>OU015503.1:77588129-77713129 GCA_907164885.2 Dolomedes plantarius
TCCACTGGTCCACCTAAAACGTACGTTAGATTCGTTAAAACAGGTGCAAAATTTTAGTCTTACGTCGATCTACCATCAGAAAATAAAACTTTTTATAGATAACTAAACATTTCAGCATCAGAATACAAACCATCCAAAATTTTTTTACTGGCTATATGAGTATTATTATATACAGGGAGACCAGAATTAAAACACCCCTACTCTGACCCTTTGTGTATGTTGACGTACTCACTGTAAAGGCTTCGCATTTTTGTACACCTAATGTTCAAGACATGGGCAAACGGATTTCACAAAAATAAATTAGTTCCAAAAACACCGATAGGTAGCGCTGTATAACAGAAAATATGAAATAAAGACTAAAATAAAAAATAAAAAACAAGCACATGCGACTTGAAAGAAGGTCTGCATGTACGAATCATTCAGTCGACCAGCTACGATCCGCAGTTGAACAAGCTGGCCACAGGACTGCAGATTTTACATCTACAAGAAGGGAACTATATGAGCAGCGTTCCCTACGCGGTAAGATGTTTGGTACGTTCATATTAAATGGTGTTGTATTTACAGGTGCCCTCTACGGTTATCAGGAAATAAGAATTTATTCAAGTAATCCATTTTCCCCATGTCTTGAATAGTATATATAGAAAATTAGATGCCTTTACACTGAATGTTTTCGATGCACTCAGAGTAGTGGAGATTTAATTCTGGTTAACCGGTTAAAAACACCTGCTGTATTATTTTCCACAAGTTATGACACATAAAATAAATTACTAAAAATAAATGCATTATAAACTTCCTAAAAAAGAAAACAGTTCCTGAAAAAAAAAGTTTAAAAGTACACCGCATATTTCTTATCTAGAAAATATATATGTGAATAGTACTTGAAATATTCTTTTTTCCTCAAATACATAAATTCGGGTACTTTTAACAAAATATTAACTATTTCAATATTTTAGTAATTTTTTTTTTAATACAGGAGTTCCAAAAATTAGAAAAAATGCACACAGTGCATAAAATATTTCGTTAAAAGATGATTACCACCGATCCAAATTAATTATATTAAAATATATGATTAAAAGTTACTAATACAGAAACGACAACATTATAAGAAATAGAAATATAATACTTTACAAAGTATTGATTGCCACTTATAACATCATAAAAGAAGAAATATTTTCTATGCATGAATATAATCATATATAATCGAAATTAAAAGTATATATTTACATTTATTATGAATTGTTTTATATATATATATCTATATATATATATATATATATATATATATAGATATATAATATAAAAACATCCTCTTCTCTGATTTTTTACTTTTTTTTTCGGCAATTCGCATATACAAATCAAATTTTTTGGCAATTATGTCGTCACATAAATCAATTAAGAAACGACTTCAATAACTAAACAAAAAATTTTTGTTATATATTACATACAATTTATCCATTAAGAATGCCCTACCTTCAAATAAGATCAGTAATCTTAAGAGTAAAATCATTACGTCAAACATAATAAAGGACACTCATGGTACAAATGAAGTCATTTAAATAAATAAAAAATTGAAAATAATATGAGACTAGAAATAAAATAAAAATTTTATAACATTGCGCAAATTTTTCGGAAAAAAAAAAAATTCGAATTCTGTTAAAATTATATGGGCACAAAAAACCATGTATTCCAGAAATTTCAAAATTTTAAAAAATATTTTCCTGTAAAAAAATTACTTTTAATCATAAGTTTCATTAAAAAATAAACAACTGCTCTATAGGAATGCCCGTTGAGAAGACCAGAAAATTACAGTTTTTATAAATAAAAGAAATACTTTCAAATGTAATATAAATTAGAAAAAATGGTATTATTTACAAGATATTTTTCTTAGTAAAATGACTTACATTTTAAAAAAATAATCGCACTTTAGAGTAATAATTATGCAAGTAATAATTGTATATGAATTACTTACCATGTGGTCCATATCCACCTGGTCTACCTATAATATATTTATATTCGTTAGAAAACTGTGTAAGAAATATGCTTCTGCATCATTCAACAATTAGGAAAAAAATAATAAAAAATCGTTCTTCCTGACTTTTTACTATTACTCTTTATGTAGGAATTCGCATATAAACAACATTCCTGGCAAACGTGTCATCGCATAAATAATTTCGAAACGACAGAATAAACTAACTAGAAAACAATGTTATATATAACATGATATTGTATTGATAACAAATGCCTACTTCAAATAAGATCATCTTTCGAAATGTGAATTATTTTTCACACATATAAAGGACACACATGGCACATATGACGTCATTTAAATATATAAAAAATGAAAACCATACGAAGGAAGAAATTAATGAAATAATTTTCATAACATTGTACATTTTTTTTTCAAAATTCATTAAATTTCAATTCGGTTACTACTATATTTCTACACTGAAAATCGATTTATTTAGAAAATATCTTCTTTTTAAACAATATTTTGTTGTAAAAAAATTAGTTATAATTGGTATATTTACTTTAAAATTAACATTCTGATCCATGGGACTGCCCGTTGACAAGCCCAGAAATATTTCACTTTTTATAAATATAAGAAACAACTGTGAAATGTATTTTTATTCGAAAAAATGGAATTAATTACAAAATATATTTCTTTAGTAAAATGACTTAAGTTTTTGAAAATTGATTGCAATTCAAAGTAATAAATATGTAAGTAATAAAATTTTATAGTATTACATACCAAGTGGTGAATATCCAGCTGGTCCACCTATAAAATATTTATACTCGTAAGAAAAAAGTGTAAGAAATCAGCTTATGATTCAAAACAATTAGGAAGAAAATTAATAAAAAATCCTCTACCCCGATTTTTTTACTCCTTATATAGGAATTCGCATAAAAACAACATTCCTGGCAAACATGGCGTCACATAAATAATTCCAAAACTACTCCAATAAACTAAACTAGAAATTTATGTTATATATTACATGACATTGTATCGATTCCAAATGCCACTTCAAATAAGACCATATTTTCGAATTCGGAATTGATTATTAACACATATAAAGGACACATATGGCCGATATGACATCATTTAAACATATAAAAAGAAAACCAATACGAAAATAAAATAAATATAATTTTCATAACACAGTGTAATTTTTTCAAAATTCATTAAATTTCAATTAGGTTACTGCTATATGGTACACTGAAAATCGATTTATTCCAGACATTTCTAATTTTTTAAAAATTTCTCCTTGTAAAAAACGTAATTATAATTGTTACTTTTACATTAAAAATTAACATTCTGTTCCATGGCACTGCCAGTTGTCAAGCCCAGAAATATTTCCATTTTTATAGATATAGCAACTAATGTCAAATGTAATTTTTATTCGAATCAAATATATTAAATTCTATTACTTTTAGTAAATGATTTTGAAGTTTTTGAAAATTGATTGCACTTCAGAGTAATCAGTTCGAGAGTTATCAAATATTATAATATTTCTTACCTGATGGTCCATATCCAGCTGGTCCACCTATAACATATTTTATACTCGTAAGAAAAATGTGTAAGAAATCCGCTTATGCCTCATTGAACAATTAGGAAGTAAATTAATAAAAATACTCTTCCCTGATTTTGTACTTTTTAATTCGGAATTAGCATATACAGACAACATGCTTGGCAAACATGTCGTCAAATAAATCAATTCCGAAACGGCTCCTTTAAACTAAACTAGAAATTATGTTATATATTATATAACAATTTATCCATTCCAAATGCCTACTTCAAATAAGATCATATAATCGTATTAGAAAATCATTAATCCCACATATAAATGACACTCATGGCACATATGACGTCATTTAAATAATTAAGAAATGAAAACAATATGAGAATAGAAATAAATGATAAAATTTTCAAAACATTGCGCAAATTTTTCGAAATTAAAAAAATTCGAATTCGTATAAATTTTTGGTACACAAAAAATCCATGTATTCAGAAATTTCCCATTTTTTAAAAATATTTCCCTGTAAAAATATTACTTTTAATTGTTCAGTTTCATTAAAAATAGACACTGTTCTATAGACATGTCCGTTGAGATGTCCAGAAAAATTACAGTTTTTATAAATAAAAGAAACAACTGTCAAATATAATATAAATTGAAATAAATGGTATTATTTACAAGATATATTTCTTTAGTAAAATGACTTACATTTTAAAAAAATAATCGCACATTAGAGTTATAAATGTGCAAGTAATAAATTTTATATGATTAATTACCATGTGGTCCATATCCAGCTGGTCTACGTAAAATATATTTTATATTCTTTAGAAAACTGTGTAAGAAATCTGCTTTTGCGTCATTCAACAATTAGGAAAAAAATAATAAAAAATCATTCTTCCTGACTTTTTACTTTTACTCTTTATTTAGGATTTCGCATAAAAAACAACATTCCTGGCAAACGTGTCGTCGTATAAATAAATTTCGGAACGACAGAATAAAATTAACTAGAAAACTATGTTATATATAACATGATATTGTATTGATAACAAATGCCTACTGCAAATAAGATCTTATTTTCGAAATGTGAATTATTTTTTACACATATAAAGGACACACATGGCACATATGACGTCATTTAAATATATAAAAAATGAAAACAATACGAAGGAAGTAATTAATGAAATAATTTTCATAACATTGTACATTTTTTTTCAAAATTCATTAAATTTCAATTCGGTTACTACTATATTTCTACACTGAAAATCGATTTATTTAGAAAATTTCTTCTTTTAAAGAATATTTTGTTGTAAAAAAACTTAGTTATAATTGGTATATTTACTTTAAAAATTAACATTCTGATCCATGGGACCTGCCCGTTGACAAGCCCAGAAATATTTCACTTTTTATAAATATAAGAAACAACTGTGAAATGTATTTTTATTCGAAAAAATGGAATTAATTACAAAATATTATTCTTTAGTAAATGACTTAAGTTTTTGAAAATTGATTGCAATTCAAAGTAATAAATATGTAAGCATAAAATTTTATAGAATTACATACCAAGTGGTGAATATCCAGCTGGTCCACCTATAAAATATTTTATACTCGTAAGAAAAAAGTGTAAGAAATCAGCTTATGCCTCATCAACAATTAGGAAGGAAAATTAATAAAAAATCCTCTTCCCTGATTTTTACTCCTTATATAGGAATTCGCATAAAAACAACATTCCTGGCAAACATGGCGTCACATAAATAAATTCCAAAACTATTCCAATAAACTAAACTAGAAATTATGTTATATATTACATGACATTGTATCGATTCCAAATGCTTACTTCAAATAAGACCATATTTCGAATTCGGAATTGATTATTCCCCCAAAAAAGGACACATATGGCCGATATGACATCATTTAAACATATAAAAAGAAAACCAATACGAAAATAAAATAAATATATTTTTCATAACACAGTGTAATTTTTTCAAAATTCATTAAATTTCAATTAGGTTACAGCTATATTGGTACACTAAAAATCGATTTATTCCAGACATTTCTAATTTTTAAAAAACTTTCTCCTTGTAAAAACGTAATTATAATTGTTACTTTTACATTAAAATTAACATTCTGTTCCATGGCAATGCTAGTTGTCAAGCCCAGAAATATTTCACTTTTTATAGATATA
The DNA here is from genome assembly GCA_907164885.2 of Dolomedes plantarius. Taxonomy (NCBI): domain Eukaryota; kingdom Metazoa; phylum Arthropoda; class Arachnida; order Araneae; family Dolomedidae; genus Dolomedes; species Dolomedes plantarius. The sequence continues at coordinate 77,593,824 of OU015503.1, forward strand.
AGCAACTAATGTCAAATGTAATTTTATTCGAATCAGAGATATTAATTCTATTAGTCTTTAGTAAAATGGATTTGAAGTTTTTGAAAATTCATTGCACTTCAGAGTAATCAGTTCGAGAGTTATCAAATATTATACTATTTCTTACCTGATGGTCCATATCCAGCTGGTCCACCTATAACATATTTTATACTCGTAAGAAAAATGTGTAAGAAATCCGCTTATGCCTCATTGAATAATTAGGATGGTAAATTAATAAAAAATGCTCTTCCCTGATTTTTTACTTTTTAATTCGGAATTCGCATATACAAACAACATGCTTGGCAAACATGTCGTCACATAAATCAATTCCGAAACGGCTCCATTAAACTAAACTGGAAATTTATGTTATATATTATATAACAATTTATCCATTCCAAATGCCTATTTCAAATAAGATCATATAATCGTATTAGAAAATCATTAATCACACATATAAATGACACTCATGGCACATATGACGTCATTTAAATAAATTAAAAAATGAAAACAATATGAGAATAGAAATAAATGATAAAATTTTTAAAACATTGCGCAAATTTTTTGAAATTAAAAAAATTCGAATTCTGTTAAAATTTTTTAGTACACAAAAAATCCATGTATTCCAGAAATTTCCCATTTTTTAAAAATATTTCCCTGTAAAAATATTACTTTTAATTGTTAAGTTTCATTAAAAATAGACACTGTTCTATAGAAATGCCCGTTGAGAAGTCCAGAAAAATTACAGTTTTTATAAATAAAAGAAACAACTGTCAAATGTAATATAAATTGAAATAAATGGTATTATTTACAAGATATATTTCTTTAGTAAAATGACTTACATTTTAAAAAAATAATCGCACATTAGAGTTATAAATGTGCAAGTAATAAATTTTATATGATTAATTACCATGTGGTCCATATCCAGCTGGTCTACCTAAAATATATTTTATATTCTTTAGAAAACTGTGTAAGAAATCTGCTTTTGTGTCATTCAACAATTAGGAAAAAAATAATAAAAAAATCGTTCTTCCTGACTTTTACTTTTACTCTTTATTAGGATTGCGCATAAAAACAACATTCCTGGCAAACGTGTCGTCGCATAAATAAATTACGAAACGACTCCAAAAAACTAAACTAGAAATTTATGTTATATATTACATGACAGTTTATCAATTCCAATGCCTACTTCAAATAAGATCATATAATCGTATAAGAAAATCATTAATCACACATATAAAGGACACTTATGGCACATATGACGTCATTTAAATAAATAAAAAATTGAAAACAATATGAGACTAGAAATAAATAATAAAATTTTATAACATTGCGCAAATTTTTCGAAATTAAAAAAAATTCGAATTCTGTTAAAATAATATTGGTACAAAAAAAATCCGTGTATTCCAGAAATTTCAAAATTTTAAAAAATATTTTCCTGTAAAAAAATTAGTTTTAATTGAAAAGTTTCATTTAAAAATAACAACTGTTCTATAGTAATGCCCGTTGAGAAGTCCAGAAAAATTACAGTTTTTATAAATAAAAGAAACGACTTTCAAATGTAATATAAATTGGAATAAGTGGTATTATTTTCAAGATATTTTCCTTTAGTAAAATGACTTACATTTAAAAAAAATAATCGCACTTTAGAGTAATAAATATGCAAGTAATAAATTTATATGATTACTTACCATGTGGTCCATATCCAGCTGGTCTACCTGTAATATATTTTATATTCGTAGAAAACTGTGTAAGAAATCTGCTTTTGCATCATTCAACAATTAGGAAAAAAAAATAATAATAAATCGTTCTTCATGACTATATAATTTTACTCTGTATTTAGGAATTCGCACATAAACAACATTCCTGGCAAACGTGTCGTCGCATGAATAAATTACGAAACGACACCAATAAACTTAACTAGAAAACTATGTTATATATTACATGATATTGTATTAATAACAAATGCCTACTTCAAATAACGAAAATAAGATCATATTTTCGAATTGTGAATTATTTTTCACACATATAAAGGACACACATGGCACATATGACGTCATTTAAATATATAAAAAATGAAAACAATACGAAGGAAGAAATTAATGAAATAATTTTCATAACATTGTACATTTTTTTTCAAAATTCGTTAAATTTCAATTCGGTTACTACTATATTTCTACACTGAAAATCGATTTATTCTGAAAATTTCTCCTTTTTAAAGAATATTTTGTTGTAAAAAACTTAGTTATAATTGGTATATTTACTTTAAAAATTAACATTCTGATCCATGGGACTTCCCGTTGACAAGCCCAGAAATATTTCACTTTTTATAAATATAAGAAACAGCTGTAAAATGTATTTTTATTCGAAAAAATGGTATTAATTACAAAATATTATTCTTTTGTAAAATGACTTAAGTTTTTGAAAATTGATTGCAATTCAGTGTAATAAATATGTAAGTAATAAAATTTTATAGAATTACATACCAAGTGGTGAATATCCAGCTGGTCCACCTATAACATATTTTATACTCGTAAGAAAAAAGTGTAAGAAATCAGCTTATGCCTCATTCAACAATTAGGGAAGAAAATTAATAAAAAATCCTCTTCCCTGATTTTATACTCTTTATTTAGGAATTAGCATAAAAGAACAACATTCCTGGCAAACATGGCGTCACATAAATAAATTCCGAAACGACTCTAATAAATTAAACTAGAAATTTATGTTATATATTACATGACATTGTATCGACTCCAAATGCCTACTTCAAATAAGACCATATTTTCGATTTTCGGAATTAATTGTTCACACATTTAAGGGCATGGTGGACCTTTCAAAACGATTTTTGAAATTTCTACCACAGAGATATGAAATTTTGTATATATATTCATTAAAGTATAACAATATTAAACGCCTTATAAAATTTTATAAATATTTTAAAAAAAATATTTTATAATTAAAAAATTTTAATTAAATTGCCCTTCTTTAAAATGCTCCTTGCGATTCAATTTTAAACTTTTCCCCTTAATTTTGCATTTATATTGCTTATAAATACGTTCTGAACAAAGTTATGTATTTATTTGTACTTTCGTTGAATAGTTAATTTTTAGAAAATATTTTTATGCTTGTACTCTGAATTTTCGCGAAATTTTTGTACTTTTCTTAAACTTTTATAACCTAAATGAGCTCGAATCCTAAAATTGATACGTAACTTTATTTTGATGTATTACAGGAATCTTTATTATAAATTTCATAAAATTGTGTCAAAAATTATGACGCGAGGAGCATTTTAAAGACTTGCAAATCTGGAAATTTCTCATTTTGAGAAAAAGTCATTTAAAAGATAATTTTTTATCTACCTTTAATACTTACTACTCTCAAGCCACCAATTTTTCATTTTTCTTTTCACTACACATTTTAAATGCATTTCATTCCAATATTTACATCTTTTTAAAATATTAATACACCCCCCAAAAAAATTCCAATTTTTGCTCGATTTTTGGTAATTTTAAAGTCCACCATCCCCTTAAAGGACACACATAGCCCATATGACATAATTTTAACATATAAAAAAGTAAAACAATACGAAAATAATATAAATATAATTTTCATAACACTGTATAATTTTTAAAAAATTCATTAAATTTCAATACGGTTACTACTATATTGGTACACTGAAAATCGATTTCTTTCAGATATTTCATATTTTTAAGAAATATATCCTTGTAAATAACTTAATTATAATTGCTACTTTTACATTGAAAATTAACATTCTGTTCCATGGCACTCCCAGTTGTCAAGCTCAGAAATATTTCACTTTTTATAGATATAAGCAACTAATGTCAAATGTAATTTTATTCGAATCAAAGATATTAAATTCTATTAGTCTTTAGTAAAATGATTTTGAAGTTTTTGAAAATTCATTGCACTTCAGAGTAATCAGTTCGAGAGTTATCAAATATTATACTATTTCTTACCTGATGGTCCATATCCAGCTGGTCCACCTGTAATACATTTTACATTCGTTATAAAACTGTGCAAGAAATCTGCTTTTGCATCATTCAACAATTAGGCAAAAAAGTAATAAAAAATCGTTCTTCCTCACTTTTTGCTTTTACTTTTTATTTAGGAATTCGCATATAAACTACATTCCTGGCACACGTGTCGTCGCATAAATAAATTACGAAACGACACCAATAAGCTTAACTAGAAAACTATTATACATATTACATGACGTTGTATTGATAACAAATGCCTACTTCAAATAAGACCATATTTTCGAAATGTGAATTGATTATTAACACATATAAAAGACACACATTGCAAATATGACGTCATTTAAGTATATAAAAAAATGAAAACAATACGAACGAAGAAATTAATGATATAATTTTCATAACATTGTGCATTTTTTTTCAAAATTCATTAAATTTCAATTCGGTTACTACTATATTTGTCCACTGAAAATCGATTTATTCAGATAATTTCTACTTTTTAAAGAATATTTTCTTGTAAAAAACTTAGTTATAATTGGTATATTTACTTTAAAAATTAACATTCTGTTCCATGGGACTGCCCGTTGACAAGCCCAGAAATATTTCACTTTTTATATATATAAGAAACAATTGTGAAATGTATTTTTATTCGAAAAAATGGAATTAATTACAAGATATTATTCTTTAGTAAATTGACTTCAGTTTTTGAAAATTCATTGCAATTCAAAGTAATAAATATGTAAGTAATAAAATTTTATAGTATTACATACCAAGTGGTGAATATCCAGCTGGTCCACCTATAAAATATTTTATACTCGTAAGAAAAAAGTGTAAGAAATCAGCTTATGCCTCATTCAACAATTAGGAAAGAAAATTAATAAAAAATCCTCTTCCCTGATTTTTTACTCCTTATATAGGAATTCGCATAAAAACAACATTCCTGGCAAACATGGCGTCACATAAATAAATTCCAAAACTACTCCAATAAACTAGACTAGAAATTTATGTTATATATTACATGACATTGTATCGATTCCAAATGCCTACTTCAAATAACACCATATTTTCGAATTCAGAATTGATTATTCACACATATAAAGGACACATGTGGCCGATATGACATCATTTAAACATATAAAAAGGAAACCAATACGAAAATGAAATAAATATAATTTTCATAACACTGTAATTTTTTTAAAATTCATTAAATTTCAATTATTTTACTGCTATATTGGTACACTGAAAATCGATTTATTCCAGACATTTCTAATTTTTTAAAAATTTCTCCTTGTAAAAAACTTAATTATAATTGTTACTTTTACATTAAAAATTAACATTCTGTTCCATGGCACTGCCGGTTGACAAGCCCAGAAATATTTCACTTTTTATAGATATAAGCAACTAATGTCAAATGTAATTTTATTCGAATCAAAGATATTAAATTCTATTAGTCTTTAGTAAAATGATTTTGAAGTTTTTGAAAATTCATTGCACTTCAGAGTAATCCGTTCGAGAGTTATCAAATATTATAATATTACTTACCTGATGGTCCATATCCAGCTGGTCCACATATAACATATTTTATACTCGTAAGAAAAATGTGTAAGAAATCCGCTTATGCCTCATTGAACAATTAGGAAAGTAAATTAATAAAAAATACCCTTCCCTGATTTTGTACTTATTAATTCGGAATTAGCATATCGAAACAACATGATTGGCAAACATGTCGTCACATAAATCAATTCCGAAACGACTCAATTAAACTAAACTAGAAATTTATGTTATATATTACATGACAATTTATCCATTCCAAATGCCTACTTCAAATAAGATCATATAATCGTATTAGAAAATCATTAATCACACATATAAATGACACTCATGGCACATATGACGTCATTTAAATAAATAAAAATATGAAAACAATATGAGAATAGAAATAAATGATAAAATTTTTAAAACAATGCTCAAATTTTTCGAAATTTAAAACATTCGAATTTTGTTTAAATTTTTTGGTACAGAAAAAATCCATGTATTCGAGAAATTTCCAATTTTTTTTAAATATTTCCCTGTAAAAATATTACTTTTAATTGTTAAGTTTCATTAAAAATAGACAACCGTTCTATAGAAATGCCTGTTGAGAAGTCCAGAAAAAGAGAGAAGTTGAGAAGTACAGTTTTTATAAATAAGAAAAGAACTGTCAAATGTAATATAAATTGGAATAAATGGTTTTATTTACGAGATATATTTCTTTAGTAAAATGACTTACATTTTAAAAATATAATCGCACATTAGACTTATAAATGGGCAAGTAATAAATTTTATATGATTAATTACCATGTGGTCCATATCCAGCTGGTCTACCTAAAATATATTTTATATTCGTTAGAAAACTGTGTAAGAAATCTGCTTTTGCGTCATTCAACAATTAGGAAAAAAATAATAAAAAATCGTTCTTCCTGACTTTTTACTTTTACTCTTTATTTAGGATTTCGCATATAAACAACATTCCTGGCAAATGTGCCGTAGCATAAATAAATTACGAAACGACTCCAAAAAACTAAACTAGAAATTTATGTTATATATTACATGACAGTTTATCCATTCCAAATGCCTACTTCAAATAAGATCATATAATCGTATAAGAAAATCTTTAATCACACATATAAATTACACTTATGGCACATATGACGTCAATTAAATAAAAAAAAAATTGAATACAATATGAGACTAGAAATAAATAATAAAATTTTATAACATTGCGCAAATTTTTCGAAATTAAAAAAATTCGAAATCTGTTAAAATAATATTGGTACAAAAAAATTCGTGTATTCCTGAAATTTCAAAATTTTTAAAAATATTTTCCTGTAAAAAATTAGTTTTAATTGAAAAGTTTCATTAAAAAATAACAACTGTTCTATAGTAATGCCATTGAGAATTCCAGAAAAATTACAGTTTTTAAAAATAAAAGAAACAACTTTCAAATGCAATATAAATTGGAATAAATGGTATTATTTACAAGATATTTTTCTTTAATAAAATGGCTTAAATTTAAAAAAAAATAATCGCACTTTAGAGTAATAAATATGCAAGCAATAAATTTTATATGATTACATACCATGTGGTCCATATCCAGCTGGTCTACCTATAATATATTTTATATTCCTTATAAAACTGTGTAAGAAATCTGCTTTTGCATCATTCAACAATTTGGAAAAAAAAGTAATAAAAAATCGTTCTTCCTGACTTTCTACTTTTTTGGAATACTACTTTTTTGGAATACTACTTTATTCTTTATTTTGGAATTCGAATAGAACGAACATTCCTAGCAAACGTGTCGTCGCATAAATAAATTACGAAACGACACCAATAAGCTTAACTAGAAACTATGTTATATATTACATGATGTCGTATTGATAACAAATGCCTACTTCAAATAAGACCATATTTTCGAATTTTGAATCGATTATTCACAAATATAAAGGGCACACATGGCACATATGACGTCATTTAAATATATAAAAAATTAAAATAATGCGAAAGAAGAAATTAATGATATAATTTTCATAACATTTTGCATTTTTTTAAAATTCATTAAATTTCAATTCGGTTACTACTATATTGGTATAATGAAAATCGATTTATTCGGAAAATTTCACCTTTTTAAAGAATATTTTCTTGTAAAAAAACTCAGTTTTAATTGGTAAATTTACTTTAAAAAATAACATTCTGTTCCATAGGACTGCCCGTTGACAAGCCCAGAAATATTTTACTTTTTATAAATATAAGAAACAACTGTGAAATGTATTTTTATTCGAAAAAATGGTATAAATTACAAGACATTATTCTTGAGTAAAATGACTTAAGTTTTTGAAAATTGATTGCAATTCAGAGTAATAAATATGTAAGTAATAAAATTTTATAGAATTACATACCAAGTGGTGAATATCCAGCTGGTCCACCTATAACATATTTTATACTCGTAAGAAAAATGTGTAAGAAATTAGATTATGCCTCTTTGAACAATTGGGAAAGAAAATTAATAAAAAATCCTGTTCCCTGATTTTATACACTTTATTTAGGAATTCGCATAAATACAACATTCCTGGCAAACATTGCGTCACATAAATAAATTCCGAAACGACTTCATTAAACTAAACTAGAAATTTATGTTATATATTAAATGACGTTGTATCGATTCCAAATGCCTACTTCAAATAAGACCATATTTTGGAATTCGGAATTGATTATTCACACATATAAAGAAAACATATGTCCCATATGACGTCATCTAAACATATAAAAAAGGGAAAAACAATACGAAGATAAAATAAATATAATTTTCATAACACTGTGCATTTTTTTCAAAAATCATTAAATTTCTATTTGTTTACTACTATATTGGTACACTGAAAATTGATTAATTCCAAACGTTTCTAAATTTTTAAAAATTTCTCTTTTTAAAAAACTTAATTGTAATTGGTACTTTTACATTAAAAATTAACATTCTGTTACATGGCACTACCAGTTTAAAGACCCGGAAATATTTCACTTTTTATAGATATAAGAAATTAATGTCAAATGTAATTTTATTCGAATAAAAGGTATTTAATTCAAGATATTATTCTTTAGTAAAATGATTTAAGTTTTTGAAAATTCATTGCACATCACAGTAATCAGTTCGAGAGTTATCAAATATTATAATATTACTTACCTGATGGTCCATATCCAGCTGGTCCACCTATAACATATTTTATACTTGTAAGAAAAATGTGTAAGAAATCAGTTTATGCCTCATTCAACAATTAAAACAGAAAATTAATAAAAAATCCTCTTCCTTGTATCTTCACTTTTTATTTCGGATTTCGCATATACAAACAACATTCTTGTCGTCACATAAATGAACTCTGAAACGACTCCAAAAATCCAAACTAGAAATTTCTATCATATATTACATGACAATTTATCCATTCCAAATTCCAACTTCAAATAAGATCATATAATCGAATTAGAAAATCATTAATCACACATATACATAACACTCATGGCATATATGACGTCATTTAAATAAATAAAAAAATGAAAAAAATATGAGACTAGAAAGAAATGATAAAATTTTTAAAACATTGCGCAAATTTTTCGAAATTAAAAAAATTCGAATTTTATTAAAATTTTTTGGTACACAAAAAATCCATGTATTCCAGAAATTTCCAATCTTTTAAAAATATTTTCCTGTAAAAATATTACTTTTAATTGTTAAGTTTCATTAAAAATAGACAACTGTTCTATAGGAATGCCTGTTGAGATGCCCAGAAAAATTTCAGTTTTTATAAATAGAAGAAAAAAGTGTCAAATGTAATATAAATTAAAATAAATGGTATTATTTACAAGATATATTTTTTTAGTAAAATGACTTACATTTAAAAAAAATAATCGCACATTAGAGTTATAAATGTGCAAGTAATAAATTTTATATGATTACTTACCATGTGGTCCATATCCAGCTGGTCTACCTAAAATATATTTTATATTCGTTAGAAAACTATGTAAGAAATCTGCTTTTGCATCATTCAACAATTAGGAAAAAAATAATAAAAAATCGTGCTTCTTGACTTTTTAAATTTACTCTTTATTTAGGAATTCGCATATAAACAACATTCCTGGCAAATGTGCCGTAGCATAAATAAATTACGAAACGACTCCAATAAACAAAACTAGAAATTTATGTTATATATTACATGACAATTTATCCATTCCAAATGCCTACTTTAAATAAGATCATATAATCGTATTAGAAAATCATTAGTCACAAATATAAAGGACACTCATGGCACATATGACGTCATTTAAATAAATAAAAAATTTAAAACAATAACTAGAAATAAATAAAAAAGTTTTTATAACTTTGCGCAAATTTTTCGAAATAAAAAAATTCGAATTCTGTTAAAATTATATTGGTACACAAAAAATCCATGTATTTCAGAAATTTCGAAATTTAAAAAAATATTTTCCTGTAAAAAAATTACTTTTAATTGATAAGTTTCATTAAAAAATAACAACTGTTTTATAGGAATGCCCGTTGAGAAGTCCAGAAAAACTGCAGTTCTTATAAATAAAAGAAACAACTTTCAAATGTAATAAAAATTGGAATAAATGGTATTATTTTCAAGATATTTTTCTTTAGTAAAATGACTTACATTTAAAAAAAATAATCGCACTTTAGAGTAATAAATATGCAAGTAGTAAATTTTATATGATTACTTACCATGTGGTCCATATCCAGCTGGTCTACCTATAATATATTTTATATTCGTTAGAAAACTGTGTAATAAATCTGCTTTTGCATCATTCAACAATTAGGAAAAAAATTAATAATAAATCGTACTTCATGACTATTTACTTTTACTCTGTATTTAGGAATTCGCACATAAACAACATTCCTGGCAAACGTGTCGTCGCATAAATAAATTACGAAACGACATTAATAAACTTAAACTTGAAAACTATGTTATATATCACATGACAATCTATTGCCAACAAATACCTACTTTAAATAAGACCTTATTTTCGAATTGTGAATCGATTTTTCACACATATAAAGAACACACATGGCACATATGACGTCATTTAAATATATAAAAAATGAAGTCAATGCGAAAGAAGAAATTAATGATATAATTTTCATAACATTGGGTATTTTTTTAAAATTTATTAATTTTCAATTCGGTTACTACTATATTGGTACACTGAAAATCGATTTATTCAGAAAATTTCTACTTTTTAAAGAACTATTTTTATTTCTATTTTGTTATAAAAAACTTAGTTATAATTGGTATATTTACTTTAAAAATTAACATTCTCTTCCATGGAACTGCCCGTTGTCAAGCCCAGAAATATTTCATTTTTGATAAATATTAGAAACAACTGTGAAATGTATTTTTATTCGAATAAATGGTATAAATTACAAGACATTATTCTTGAGTAAAATGACTTAAGTTTCAGAAAATTGATTGCAATTCAGAGTAATAAATATTTAAGTAATAAAATTTTATAGAATTACATACCAAGTGGTGCATATCCAGCCGGTCCACCTATAACATATTTTATACTCGTAAGAAAAAATGATTAAGAAATCAGCTTATGCATCATTCAATAGTTAGGAAAGAAAATTAATAAAAAATCATGTTCCCTTATATTTTACTCTTTATTTAGGAATTCGCTTTAAAAAAATATTCGTGGCAAACGTGGCGTCACATAAATAAATTCCGAAACGACTCTAATAAACTAAACTAGAAATTTTTGTTATATATTACATGACATTGTATCCTGTTCCAAATGGCTACTTTATATAAGACCATATTTTCGAATTCAGAATTGATTATTCACACATACAAAGGACTAATATGGCCCATATGACGTCATCTAAACATATGAAAAAAGGAAAACAATACGACAACAAAATAAATATAATTTTCATAACATTGTGAAACATTTTCATAACACTGTGAACTTTCAAAATTCTTTAAATTTCAATTTGGTTACTACTATATTGGTACACTGAAAATCGATTTATTCCAGACATTTCTAATTTTTAAAAAATATATCCTTGTAAAATACTTAATTATAATTGGTACTTTTACATTAAAAATTTACATTCTATTCCTTGGCACTGCCCGCTGACAAGCCCAGAAATATTTCACTTTTTATAAATATAAGAAACTAATGTCAAATGTAATTTTATTCTAATAATAGGTATTAAATTCAAGATATTATTCTTTAGTAAAATAATTTTTGAAAATTCATTGCACATCAGAGTAATGAGTTCGTAAGTTATCAAATTTTATAGAATTACTTACCTGATGGTCCATATCCAGCTGGTCCACCTATAACATATTTTATACTCGTAAGAAATATGTGTAAGAAATTCGCTTATGCCTCATTGAACAATTAGGAAAGAAAATTAATAAAAAATCCTCTTCCTAGATTCTTTATTTTTTATTTCGGAATTCGCATATACAAACAACATTCATAGCAAACATGTCGTCACATAAATCAATTCCGAAACGACTGCAATAAACTAAACTAGAAATTTATGTTATATAATACATGACAATTTATCCATTCCAAATGCCTACTTTAAATAAGATCATATAATTGTATTAGAAAGTCATTAGTCACAAATATAAAAGACACTCATGGCACATATGATGTCTTTTAAAAAAATAAAACATTTAAAACAATATGAGACTAGAAATAAATAATAAAATTTTCATAAAATTGCGCAAATTTTTCAAAATTAAAAAAATTCAATTTCTGTTAAAATTATATTGATACACAAAAAATCCATGTATTCCAGAAATTTCAAATTTTTAAAAAATATTTTCTTGTAAAAAAAATTGCTTTTATTTAATAAGTTTCATTAAAAATTATCAACTGTTCTATAGGAATGCCCGTTCAGAAGTCCAGAAAAATTACAGTTTTTATAAATAACTGAAACAACTGTCAAATGTAATATAAATTGGAAAAATTGTATTTTATACCAGATATTTTTCTTTAGACCATATTTTCGAATTGTGAATTGATTATTCACACATATAAAGGACACACATGGCACATATGACGGCATTTAAATATATAAAAAATGAAAACAATATGAAAGAGGAAACTAATGTTATAATTTTCATAATATTGGTCATTTTTTTCAGAATTCATTAAATTTCAATTCGGTTAGTACTATATTGGTACACTGAAAATCAACTTATTCGAAAAATTTCTACTTTTTAAAGAATATTTTCTTGTAAAAAACTTAGTTATAATTGGTGTATTGAATTTAAAAATTAACATTCTATTCCATGGGACTGCACGTTGACAAGCCCAGAAATATTTCGCTCTTTATAAATATAAGAAACAACTGTGAAATGGAATTTTATTCGAAAAAATTTTATTAATTACAAGACATTATTCTTGAGTAAAATGACTTAAGTTTTTGAAAATGGATTGCAATTCAGAGTAATAAATATGTAGGTAATAAAATTTTATAGCATTACATACCAAGTGGTGAATATCCAGCTGGTCCTCCTATAACATATTTTATACTCGTAAGAAAAATGTGTAAGATATCAGATTATGCCTCTTTGAACAATTGAAAAAGAAAATTTATAAAAAATCCTGTTCCCTGATTTTATACACTTTATTTAGGAATTCGCATAAAAACAACATTCCTGGCAAACATTGCGTCACATAAATAAATTGCGAAACGACTTCATTAAACTAAACTAGAAATTTATGTTATATATTACATGACGTTGTATCGATTCCAAATGCCTACTTCAAATAAGACTATATTTTGGAATTCGGAATTGATTATTCACACATATAAAGGACACATATGGCCCATATGACATCATTTAAACATATAAAAAGGAAACCAATACGAAAATAAAATAAATATAATTTTCATAACACTGTGTAATTTTTTCAAAAATCTTTAAATTTCAATTCGGTTACTACTATATTGGTACACCGAAAATCGATTTATTCCAGATATTTCTAATCATTAAAAAATATATCCTTTTAGAATACTTAATTATGATTTGTAATTTTACATTAAAAATTAACATTCTGTTCCATGGCACTGCCAGTTGACAAGCCCAGAAATATTTTACTTTTTATAAATATAAGAAACTAATGTCAAATGTAATTTTATTCGAATAAAAGGTATGAAATTCAAGATATTATTTTTTAGTAAAACGATTTAAGTTTTTGAAAATTCATTGCACATCAGAGTAATCAGTTCGTAAGTTATCAAATTTCATAGAATTACTTACCTGATGGTCCAGCTGGTCCTCCTATAACATAATTTATACTCGTAAGAAAAATGTATAAGAAATCCGCTTATGCCTCATTCAACAATTAGGAAAGAAAATGAATAAAAAATTCTCTTCTCTGATTTTTTACTTTTTATTTCGGAATTCGCCTATAGAGACAACATTCTTGGCAAACATGTCGTCACATAAATCAATTCCGAAACGACTCCAATAAACTAAATTAGAAATTTATTATATATATTACATGACAATTTATTAAAGCCAAATGCCTACTTCAAATAAGATCATATAATGGTATTAGAAAATCATTAGTCACAAATATAAAGGACACTCATGGCACATATGACGTCATTTAAATAAATAAAAAATTGAAAACAATATGACACTAGATATAAATGATAAAATTTTTATAACATGCGCAAATTTTTCGAAATTAAAAAAATTCGAATTCTGTTAAAATAATATTGGTACACAAAAAATCCATGTATTCTAGAAATTTCAAATTTTAAAAAAATATTTACCTGTAAAAAATTACTTTTAATTTATAAGTTTCATTAAAATTAACAACTGTTCTATAGGAATGCCCGTTGAGAAGTCCAGAAAAATTACGGTTTTTATAAATAAAAAAATAAACTGTCAATTGTAATATAAATTAGAATCAATGGTATTAATTACAAGATATTTTTCTTTAGTGAAATGACTTATATTTTAAAAAACTAATCGCACTTTAGAGTAATAAATATGCAAGTAATAAATTTTATATGATTACTTACCATGTGGTCCATATCCAGCTGGTCTACCTATAATATATTTTATATGCGTTAGAAAACTGTGTAAGAAATCTGATTTTGCAACATTCAACAATTCGGAAATCAATAATTAAAAATCATTCTTCCTGACTTTTTACTCTTTATTTAGGAATACGCATATAAACAACATTCCTGGCAAACGTGTCGTCGCATAAATAAATTACGAAACGACTCCTATAAATTTAACTAGAAAATTATGTTATATATTACATAACAACGTATCCATTCTAAATGTCACCTTGAAATAAGATCATATTATCGTATTAGAAAATCATTCTTCACACATATAAAGGATACTCATGTCACATATGATGTTATTTAATTTATATAAAAAAAATAAAACAATATGAGACTAGAAATAATTTTTTAAAAATATTTTCATGTAAAAAATTTGTTTTAATTGATAAGTTTCGTTAAAATTTAACAACTTTTCTATAGGAATGCCCGTTGAGAAGTCTAGAAAAATTACAGTCTTTATAAATAAAAGAAACAACTGTCAAATGTAATATAAATTCGAATAAATGGTTTTTATTACAACATATTTTTGTTTAGTAAAATGACTTACATTTTTTAAAAATAATCGCACTTTAGAGTAATAAATATGTAAGTAATAAATTTTATATGATTCCTTACCATGTGGTCCATATCCAGCTGGTCTACCTGTAATATATTTTATATTCGTTAGAAAACTGTCTAAGAATTCTGCTTAACCCTCGTGCGTTCCTCCCATTTCGGTTACACTCAAGACCCTTGGGGTCATAAACGACCGCACAAGTTTTCCTTCAATGAATTTGTTATGATTATTGCATGTTACATATATTTTTTTTAAGTTTACACACTTTTTAACGATAAAAAATAAAAATAAAAACACGCAATCAAAGTAAAATTTAGTTTATGCATTAAAAAATATTAATTTTAGAGGAAAACTTACAATAACTGTAGATTTTTGGACAACTGTTACAGACCTGAAACGAATGATTTTTGCAAATAAATTTCAAACAGTTATGATATACTTCGCTACATTTTTTATCGAGTCTCTTGGACAAAAGTTGCAACGTCCTCTTTATTGGCATTTGTCTTGCTTCCACTCATATTTGGATCTACTGTATGATCTATTTGCGATTTCTTAACAATTGCTGAGGCTGCTTCAGTTATTGGGAGAAATTTTCTCTCCTGTAGTGCAGGTTTTATTAATTCATAACCTAATTCTTCCAGAAAATATTTTTTCTATTCTTTTTGTTTTCATGGTATGAAGGGTTAATTTCCCGCCAAATCACAAAAGCATTGTACGCAGATTTATCAATTATGTTGTAAAAAAGTACAACTGACCAACGAGTAGTTCCATTTTTACAAGTGCAAATAGCAACTATTTGATCCAAAGTATCAAATGCTCCTTTTGTCGAATTGTAATCAATATCATGGTTTTTTTATCAGATCTATTACTTATATCAGCTTTGTTGTGCATGGTACTAATTAGAGTGACACATTTGTTTTTCTTTGGTGTATATGCTACTAATGTAGTGTCAGTTGCAAATCCAAAAATTGAGGTAAATACCTCCGATCCTTTCGAATCAGTAAATTCGATGGGAAGTTCCGGCTGATTTTTTCTTATTGTTCCTAGCATAGTTATATTTCTTTTTAGTAGTAATTGGTCAAGTTCATAAGAGGAAAACCAGTTATCGAAAGTAACATTATGTCCCTTGAGACCATAGGTGAAATCCAAAACAACGCGTAAAGCTTGTTTTTTATCTTGTGAGCCATCCTTTGGCTTTCCAGTGTATACTAGCATATTCCCTGCATATGCACTTATAGAGTCACAAAGAATCCATATTTTTATGTCATACATCGACGGTTTTTGTGGCATGTATTGACGCAAAGGGCACCGGCCTCTAAAACCGACAAGGTTTTCGTCGATTGTAACATTATTTCCTGGATGGTATAATTTAGGCAAATTTTCAACCCAATTGTCCCACAATTCTCAAATAGCAGCAAATTTATCACTCAGTCGCCTTTCCGCTCTAGTGTCTTTATTATCAAAACGAATGACTCTCGATATAACTTTGAACCTCTTTAGAGACATTGCAGCTCGAAAAATAGGTCGTCCAAACTGTTTATCCCACAAACTTGTCAGTGCTTTGCCATGTGATTTGAAAACCCTAGCTAAGATTAGAAGCCCCAAATAGCAATACAACTCATTGTAATCTTTTTTCCCACTTATCTCCGAATAATTTAGCACCTTCAATATTCGTCATGTCTATAATAATTTTTTCAGTGGTGGGTGGAAAGTACAACAGAAAAGTAGATTTTACATCTATTGCTCTTGATGTTGCATATGATGTTGGTCCCGGTTTTAGTTTTATGATATTTACCAACGAAGTTCGTCCAGGTCCAGCGTATAGAGTATCACGTCATTCAATTTTTTTATTTTTCGAAAGCACATATTTACACGGATATAGAGACATTGATTACATGGATATTCAACATTGATTGACACATTGATTGAACATTGATTGAACATTAATTTACATGGAAATTGAACATTGATTGACAGATTTCGTTAAAAATGCATTACCGGATCGGAAGTAACACTTCAACAAGCATATAAGAACTTGGGAGTGGTAAGCAAACAAGATAATATTTCTGGGGTCACCAGTGACCCCAAAAGGTCTCGTGTGAAAAATTGGAAAATCGGAAAAAATAAAATAAAATAAATAGAATATAATAACATTATTTTATATAAAAAACTAAAATAATAAAAGTCACAAAATGTCATTAAAAACAAATGGTTGATTAACAAGATACATTAAACAGAATTTGCATTGGGGTCATATATGACCCCAGGGTCCCACAAGGGTTAAGCCTCATTCAACAATTATGAAAAAAATTAATAAAAAATCCTTCTTCCTAAATTTTTTACTCTTTATTTAGGAATTCGCATATGAACAACATTCCTGGCAAACGTGTCGTCGCATAAATAAATTCCGAAACGACTCCAATAAACTTATCCAGAAAATTATGTTATATATTACATGACATTGTATTGATTAAAAATGCCTACTTGAAATAAGACAAAATTTTCGAATTGGGAATTGATTATTCACACATATAAAGGACACACATGGCACATATGGAGTCATTTAAATGTATAAAAAAATGAAAACAATATGAAAATTGAAAAAGTGATTTAATTTTCATAACATTGTGCAACGTTTTCAAAATTCATTAAATTTCAATTCGGTTACTACTATATTGGTACACTAAAAATCAATTTATTCGATAAATTTCTAATTTTTAAAGAATATTTATTTATTATTGGTATATTTACTTTAAAAATTAACATTCTGTTCAATGGGACTGCACGTTGACAAGGCCAGAAATATTTCGCTTTTTTATAAATATAAGAAACAATTGTGAAATGTAATTTTATTCGGAAAAATGGTATTAATTACAAGATATTATTCTTTAGTAAAATGACTTATGTTTTTGAAAACTGTTTGCAATTCAGAGTAATAAATATGTAATAAATAAAATTTTATAGAATTACATACCGAGTGGTGCATATCCAGCTGGTCCACCTATAAAATATTTTATACTCGTTAGAAAACTGTGTAAGAAATCTGCTTATGCCTCATTCAACAATTAGGAAAGAAAATTAATAAAAAATCCTCTTCCTTGATTTTTTACTCTTTATTTCGGATTTCGCATATAAAAACAACATTCTTGGCAAACATATGGTCGCATATATAAATTCCGAAACGACTCCTATAAACTGAATTAGAAATTTCTGTTATATATTACATGAAATTGTATGCATTACAAAAGCCTACTTCAAATAAGATCATATTTTTGAATTTGAAAATCATTCTTCACACATATAAAGGCCAGTCATGGCACATATGAATTAATTTAAAATTATAAAAAAATTAAAACGTTATGAGACTAGAAATAAATGATATATTTTTTATAACATTGTGTGAATTTTTCGAAATTAATAAAATTTGAATTCTATTAAAATTATATTTGTACATAAAAAATCCATGTATTCGAGAAATTTCTAATTTTTAAAATATATTTTCCTGTAAAAAAATTACTTTTAATTGATAAGTTTCAGTTTTTATAAATAAAAACTGAAAGTTTAGAGTTTTTATCAATAAAAGAAATAACTGTCAAATGTAATGTAAATTCGAATGAATTGTATTAAAAACAAGATATTTTTGTTTAGTAAAATGACTTACGTTTTTTAAAAATAATCGCACTTTAGATTAATAAATATGTAAGTAATAAATTTTATGACTACTTACCATGTGGTCCATATCCAGCTGGTCTACCTATAATAAATTTTATATTCGTT
Source organism: Dolomedes plantarius (assembly GCA_907164885.2). Taxonomy (NCBI): domain Eukaryota; kingdom Metazoa; phylum Arthropoda; class Arachnida; order Araneae; family Dolomedidae; genus Dolomedes; species Dolomedes plantarius. Next base: position 77,612,821 of record OU015503.1, read on the forward strand.
AGAAAACTGTGTAAGAAATCTACTTATGTCTCATTCACAAATTGGGAAAAAATTAATAACAAATACTTTTTCCTGATTGTTTACTTTTTATTTCGGTATTCGCATATAAAAACAACATTCTTGGCAAACATGTCAACATATAAATAAAGAGAATGTAAATAAACCAATAAAAATAAACTAATAATAAAGAGAATCTAAATAAATACAAATAAACTAGAAATTTCTCTTATATACTACATGACATTGTATGCATTCCAAATGCCTTCTTGAAATAAGATCATATTATCGAATTGGAAAATCATTATTCAAACATATAAAGGAAAGTCATGGCACATATGACGTCATTTAAATAAATGAAAAAAATAAAAACAATATGAAACTAGAAATAAATGATATAACTATCATAACATTGTGCAAATTTTTCGAAATTCATTAACTTTCAATTATGTTAAAACTATATTGGTACACAGAAAATCCATGTATTTCAGGAATTTCTAAATTTAAAAAAATATTTTCTTGTAAAAAAACATAGCATGAATTGGTATATTTACTTTAAAATTTAATTACTTTTCCATGGGACTACCGTTGACACGTCCAGAAATATTACACTTTTTATAAATAAAAGAAACAACTGTTAAGTGTAATTTCATTCGAAGAAATGTTATTAAAAACTAGATATTATTATTTAGTAAAATGACATAGGTATTTGAAAATTCTTCGCACTTCAGAGTAATAAATATGTAAGTAATAAAATTTTATATTATTACTTACCATGTGGTCCATATCCAGGTTGGTACACAGAAAATCCATGTATTCCAGATATTTCTAATTTAAAAAAAATATTTTCTTGCTAAAAAAATTATTTTTAATTTATATATTTATACTAAAAATTAGCATTCTTTTCCATGGGACTGCCCGTTGACAAGTCCAGAAATATTACATTTTTTATAAATATAACAAACAACTGTCAAATGTAATTTTATTCGAATAAATGGTATTAATTACAAGATTTGTTCTTTAGTAAAATTATTAAGTTTATTAAAATGAATTGCACTTTAGAGTAATAAATATGTAAGTAATCAACTTTTATAGGATAATTTACCCTGTGGTCCATATCCAGCTGTATTTAAGTATAATATATTTTATATTTGTTAGAAAACTGTGCAAGAAATCTGCTAATGCCTCATTTCACATTTAGGAAAAAAATTAATAAAAAATCCCTTTTCCAGGTTTTTTTGTCTTTATTTTGAAATTCGCATATAAAAACAATATTCCTGACAAACATATCGTCGCATAAATAAATTCAAAACGACTCCAATAAACTGAACTAGTAATTTATGTTATATATTATATGACACTGTAACGATTACAAATACCTATTTCAAATAAGACCATATTTTCGAATTGTGAATTGATTATTCACGCATATAAAGGACAGACTTTGCACATATGTCGACATATAAATAAATAAAAATATGAAAACAATACGAATAGAGAAATAAAAGATAAAATTTTCATAACATTGCGCATTTTTTTTAAAAATTCATTAAATTTGAATCCGCTTACTATTATACTAGTACACTGAAAATCGATTTATTCCAGAAATTTCTAATTTATATAAATTATTTTCTTGTAAAAAAACTTAGTTATATTTGATATATTTACTTATAAATTTAACATTCTTTTCCATAGGACTGCCCGTTGACAAGTCCCGAAATATTACACTTTTTATGCATAAATGAAACAAATGTTAAATGTAATTTTATTCGAATAAATAGTATTAATTACAAGATATTATTCTTTAGTAAAATGAGTTAAGTTTTTAAAAATTCATCGCACTTCAGAGCAGTAAATATGTAAGTAATAAAATTTTATAGGAATACTTACGATGTGGTCCATATCCAGCTGGTCCACCTGTAACAAATTTTATACTAGTTAGAAAGCTGTGTTAGCAAATTGCTTATGCCTCATTCAGTAATTAGGGAAAAAATATAAAAAATAATCTTTCCTGAGTTTTTACACTTTATTTGGGAATTCGCATATAAAAACAACAGTCTTTGCAAACATGTCGTCACAAAAATAATTTCCGAGACGTCTCCAATAAACTGATTTAGAAATTTATGTTACGAACACCGGAACTAGAAATTTATGTTATACAATACATGACATTGTATCGATTCCAATTGCCTACTTCAAATAAGACTATATATCGGAATTGTGAATTGATTATTCTCACATATAAAGGACACACATTGTACATTCGACGTCATTCAAATATATAAAAATTAAAACAATAAGAAAAGAGAAATAAATGACATAATTTTCATAACATTGTGCAATTTTTCCAAATATCATTAAATTTAAATTCTATTACTATTATACTCATACACTGAATATTGATTTCATCCAGAAATTTCTAATTTTTATAAATTATTATCATATAAAAAACTTAATTAGTAAAATTAGATAGAATTAGTATATTTACTTTAAAATGTAACATTTTTTATCATGGGACTGCCCGTTGACAAGTCCAGAAATATTACACTTATTATAAATATAAGAACCAACTGTCACATGTAACTTTATTCCAATAAATGGTTTTAATTACAATATATTATTCTTTAGAAAAATTACTTTTTTGATATGAAGTTTTTGAAAATTCATCGCACTTCAGAGTAATAAATAAGTAAGTAATAAAATTTTATAGGATTACTTACGTTGTGGTCCATATCCAGCTGGCCCACATATAGCATATTTTATATTCGTTAGAAGACTGTGTAAGAAAATCTGCTCGTGCCTCATTATATAATTAAGTAAAAAAAATCAAAAGAAAATCCTTTTTGCCTTATTTTTTACCCTTTAGTTGTGAATTCGCATATAAACAACATTCCTGGCAAACATGTCGTCAAACAAATAAATTCCAAAATGACTCCAATAAAACACACAAGATATTAATGTTATATATTTCAAAACATAGATTCCATTCCAACTGCGTACTTTCAATATGACCATAATTTAAAATTGTGAATTCATTATTCACACATATAAAAGAATGAAATGGCACATATGACGTCATTTAAATCTATGAAAAAAATATAAAAAGTACGAAACTAGAAATAAATATTATAATTTTTATGAAATTGCGCAAATTTTCCAAATCAAAAAAAATTGAATTACTTTAAAATTATATTGGTACACATAAAATCTATGTATTCTAAACATTTGTAATTTAAAAAAAATATTTTCTTGAAATTAGTTTCTTGAAATTAGTTCTAGAAATTAGTTTTAAATGATATATTTATATTGAAAATTAACATTCATTTCAATGGGACTCCCCGTAGACAAATCCAGAAATATTACCGTTTTTTATAAACATAAAAAAGAAATGTCAAATGTAATTTTATTCTAATAAATGGTCTTAACTACGAGATATTGTTCTTTAGTAATATGACTTACGTTTTTTAAAATTAATCGCACTTTAGAGTTATAAATATGTAACTAATATAATTTTATAGTATTACTTACCCTGTGGTCCATATCCACCTGGTCTACCTATAATATATTTTATATTGGTTAGAAAACTGTGTAAGAAATGTGCTTATGCCTCATTCAAGAATTAGGGAAAAAAGTAATACAAAATCCTTTTTCCTGATTTTTTTTCTCTATATTTGGGAATTTGCATATAAGAACAACATTCCTGGCAAACATGTCGTCATGTAAATAAATTTCGAAACGACTCAAATAAACTAAACTAGAAATTTTAAGTTATGTATTACATGACAATGTATCGATTCCAAATACTTAATTCAAATAAGACCATATTTTCCAATTGGAAATTCATTATTCACTTATATAACGAACACACTTGGAACAGATGAGGTAATTTAAATATATAAAAACTTGAAAAAAATACGAAAATAGAAATAAATGATATAATTTTTATAATATTCCGCAATTTTTTCATAATTTATTAAACTTCAATTCGGTTACTACTATATTGGTACATTGAAAATCGATTTATTCGGGAAATTTCTAATTTTTAAAGAAGATTTTCTTGTAAAAAACTTAGTTATAATTGGTACATTTACTTTAAAAATTAATATTCTATTCTATGGGACTGCCCGTTGACAAGCCCAGAAATTTTTCACTTTTTATAAATATAAGAAACAAATGTCAAATGTAATTTTAATTGAATAAATGGTGTTAAATCCAAGATATCATTCTTTAGTAAAATGACTTAAATTTTTGAAAATTGATTGCACTTCAGAGTAATAAATATGTAAGTAATAAAATTTAATATAATTACATACCAAGTGGTGAATATCCAGCTGGTCCACCTATAACATATTTTATAGTCGTTAGAAAACTGTGTCCCCGTTATAAAACTCGTTAGAAATGTAAGCAATCTGCTTATGCCTTATTCAACAATTAGGAAAGAAAATTTATAAAAAAAAACCCTCTTTACTCATTTTCTTCACTTTATTTCGGAATTCGCATATAAAAACAACATTCTTGGCACATATGTCGTAACATAAATAAATTCTAAAACGACGGTAATAAACTAAACTAGAAATTTTTCTTATATATTATATGACATTGAATGCATTCCAAATGCCTACTGCAAATAAGATCATATTTTCGAATTGGAAAATCAGTATTCACACATACAAAGGACAGTCATGTCACATATGACGTCATTTAAATATATAAAAAATTGAAACAATACGAGACTAGAATTAAATGATATAATTATCAAAACATATATTTTTTTAGAATTACTTACGATGTGGTCCATATACAGCTGGTCAAATTATAACATATTTTATTCGTTAGAAAACTGTGTAAGAAATTTGCTCGTGCCTCATTTTACAATTAATTACAAGAAATCGATAGAAAATCTTTTATTTCCTTATTTTTACTCTTTATTTGTGAATGCGCATATAAGAACATTTCTGGCGAACATGTCACACAAATAATTTCCGAAACGACTCCAAAAAACACAGTAGATATTAATGTTAAGTATTACATAATACAGTTTCGATTCCAAATGCCAACTTCGAATAAGACCATATTTTCAAAATGTGAATTCATTATTCACACATATAAAAGATAGACATGGCACATAAGACGTCGTTTAAATATATAAAAATATGAAAACAATACGAGACTAAAAATAAAGGATATAATTTTTATAATATTGCATTTGAATTCTGTCAAAATTATATTGGTACACAGAAAATCCATGTATTCCAGAAATTTCTAATTAAAAAAAATAATTTCTTGCTAAAAAAATTAGTTTTAATTTATATATTTATACTAAAAATTAACATTCTGTTCCATGGGACTGCCCGTTGACATGTACAGAAATATTACACTTTTTATAAATACATACGGGCCCGCTTAATGGAATAGCCAATTTGCCACGAAAAATTATTCTAACTAGCAGCTGCGCGACCAGCATGGTCGCTTTTAGTTTTATATTTTCTTTTGCGAAACAACTCATCTGAAAATAATATATCTAAGGAATGTTACCATTACCTGTCATCATAAATATACTTTAAGGGGCATTCTCTATAAGGCTGATTCAAAAACATTGTAATTTAAAAATGCGAATTTCCATTATTTCTGAACAGAATTGAATATAAAGACTGAGAAATCCAACACCAATGATTTTATAAATTACATCCCCCTCTGTATGTAATTTTTTTCAAAATTAAGATATCTACAGTTTATCATTACATCAAATAAGAAATTGTTGGGGAAAATTTTTTTCACTTAAAAAATGGCGTAAAAATTCAGCAATCAATAAAATATAGCGGAGATTACATCACTCTCTGTATGTACTATTGTTCACAATTCAGATATCTACACTTAATCATATCAAATAATAAAATATTTGGAAACTTTCTTCACCTATAAAATGGAGTAAAAATTCAGCAAGTACTGAAAAAAGTGTAGAAAATTAACTATTACTGGCTGTCGCTTGCTATACCGGCGACAGTTAAGCGTAACCTCGCTAACATTTATGCTCTCTGTTAATGAATTATTTCTTCTTCGCTTTCTTTCTTGAGAGTGTTCCCAATTTTCATTTGATAGTGCAGCTTGTTTTCGAGCATTCCTGATTTCAGTGCGTAAATCCATGTTGATACGCGGTTGAAAATTGCGGGCGGCCGCTAATGTTTACATCTGGTAGTGGCAGCCGTTGCCATTCGGAGTGTAGAAATATCGTCGATTTTTGTGCCGCATACCTACGCGTTTTATATATATAGATAAGCGGGATATTCCATTATCCGGGATCCCATTGACACGCCCACAATGTTTCAATTTACAGTTAAACCAAGAAAGCATTAAAAATTACCTAAAGCATAGGCATATTTCAACTATTATAATTAGCAAACAATCTATTAATTAAAAGTAAGAAACACTTTAAACGCATTAAAATTCAGAAGTTTGAGGAAAAATTAGTTAATTTTATTGTAGAATATACATATTTCCCTTAATATTTAGAAAATAATTACAATGTTACTTACTTTCTAATGTAATGTGTATTATGTCTATTTGTTTCTAAAGAAGTCGGATATTTTAGACAGTTTACTGTTCTGTTGAATGCAGCAAATCTGTTATTTGATTTTCTAGTTTATAAAATAAATGACAGTCTGCATTTGGCTTCGTTTCCAACAAACTTCTTATAATATCACAAGTGTTATTAACTTCAACATTTTAAGGAACGTTATTAACGGTACATTCTTCATCAAATTCTTCTTCATCGACTTTGCTTTGATCAAGTTGAGGGTCTAAAGTTTCACTACATTCTTCCAAGTCATTGTCGAAGTTTACAAAATTGGAAAAATTTTCTTCTGTCATTCCTTCTGGTGGTAAATCATTTGCGTTCGTTATTCATTCATCATTTAATTCATCATTTGTTACGTATGTTGAAAATTTACATTTTACGAAACAATTTTTTATTGCTTTAGAGGAAATATTATTTCATGATTTATTCATCATATGAACAGCTGAAAGAATTGAAATGTTTCCAATAATTTTACTAGTTGAACTATTGATGGAAAATAAACTACTATCATCTATACACGCTATGATCTTTTTAAAGACTTATTTTCTATAATTCCTCTTAAAAAATGATATTTCCTCTTGAAAAGTGTTCCCTTGTCTATTGGATGTAAAATAGCTGTAGTATTTAGAGGCAAAAAGGAAGTGTTACATTTTTTAGTCTTACGTCGACTTTACGGACATGGCAATTATCGATAAAGAGGATAGCTTTTCTTTTCATCTTATTCATCTCATTGTCAAATGATACTCACCAGTTTTGAAAAAATTTAGCAGTCATCCAAGCCTTTGAATTCGCTTCGTATTTAACTGGAAGAGATTTTACACCTCTAAAGCATCGTGGATTTTGGGATTTTCCGATTACCAAAAGGGGCATTTTGTGACTGCCATCAGCATTACTACAGCATAAAACTGTCAGTCTGTCTTTCGGGATTTTTTCTCCAACAACTTTTTCGCCTTTTAAGCTCAAAGTCCCACCAGGCATTGCTTTATAATGAAGCTCTGTTTCGTCACAGTTATAGATACAAAAAGAACTGTAGCCTTGTAATAAAGCAGGTAATACAACATTTATCCAAGAACTGGCAGCGGCTTCATCAACATCACTTGCTTCACCGTGAATTTTTTTGAAAGAAATTTGGTTTCTTTCTTTCCATCTGCACAACCAACCATTTATAGCTTTAAAATCAGTTATATTTCATTGTTGTGCTAAATCTTCAGCCTTCTGGTTCAATAATAATCCACTAACAGGAACATTACAAGCTCGTTTTCCAGTAAACCACTGAAGAAGAGCATCTTCAACTTCAGATTCTTTTCCAGTATGTTTTCTTTGTTGATTAAGCTTTTTGTTGCATTTCCAGTCATTCAAGACTTTTTTTTAATTTTTAAACAATTTCGAAACTTGAGCTTCGGATATCTCACACTTTGGGAGTTCTAATTGAGTACACTCATTTTTCTTTTGCAAACTCAATAACATTTACTTTTTCTTTTAAAGTAAGATCTTTTGGCCTCGAAGACATTGTAGTAAAGCACAAGAGAGATGACTGATTTCACGAAAGCGAAAAGACACTGATTTCACGAAAGCGAACTGTCGAAGTAATCGCCGTAGAAAATGTAGTGTAAAATTTTCAAGGTTAGAGCCCCCCCCCCCCCCCCCCATGGTAAATGTTGCGTTTCTCCGAAGAAATTCGTTACAGCTGGTAATCCCCGCTCCCTTCCAGAGAAGGACCTGTTGATGTTTCACATTTTCTTCTCCCCCCTACACACACACTTTCTAGCCCTCATCTGGGGGTGAAGCTTATTGTTCATTCTCTGAATAGGGGAATGTAGGCTGAGCAACCGAGCAATGCGGGGGGATAAAAAAAACACTGAATGGCCCTTCAAATCCAAGGAATCGCCATTTCCTGTGATTGCACACTTTTTGCGAAGTAATAAAATTACTTTCAAAGCACGAAGCTGAAGATTCTTATAGCTTCATGTTTCAAAGACATTCAATCACTGTACATTCATTATTGAACTTTAAAATAAAATTCTGACAAGAAGTGTGGGAAATAGAAAAAGATCGATATCGTCATGGCCAAAATTTATTCCTTTATGCGGGATAGCTTCAAAACATGATATTCCATTAACCGGGAAATTTAATACAGAAACAAATTACTACGGTTTGCACATTGATAATTTATTACATTAAACGGGATGTTCTTTTAACCGATATTCCATTAAGCGGGTTCGACTGTATAAGAAACAACTGTCAAATGTAATTTTATTCGAATAAATAGTATTAATTACAAGATATTATTCTTTAGTAAAATGCCTTAAGTTTTTGAAAATTCTTCGTACTTCAGAGTAATAAATATGTAAGAAATAAAATTTTATAGGATTACTTACGCTGTGGTCCATATCCAGCTGGTCCACCTATAACAAATTTTATACTAGTTTGAAAACTGTGTAAGAAAACTGCTTATGCCTCATTCAGTAATTAGGAAAAATATTATAAAAAATACCCTTTCCTGAGTTTTTACACTTTATTTTGGAATTCGCATATCAAAACAACATTCTTTGCAAACAGGTCGTCACAAAAATAAATTCCGAAACGCCTCCAAAAAACTGAACTAGAAATTTATGTTATAAACTCCGAAAAGACTCCAATAATTCTAAATGTTTCGCCGACTACAGTGATAAGCTTATACGGCACATTTAATAGGAGCCAAGTTGTTTCCCCAGCAATCTGGTCAGCAAGGACCCATTGGCTTGGGGGTGAACGACTTATTCGGACACTAAGAAGCCGATTTTTTCCCTTTACAATTCGCAATCATAAACTATCTATTTAACCAATTTGTAAAGGCAACCCCGTTTAAGTTACACACCAGTTCCCTGTTGCTTTCTTTGTTTTTTCCCTTTATTTATTTATACATATATTTCTTATCCATAACCTGCAAACTAATTGCGATTTACAGTTACAATTTACATTATAAAATTGCCATTTTGCATTCAATCTGAAGTTTCAATTACAATTACGCTTGCGAACATATTACAATTTACAATTACATCTTACATTATATACTTAAAATTTTACATTTAAGGTGCAATTTCAAATACTCTTACTCTTACTATTACATTTACCATTGCATTAATAACGTATTACGATTTACAATTTCAATTTACATTATATACTAAAAATTTTACATTTTTGATGCAATTTCAATTACAATTTCAATTTCAATTACAATAACATTTACCACTAGATTATGGATACATTGCAATTTTGAATTACGATTTACATTCTACACTCACAAATGACATTCGAGGTAAAATTTCAGTACAATTACCTTACTATTAATTATACATTTAAGATGCAATTTCAAACACAATTACACTTATTGTTGCAATAAACAATTACATTACATAAATAATACAATTGTATTACAAACCATTAACAAACAGGTTTACTGGTAAACATTTTTATAATAATTATTTCTTTTAAAATTAATTAAATCATTTTATTTTTTTGTTTGGTTCCAAGCATTTATTTACTCATATGCCTCCATTGCACATATGTCTCCAATAAATTGAACTAGAATTTTATCTTATATATTACATGACAAAGTATCGATTCCAAATGTTTCAAATAAGACCATATTTTCGAATTGTGAATTGATTATTCACACATATAAAAGACACACATTGCTCATATGACGTCATTCAAATATATAAAAATGAAAACAATATGAAATGAGAAATAAATGACATAATTTTCATAACAATGTGCAATTTTTTCAAATATCATTAAATTTGAATTCGGTTACTCTTTTACTGGTACACTGAGAATCAATTTCAGCCAGAAATTTCTAATTTTTATGAATTATTTTCTTGTAAGAAAACATAATTAGTAAAATTATATTGAATTACGAGTATTTTTACTTTAAAATGAAACATTCTTTATCATGGAAACCAGAAATATTACACTTATTATAAATATAAGAACTAACTGTCACATGTAATATTATTCGAATAAATTGTATTAATTACAATATAATATTCTTTAGAAAAATGACTTAAGTTTTTTAAAATTCATCGCACTTCAGAGTAATAAATATGTAAGTAATAAAATTTTATAGCATTACTTACGTTGTGGTCCATATCCAGCTGGTCCACCTATGGCATATTTTATATTCATTAGAAAACTGTGTAAGAAATCTGCTCAAGCCTCATTATACAATTAAGTGCAAAAAATCAATAGAAAATAATTTTTTTCTTATTTTTTACTCTTTATTTGTGAATTTGCATATAAACAATATAACTGGAAAACATTTCGTCAAACAAATAAATTCCGAAACGACTCCAAAAAACATACTAGATATTAATGTTATATATTACAAAACACAGATTCGATTATAACTGCGTACTTCCAATAACACAACATTTTCAAATTGTGAATTCATTATTCACACATATAAAAGACAGAAATGGCACATAAGACGTCATTTAAAATATATGTAAAAAATAAAAACAGTACGAGACTAGAAATAAATGTTATAACTTTTATAACATTTCGCAAATTTTCCAAATAAAAAAAATTCGAATTCTGTTAAAATTATACTGGTACTCAGAAAATCCATGTATTCCAGAAATTTCTAATTTTAAAAAATATTTTCTTGTGAAAAAATTAGTTTTAAATGATATATTTATATTGAAAATGAACATTCTCTTCCATGGGTCTGCCCGTAGACAAATCCAGATATTTTACCGTTTTTATAAATAGATGAAATAACTGTCAAATGTAATTTTATTCGAATAAATGGTCTTAACTACAACATATTGCTCTTTAGTAAAATGAGTTAAGTTTTTTTTTAAAATTAATCGCACTTTAGAGTAATAAATATGTAAGTAATATAATTTTATAGGATTACTTACGTTTTGGTCCATCTCCTGGTCTACCTGTAATATATTTTATAATTGTTAGAAAACTATGTAGGAAATCTGCTTATGCTTCATTCAAGAATTAGGAAAAAAATAATACAAAATCCTTTTTCCTGATTTTTTACTCTTTATTTGGGAGTTCGCATATAAGAACAACATTCCTGGCAAACATGTCGTCACATAAATAAATTCCGAAACGACTCTAATAAACTAAACTAGAAATTTATGTTATGTATTACATGACAATGAATCAATTTCAAATGCCTACTTGACATAAGACGATATTTTCAAATATATTCGTAATATATTCGAAATGGGAACATTTTCGAATTGGGAATTCATTATTCAGACATATAACGGACACACTTGGAACATATGACGTCATTTAAATATATAAAATCATGAAAACAATATGAGACTAGAAATAAATGATATTATTTTCATAACATTGTACATTAAATTGAATTTGGTTACTATTATATTGATACACTGTTAATCGATGTATTCCAGAAATTTCTAATTTAAAAAAATGTTTACTTGTAAAAAAATAGTTTTATTTGGTATATTTAATTTAAAAATTAACTTCTTTTAAGATGGAATTGCCCGTTGACAAGTCCAGATATATTACACTTTTCATAAATAATACAAACGACTGTGAAATGTAGTTTTAATCGAATAAATGGTATTAATTATAGATTATAGTTCTTTAGTAAAATGATTTAAATTTTTAAAAATTAATCTCACTTCAGAGTAATAAATATATTTTGTAAGATAATAATTTTGTAAGGTAATTTTGTAAGATACCTACCAAGTGGTCCATATCCAGCTGGTCCACCTATAAAATATTTTATATTCGTTAGAAAACTGTTTAAGAAATCTGCTTATGTTTCATTCAACAATTAGGAAAAAAAATTAATAAAAAATCCTATTTCCCGATTTTTTTACTCTTTATTTGGGAATTCGCATATAAAAACAACATTCCTATCAAACATGTCGTCACAGAAATAAATTCGAAAACGAATCCAAAAAACTAAACTGGAAATTTATGTTATATATTACATGACAATGTCTCGATTCCAAATGCCTACTTTAAATAAGAAAATATTTTCGAATTGGAAATTCATTATTCACACATATAACGGACACACAGGGCACATATGACGTCATTTAAATATATAAAAACATGAAAACAATACCAGACTGGAAATAAATGTTATAATTTTTATAACATTGAGCAAATTTCTGAAATAAAAAAAAAATTGAATTCTGTAAAAATTGTATTGGTACACAGAAGATCCATGTATTCCGGAAATTTCTAATTTAAAAAAAATATATTCTTGTGAAAAAATTAGCTTTAATTAATATATTTATATAAAACATTAACATTCTTTTCCATGGGACTGCCCCTAGACAAGTCCAGAAATATTACAGTTTTTATAAGTATAAGAAACAACTGTCAAATACAATTTTATTCGAAGAAATGGTCTTAACTACAAGATATTGTTCTTTAGTAAAATGACTTAAGGTTTTTAAAATTAATCACACATTAGAGTAATAAATATATAAGTAATATAATTTTATAGTATTACTTACCCTGTGGTCCATATCCACCTGGTCTACCTATAATATATTTTATAATGGTTAGAAAACTGTGTAAGAAATGTACTTATGCCTCATTCAAGAATTTGGAAAAAAAGTAATACAAAATCCTTTTTCCTGATTTTTTACTCTTTATTTGGGAATTGGCATATAAGAACAACATTCCTGGCAAACATATCGTCCTATAAATAAATTCTGAAACGACTCTAATAAACTAAACTAGAAATTTATGTTATGTATTACTTGACAATGTATCGATTTCAAATGCCTACTTGAAATAAGTCCATAGTTTCTAATTGGGAATTCATTATTCACACATATAACGGACACACTTGGAACATATGACGTCATTTAAATAAATAAGAAAATGAAAACAATACAAATAGAGAAATAAATGATATAATTTTCATAACATTGTGAATGTTTTTCGAAATTCATTATATTGAATTCTAATTAAAAAAGAAATTTCTAATTAAAAAAATATTATCATATAAAAAATAGTTTTATTTGGTATATTTAATTTAAGAATTAACTTTATTTACCATGGGATTGCCCGTTGACAAGTCCAGATGTATTACACTTTTCATAATTAATTCAAATGTCTGTGAAATGCAGTTTTCTTCGAATATATGGTATTAATTATAAAATATAGTTCTTTAGTAAAATACTTGAAGTTTTTGAAAATTAATCGCATTTCAGAATAATAAGAATGTAAGGAATAACATTTTGTAATATTACTTACCAAGTGTTGCATATCCAGCTGGTCCACCTGTAAAATATTTTATATTCGTTAGAAAACTGTGTAAGAAATCTGCTAATGAGTCATTCATTAATGAGGTAAAAATTCCTTTTTCCTAGTTTGTTACTGTTTATTTTGGAATTCGCATATAAAAACCACATTCCTGGCAAACGTATCGCCACATAAATAAATTCCGAAACGACACTAAAAAACTAATAGGAATTTTTGTCATATATTACATGACAATGTATCGATTCCAAATGTCTACTTTAAATAAGACCATATTTTCGATTTCGGAATTCATTATTCACAAATATAACGGACACATATGACCCATATGACATCATTTAAACATATAAAAAGGAAACCAATACGAAAATAAAATAAATATAATTTTCATAACACTGTGTAATTTTTTCAAAATTCATTAAATTTCAATTAGGTTACTACTATATTGGTACACTGAAAATCGATTTATTCCAGACATTTCTAATTTTTAAAAAATTTCTCCTTGTAAAAAACTTAATTATAATTGGTACTTTTACATTAAAAATTAATATTCTGTTCCATGGCACTGCCAGTTGAAAAGCCCAGAAATATTTCACTTTTTATAGATATAAGCAACTAATGTCAAATGTAATTTTATTTGAATCACAGATATTAAATTCAAGATATTAGTCTTTAGTAAAATGATTTAAGTTTTTGAAAATTCATTGCACTTCAGAGTAATCAGTTCGAGAGTTATCAAATATTATAATATTACTTACCTGATGGTCCATATCCAGCTGGCCCACCTATAACATATTTTATACTCGTAAGAAAAATGTGTAAGAAATCCGCTTATGCCTCATTGAATAATTAGGAAGGTAAATTAATAAAAAATGCTCTTCCCTGATTTTTTACTTTTTAATTCGGAATTCGCATATACAAACAACATTCTTGGAAAACATGTCGTCACATAAATCAATTCCGAAACGGCGCCATTATACTAAACTAGAAATTTATGTTATATATTACATGACAATTTATCCATTCCAAATGCCTACTTCAAATAAGATCATATAATCGTATTAGAAAATCATTTGTCACACATATAAAGGACACACATGGCACATATGGCGTCAGTTAAATATATAAAAACATGAAAACAATGAGATTAGAAATAAATGATATATATTTCATAACATTATGTTTTTTTAAAAATTCATTAAATTTGAATTCGGTTACTGTTATATTTTTACAGTGAAAATCGATAGTATTCCAGAAATTTCTAATTTTTAAAATATATTTTGTTATAAAAAAATAGTTTTATTTGGTATATTTAATTTAAAATTTAACTGTCTTTGCCATGGGATTGCGCGTTGACAAGTCCAGATATATTACACTTTTCATAAATAATACAAACGACTGTAAAATGCAGTTTCGTTGGAATAATTCGTATTAATTATAGAATATAGTTCTTTGGTAAAATGATTTAAAATTAATCGCATAAAAATGATTTAAAATTAATGATTTTTAAATTAATCGCATTTCAGAGTAATATATATGTAAGTAATAAGATTTTGTAAGTTTACTTACCAAGTGGTACATTTGCAGCTGGTCCACCAATAAAATATTTTATGTTTGTTAGAGAACTGTGTAAAAAATCTGCTTATGCCTCATTCAACAATTAGGAAAAAATGAGAATAAAATCCTCTCTTCTTATTTTTTACTCTTAATTTGAGAATTCGTATATGTAAACAGCATTCCTGGCAAACATGTCGCCACATAAATATATTCCGAAACGACTCCAATATTCTAAACTAGAAATTTATGTTATATATTACATGACATCGTTTCCAAATGCCTACTTCAAATAAGGCCATATTTTCAAATTATGAATTCATTATTCACACATATAAAGGACACACACAGCGCATATGACATTTTGGGAAGGAGATAAACATTTGGGTAGGAGCGATACCACTATGGGACGTGCTGGCATCAATGGGTGAACTATGGCCGATCACAGCGTCAAGAAGTACGCGATCGGCCTAGAGAAACTACATAACGTGAGGACCAAGCAATTGTCAGAGCGGACCTCACATCCTTAGATTTTCCTATTATCATCGATCGTACGTGCAACTGTTGCTTGAGTGACCGTAAGGTCCATTCATAGGGGTCTGAGCTCACGGCACTCCCTTTTGTACACCGCAAGTACCCAGGTCTGTACACCGAGCAGACCTTTTGCAGTGGTGTCGGGAACATTCGACCTCGAATGTCACTGAATGGATTATAATTGTTTTCAGTGAACATAAATTTCGCTTTAATTGGGTTATTTACATTGAAAATTTAACATTCTTTACTTTGACACTTTCCATCGGAATGTTTATAAATTTATGACTCAAATTATTAATATGGCAGAACTGTAATATCTAATATTATTGGACTCAAGTTTGCTAAATTATAAGATATTGGTCTTTAGAAAAACTAACTAGTTTTACTTTGAAAAATTCATCGCACTTTATAGTAATAAATATTTGAGTAATAGAAATATATAGGATTACTTACCCTGTGGTCCTCCTCTAGCTGGTCCACCTAAAGAGTATTTTATAGTTATTAGAAAACTGAGTAAGAATTCCCAGCGTCATTTATCATGCAATATACTACCGTCAGGAAATAAAAATTTAATAAGACCATATTTTCGAATTATGAATTCGGTATTCAGACATATAAATGACACACATTGCACATTTGACAGCATTAAAATATATATAAAAATGAAAACATACTATAATTAATACTAGAAATAAATGATATAATTTTCATAACATTATGCTCTCTTCTCGAAATTCATTAAATTTGAAATCGGTTACTAGGATATTGGTACATTGAAAATGCATGTACTCCATAAATTTTCGAATTAAAAAAAAATTCTTAAAAAAATTATTTTAAATACGTTTATATAATTACCAAAATAAGCATGCTTTTCCATGTGAAATATTAATCTCATTAGTCCAGAAATATTACACTCATTACATATATAAAAAAGAACTGTCAAATGTAGTTTTATTCGACTATATGGGGATAAGTTTTAAGATATTGGTCTTAAGTAAAACGGCCAAGTTTTTTAAAAATCCCTCGCACTTCATACTGATAAATAAGAAATTAATAAAATTTTATACGATTACTTACCATGTGGTCCATATCCAGCTGGTCCACCTATAATATATTTTATATTCGTTAGAAAACTGTGTAAGAAATATTCTCATGCCTCATGTCCAATTAGATAAAAAATTAATAGAAAATCCTTTTTCCTGAATTTTTTACTCCTTATTTTTGAATTCGCATATATAAACAACATTCGATGCAAAGATGTCGTCTCATAAATAAATTCCGAAATGACTCCAATAAACTAAATTAGAAACGAAAGTTATATATTACGTAACATTGTATCGATTTCAAATGCCTACTTTAAATAAGAAAATATTTTCTAAGTATAAATTAGGTATTCACATGTGTAAACTACGCACATGTCAAATATATATATATATATATATATATATATATATATATATATATATATATATATATATATATATATATATATATATATATATATATATATATATATATATATATATATATATATATATATATATATACATATATACATATATATTAATTGGACATGATAAAGTAATATAGATATATTATCTATATATTGGTCACGATGTAAACTTGTACTTCACTAATAGTCCCTATGACTTGGAACTTGTCATGAAGTCCACGGTTAAAATATACAAAAATATATTTCCTGTTGATGGATCCTCTAAATTTAAAATCTGAATACATGGTTTTCAATTCTCAGTGAAATCCGGCATGCGAATATTTACTTCATGCTTCCCCCAAATAGATATCTGATGGTCAGTTATAAATAGATCAAATAACTTGGTTTATGGTCCCTCCATATTACCTATTTTGTCTCTTAGTATTTATACTGTGTCTTAATCTTGAGGGGGGGGAGGGTTCATCAACTTCCTCTTCAGTAATCCGTCCAAGGGGTACAATTATTGATTCTCCATCTGACTCAGAATATGAGAAACTTGTTTTCACGATTTCACTTCTGAAGGCATCTCTGAATAATTCTAATGCATCAACAACTGCTAATTGTTTCTTTGACATGCTATTAAAAACAATACGCGACACAAACCAAAAAGTCAAGGTCTTTGTAATAAAACTAATACACATATTAAGCGATGTGACAGTCTATTCTTCTTCCTGAGAGTCTTTCTGTCTGTGTCAGAATCTTCACAGAAACAGTTTGCCACTTCTAGTCACTCACTTTCCTTAGAAGCAATTGGCAACGGTCCTTAGTGGACTCTATTGAGAATGCCTTTGCTTTCGTCCTGTATGACCAGTGTTGTTCGCCAACTCCTTCTTTACCACAAAATAATACAAAACCATTAAAATGGCTGAAAACTAATCGAAACTAAAAGCAAAAAAGTTAATTCTAAAACCCAGGAAAATTGCACTGGTGCCACCTGTCGGTGAAATGCTCAAATGTGTGGTGGGACCATTTTTGACCCACGTATTTCAAGAGTAAAAAAATGTTAAAAAAAAAAGGTATATATCTTATGTTTTTTTAAAAAAACAGCTACAGTAATAAAAATTATAATTAATAACATCTTGCATATATAAATCTTCTGAAGTTCTGCAAATAATCAATAGTATTGAAGACACATTTTATTTATTACTTTAGCCAATTTTCAGACAAAAATGAAGATCCCTGATCTGTGCTGCCATTTACAAGCTAACATTTAAACTAAAATTGAAATGTATTCTGTACTAAAAATATAGTTCAAATGAATAGAATTTAAGGAGAATATTTTTTTATTTAGGTGGGACACTTTTTAACCCACTTCCGGAAAGCTTTAAATAAATACATTAATTATTTAAAGTAAAAATACATTAATTATTTCCTTTATTTAAAGAAATAACGGAAATATTTTTCATAATATTGTAAATTATTTTCGAGATTCATTAAATTTGAGTTCGGTTAATACTAACTTGGTACATTGAAAATGCACATATTCCAGAAATTTGTAATTTTTATAAAAAAGTTCTTCTAAAAATGTTACTTTTAATTGGTTTATTAACTTTCAAAAATTAATATTCTTTTCCTTGGGACTGCCCGTTGACTAGTACAGAAATATTACTGTAATTATAAATATAAGAAAGAACTGTTATATCAAGTTTTATTCGACCAAATGATGGTAAATTATAAAATACTGGTCTTTAGTAAAACGGTTAAGTTTTGTAAAATTCATCGCAATTGACAGGAAGAAATTTGTAAAAAATAAAAGTTAAATGTGCTGTTACTAAAAGTGCTCTTACAAAAGGTATTAGTAAAAAAGGTACTACTTTTTTACTAATACCATCAGAGATTAAAAATTTAATAAAAATATAATTTCGAAGAATGAATTCGGTATTCACACATATAAACGACATGCAAGTGACATATGACATCATTTAAATAAATACGCAAATGAAAACGTAATATGAAACCACAAAAAAATATGTTTTACATAACAATGCGCAATTACAATTTTTTCGCAAATCATTCAATTACTAAAAGTTGGTACACGACATATACATGTATTCCAGAAATTTGTAATATTTAAAAAAAAATTCTTGTAAAAAAAATTAGTTTTAATTGGTATATTCAGTTTAAAATTTAAGATTCTTATCAATGGGACTGCCCGTTGACCAGTCCATAAATATTATACTTATTATAAATATAAGAAAAAACTGTCAAATGCAGTTTTTCGAATAAATGGTTTTAAATTACAAGATATTGTTCTTTGGGAAAATGACTTAAGTTTTTGAAAATTAATCGCATTTCAGACCAATAAGCGTGTAAGTAATAAAATTATATAGGATGACTTACCATGTGGTCCATATCCAGCAGGTCCACCTGTAATGTATTTTATATTCGTTAGAAAACTGTGCGAGAAATCTTATCATGCATCATCCTATCATCAGAATAAAATATTTAGTAGAAATTTTTTCCTGATTTTTTATTGTTCATTTGTGTATTCGCTTATATAAACAACACTCCTGTCAAACATGTCGTCACATAAATAAATTAAAAAACGTCTCCAAAAATCTATACCAGAAATTAATGTTATATATTACGTATAACTGTATAGATTTCAAATGCTTACATTAAATATGAACATATTTTCCAAGAAAAATATCTGTATTCACAGTTATAAACGGCTCTCATGTCACACAAAACGTCATTTAAATAAATACACAAATAATAGAATAAATCGAAACTAGAAAGAAATATTATATATTACACAATTTTTTGTATTTTTTTCGAAATTGTTTAAATTTGAATTACGTTACTAGTAACTTGATACACTGAAAATTAATATTTTGCAGAAAGTTGGAAGAATTTGATAACGTTTGTTGTAAAAAAAATTAGATTAAATTGATTTATTGACTTTAAAAAAATAGCACTCTTAACATTGGTACTGTCCGTTGATTAGTCCAGAAGTATGACAATCAGTATAAGAATAAGAGAAATCTTTCATATCTAGTATTATTAGACTCAAGAGCAATAAATTATAAGAAATTATAAGAAACTAGTATAAATGTTGAGTTTTGGAAAACTGATCGCACTTTATGCTAATAAACATCTAATTTAAAAATAAATATATAGGATTAACTTACCATGTGGTCGTCTTCCAGCTGGTCCACCTAAAATGTATTTTATACTCGTTAGAAAGCTGAGTAAGAATTATCTGCATCATTCTTCATTCAACATTGTACGATCAGAAATAATTATTTAATAAGAACATATTTTCGACCAATGAATACGGTATTCACATATATAAACGAAACACAAATCACATATGACGTTAATGAAAATACATAAAAAATGGAAAAAATACGAAACTAGAAATAAATGATATATTTTACGTAAGAATGTGCAATTATTCTAAATTCATTAACTTTGAATTCCGTTAATAGTAACTTGGTACACTGAAAATGCATATACTCCATAACTTTGTAATTTTTTAGAAATATTTCTTGTGAAAAAAATTTTTAATTGGTTTATTTTCTTTTAAAACTTAACATTCTTATACTTGGGTCTGTATGTTGACTACTCCAAATATACTTCTGTCATTATAAGTATTCGAAAGAACCTTCAAATTTTGTCTTTTCTAGTGAATAGTGATAAATTATAAGATATTTGTCTTCCGCAAAACTGCCAAGTTTCGGAAAATTCATCGAACTTCATAATCAAATTATATAGGATTACATACCATGTGGAACCATATCCAGCTGGTCCACCTATAATATATTTTATTTTTCTTAGAACCCTGTGTAAGAGATCTGCTTATCCAGCATTCTACCATTAGAAATAAAACTTTAATAGAAAATTTTTTTCCTTGATTTGCTACACTTTATTTGCGTATTCGCGTATATAAACAGCATTCATGTTAAACATGTCGTCACATAAATATATTCACACACGAATCTAACAAACTAAGCTAGAAATTTATGTTATATTTTACATAACACTGAATCGATTTCAAAATCTTACTTTAAGTAAGGACATAATTCCCATGTATAAATTAGGTATTTACACTTAGAAACGACACACATGTTATACAAGACGTCATTTAAATAAATACAGAAATAACCGAATAAAACAAAACGAGAAAGAAATGTTATATATTACACGATATTCTGATTTCTTTTCAAAATTCATTAAATTTGAATTCCTTTACTAATTACTTGATACATTGAAAATGCATGTGTTGTAGAAAATTGTAAGTGTTTGACAAATTTTTTTGTAAAGAAAAATTAGATTAAATTGGTTTATTTACTTTCAAAATTTAACAATCTTATCCTTTGGACTGCCCATTGACAAGTCAAGAAGTATGACATTATAAATATATCTAATTTTATTGGACATGTGTGTCGCTATGTGTTAATATGGAATTCATTCTTCGAAATTATGTTCTTATTAATTTTTTTTTTTATTTCTGATGGTAGGATTTTGAATAATGAATGATGTTAAAAACTGGAACCACTGAAAATGCATATATTCCTTAAATTTGTAAGCATTAATTTTTTTTCCAAATCAGCTTTAATTTGTTTTTTTAATTTGAAAAACTAAAATTCTTATCCTTCGGACAGTCCATTTAGTAGTCCAGAAATATGACTCTCAGTATAAATATAAGAAAGAACTTTCAAATCTAGTTTTGTTGGACTCAATAGTGATACATTTCAAGATAAGGGTTCGCAGTAATATGGCCAAGTTTTGGAAAATTCATCACTGTTTATAGTAATAAATATTTAAGAATTAAAACTATATATGATTACGTACCATGTGGTCCATATCCAGCTGGTCTCCCTAAAATGCATTTTATATTCGTTAGAAAACTGTGTAAGAATTCTGCTCATGCATCATTCTATCATCAGGAGATAGAAATTTAATAGAAAATATTTTACTATTTCTTTATGTATTTACGTATATAAATGAAAATCAAGTCAAACACGTCTTCAAATTAATAAATTCACAAATGACGCCTCAAAACGAAACCAGAAATTAATATTATATATTACATAATATTGAACACATTTCAAAAGCTGACATCAAATAAGAACGTATTTTTAAATTCCAATTCGGTTTTTGAACAGATCAACGAGATACAAGACTCGCATGACGTCATTTAAACATATACTCAAATAAGATTACATAAATCGAAACTTGAAATTCTCGATATATATTACACAATATTTCGCAATTTTTTCGAAATTCCTTAAATTTCATTTTGGTTACTAGTAAATCGATACGCTGAAATCGTATATATTCCAGAAGTATTTAAAAATTTCTTGTAAAAAAGTTGGATTATATTGGTTTATTTACTTTCAAAATTAACATTGGGACAGTCCGTCAACTAGTCTAAAACTATGACCCATTAAATATAAGAGTGAAATGTCAAATCTTGTAATAAGTAGTAATAAATTTTTAGACATTGTGATAGTTCTAAAAAGGCTAAATTTAGGACAATTTATTGCACTTTACAGTGATGAATATTTAAATAATAAAAATATATTGGATAACTTACCTAGTAGACTTCCGCCAGCTGGTCCGCCTAAAATGTATTTTATATTTGTTAAAATAAATGGAGTAAAAATTTTGGTCATGCACCATTCAACCAGTGAATAAAACATTAAAAAGTACATATTTTCCAAGGATGAATTCAGTATTCAAACATATAAACGACAGACCTGTCACATATTACCGTCGTCTTTTAAATAAATACACTAATGACAATATACTACGACACAAGATATAAGTGATTTTACATAACATTATGCAATGTTTTTATATTCCAAATTCATTAGATTTGAATTTGGTTACTTGTTACTTGATACACTAAAAATGCATATATTTGAGAAAATTCTAAGCATATAAAAATTTGAATTAGATTTAATTAGTTTATTTTAATTTCAAATATTAATAATCTCATCCTTGGGACTTTCTGTTGACTATTCCAGAAATTTGACTCTGAATATAAATATAAGTTTAAAAATATAAAATCTAGTATTATTGGACTCTAAATTGATAAATTTTAAATTATTGGACTCTAAATTGATAAAATTTAAAATATTGGTATTTAGTGAAATTGCCAAGTTTTTTAAATTTCATTGAACTTTAAAGTAGAAAGTTTTAAGTAATAAAAATATATGAAATTACATGGTCTGTGGTCCATATCAAGCTGGTCCACTTAAAATGCATTTTATATTTCTTAGAAAACTGCAAGAATTCTGCTCATGCATCATTCAACCATCGGGAAATAAAATCTTAATCGAAAATTTTTTACTCTTTATTTTTTTATTGGTGTATATAAACCACATTTTTGTCAAACATGTCGTTACATAAAAAAATTCTCAAAGGACTCAATAAAATGAAATTAGAAATTAATGTTATATATTACAAATCATTGCATAGATTTCAAAATCATAATATATAATTCCAATAAGAACATATTTTCCAAGTATGAATTCTGTATTCACACTTATAAAAGTCACACATGTAACATATGACGTCATTTATATCAATATACAAATGACTAAATAAATCAAAAAAGGAAGATAATGTTATATATTACACAATATTGTGCATTTTTTTAGAAATTCATTAAATTTTAATTCGGTTACTAGTAACTTGATACAATGAAAATGCGCATATTACAGAAATATGTAAGTATTTTAACCTTCCATCAGCGCACTTTCGTGACAGATACACACGAGTTGAATTCGGTTTTATATTTTTAGACCAGAGGGCTCTACGAACGCTAGCACTTGGCTATTCTACCTGCTCACTTTGACCTATTTTCAGTTATCGTCTAAATTTTGAGGCGTTAATAGGGTGTCGCATATCCGCCATTTGTATGTCAGTCAAACGTGCGAATGTTCATCTAAGTTTTCGTTATATCTCTTTTTTTATAAGAAACATTTATAGTTTTATTATTAAGCATTCTGGTTGTTACTTTTGCGTCTAAGTGCTTTCAATTTACCCTTCTGAAAGAAAATGGTGACCAAAGACCACCTACCTTTCTGCAAAGCGTGCTAAAAATTAAAGTGTTGAAAAGAAAAGCAGAATTAGGCCTTGGGGACGTCGAAGAAGTGACGTCAGGGAAAAAATATGCAAGCCCAACCAAAAGGAAAAGAGCACTAGGATCACGAGGTTCAGCTCGGAGATTTGCAAGAAATTTATATGTTTGGTACACTCAAACACATTTTCCCAGACTGCAACGCTGCGACTCAATGACTATCAAGTCTAATTTCTTCCTTTTAATATCGAAGTTAAAACTCTTTTTCTTTGATATTTACCCCAGTCAAAGTAGACCCGATTTTGACGAATGGCTAAAATAATATGAAAGTTTTGAAAATTGGTGGAGATGTTTGTATGGGCATACTGTTGAATATTCTAAAAGTCCCCACCGATCAGACTTGAGGTATCGGCGCCATCTTGGAAAATGTGTAAACGTTTTGGTTTTTTGCAAATAACTTGAGAAATATCGATTTTATGTAAAAAAAATTAAAACAAAAAATGAAGAACATTAAATTATGTTCAAAAACAAACATTATTTGAATTTTTTTTATAAGTCTAACAAGAATAAACATAATTGACTTTGTCAGGAGCGAATTATCACACCTGGGACTCGGATGCGCGGGTCATCGCCATCACAATGGGGGGGGATCTGCATAACAAAGCTCAAGAGAAGATGCAGCAACATCCAATCCATTGTTACTAGGTTGTATTGTGAGGCTTGGATTCTATGTTTTTATGTCATACTTAGGCTGAATTGGGTACATAATAGCTGGAAGTAGGTTAAAATAAATACTAACTTTGATGTATGCAAGTACGCCAGTAGAAAAAATGTTGCCTCGCCATGCATACGCTAGAAAAACCCTAGCTCATTTATTTACCCAAACAGCTTTTGAAAAAATAATTTGTGATGCCATGGACATATCTGATTTCAAAAGCAATAACCTCCATGAGTTGTTTAGAAATTTTGCTATTGAACTACTATCGCTAGAAACCATAAACGGACATATTCATGTACGAGCCGTCGAGATTAAAATGAGAAAGACTTTGAAGCAGTTAAAAGAGAATGGCCCAACTGCAGCCCTCTGGGTTCAGTACTTTGAAATAGTAAACCTTATGAAAGCGTCATCCCCGTAAATTGTACGGTGAAAGTAAACAGTTTCAATACAGTAGTAAACACGTTGTTGCCTTTTTTAGAAGATAGTGATTTCTAAACAAAACGACGAAAACCTTGCATTTTATTTAGAATATGAGTTAGACCCTTCTCCGTTTGCTCTGTTCCGTTTGCTCTTCATGAAATTTAAATTATTGGTAACTTGATAAACAGAAAGTGCATTTAATGCAGAAATTCGTAAATATTTGAAAAATTCTGTAGTAATTAAAAATTATATTTAATTGGTTTATTTACACTCAAAAATTAAACATAATTTTTGAGATCCATACCCATTATCCTTGGTTCTGTACAAATATACATGGTGAATTCTGTTACAAGCATATTGGTACAGTGAAAATGTCTGTATTCCTGCAATTTCGAATTTTAAAAAAATGTGTTGTAAAATTTACTTTAAAGAGGATTATTTACTTTAAAAGACATTTACAAGACCAGAAGCAATACTTTCAACCTATATATATATTGAAAGTATATATTATATATATATATATATATATATATAAGTACATACTTTTGAATGTAGTTTTACTCGACTAAATGGTGTTAAATTATAAGATATTGGTCTTAAATAAATTTGGTCAAGTTTTTAAAAATTCCTCGTCATTCATCCATAAATATGTATGGAATAAAATCATATAGGATTACTTACCATGTGGTCCATATCCAGCTGGTCCACCTATAATATGTTTTATATTCGTTAGAAAACACTGTAAGAAATCTGCTCATGCCTCATTTTTCAATTAGGAAAAAAGGAAAATAGAAAATCCTTTTTTCTTGATTTTTTACTCTTTATTTGTGAATTCGCATATATAAACAGCATTGATGGCAAACATGTCGTCACATAAATAAATTCCGAAACGACTCCAATAAACTAAACTAGAAATTAATGTTATATATTACATAATATTCTATCGATTTCAAATGCCTACTTCAAAAAAGAACATAATTTCCACGCATAAATTAGGTATTCACACGCATAAACTTAACACATGTCACACATGACGTCATCTATATATTTAAGTTGTTAAGTCGACTCTTTGGCCAGTCCGTGGCAGAACACTACTGCATCAATTTACTTCATTTTGGCCGTAAACGAAATATTGTAATCTGTACATTTGTCAAATTTTATTTATGTAACCACAATTTCTATTAATTAGCGATAATTTACAATTAAAAATTTATTTCTGCTCATGCTCAGTGGCATGTTTAAATCTGTCTTTAGAAACTCACTGTTTCTGCGTATGCTCAGTGACATGTTTTGATGATAAAAACGTTTAGTAGGAGGACTCTGTCAAGATCCCTCTCTGCCATTTTTATTTTTATGATAATTATGCTTGGGAAATATAAGATTAAACCTCATGGAAATTGTTTATTTTGAGCTGTTTAATTAGCGATAACTTACAATAAAGCAAAGTTTCTTTCTGCGCTTCCTCAGTGACATTTTTAAATGAGGCTTTATGTACTCACTAAGCACAAGGCCGCTTAAACACATTAATTTGTTTCTGCGCATTATTATGATTTTCAACATTTGGCAATGATGTGTTGAGTATAATTTGTGTATTAGTACATTTATTTACTGTATAGCCGTCATGTTTTGGTGGGTATCCACTAGTTTAATTTAATACACATATAACTGAATAAAACGAAACAAGAAAAAATGTTACATATAACACAATCATGTGCATTTTCTTAGTAATTTATTAAATTTAAATTACATTATTAGCAACTTAATACACTGGAAATGCATTTAATGCAGAAATTCGTAAATATTTAAAAAAATTTGTTTTAAATAAAAATCAGATTTAATTGGTTTATTTACTTTAAAAAATTAAACATCTTATCCTTGGGTTTGTACTAATATACTTGAGGAATTCGGCAACAAGTAAATTGATACACTGAAACTGCTTATATTCTTGAAATATCTTATTTAAAAATAATTATTGTAAAAATTATATTAAATAGGTTTATTTACTTAAGTTAATATGCTTGTCTATGAGTATGGATGTTGACAATTCCAGAAATTTTACTGTCATTATATATATATATAAGTGAAAACTGTCAAATGCGGTTTTATTCAACTGTGATATATTATAAGATATTGGTCTTCAGTAAAACGGCCAAGTTTTTGAAAATTCGTCGCACTTCGCAGTAATAAGTATAAAAAAATAAAATTTTATAGGATTAATTACCATATGGTCCATATCCAGCAGGTCCACCTATAATATATTTAATATTCGTTAGAAAACTGTAAAAGAAATCTGTTCATAACTCATTCTACAATTTGGAAAAAAAATTAATAGAAAATCAATTTTTTCTGATTTTTTACTCTTTGTGAATTCGGTTATGTAAACAACTTTCATGGCAAACATGTCGTCACATAAATAAATTTCAAACCGACTACAATAAACTAAACTAAAAATTAATTTTATATATTACAAAACATTCTATCAATTTCAAAGGCCTATTTCAAATAAGAATATATTTTCGAAGTGTAAATTCGGTATTCACACGTATAAACTTAACATATGTCATACTTGAAGTTATACATATAACTGAATAAAAATAAACTAGAAAAAATTTTACATATTACATAATAATACGCCTTTTCTTTGCAATTCATTAAATTTGAATTTCATTATTAGTATCTTAATACACTGAAAATTCTTTTATTATAAAAATTTGTAAGTATTTGAAAATTGTTGATTTAAATAAAAAATAATTTTAATTGTCTTATTTACTCTCAAAAATTAATAATTTTATCATTCTTTATGTCCGTTCACTTGCCCTGATGTATGTCTCTGATTATAAATATGAGAGAGAACTGCCAAATTTAGTATTATTGGAATCAACAATTATTAAATAAAAAATTTTGGTCTTTAGAAGAATGGCCAAGTATTGGAAAATTCATCGTACTTTATAGTGATAAATAATTAAGTAAATAATATATAAAATATCACAAATGTCTAAAATTACAAATGTAGTTTTATTCGTCTAAATGTGGATAAATTATAAGATATGGGTCAGTAAAACGGCGGAGATTTTTATAATTGATTGCACTTCACAATAATAAATACACTGGTGTATGAAATTTAGAGAATTTGCAGACTTGGTTGATTATCTCTAGAACTACTGTACCGATTTTAATAAAATTTGATATGTACATACATTGATACAATACAAAACAAATAACCATTCAATAATTGTAATACACACGCATGATCGTGCGTAACACTCGTTGGAGTCGGAAGGTCTGAAACAACGGTTCCAGAATAAACAAAAAAAATGGGTAAATAGGGGTATGGTCCCCTCTTACAGATATACAGGTCTCGCAGCGTGATTTCATACTTGAAATAAGGCAGTTTATCATTTCCTGTGGCAATTGGTCCCACTCGTTCAGCAACGCTGTTTTCATTCCCTGGATGGTTCTCGGAGGGGGGTTGCAAGTTGCAATTGCCCTCCCCAGAGCGTCCCAGACATGCTCTATGGGGTTAAGGTCTGGAGATCTGGCTGGCCAATCCATACGGCGAATATCCTCGCTCTCTAGAAATTCGTCGACCAGAAGAGTTCGATGTTGCCTCACGTTATCGCCCATTAAAATGAACTGAGGGCCAACTGCACCCCCGAAAAGGCGAACATAGGGCTCCAAGACCTCATCCCTATACCTCACACCAGTCACAGTGCATCTTTCAAAGACATGGAGAGGTGTGCGGCCATGCAACATGATGCCTGCCCAGACCATTAAACCTCCTCCGCCATAAGGGTCGATTTCGTGGACATTGGAGGGTAGGTAGCGGGTCCCTGGTTCCCTCCATATGAACGTACGGAGAGAATCGGAGTTTAGGCTGAACCGGGACTCATCCGTGAAGAGAACGGTCGCCCATTGATCCATACTCCAATCTCTATGCTCTCTGCACCATGATAAACGGATTCTCCTGTTCGTAGAAGTGAGCGGGACGCAAACAGCAGGATTTCTTGCAATCAACCCTATCTCATGAAGTCTTTTGGAAACAGTCACCCTTCATACACGGGTTCCTGTGGCGCATACAATTCACGAGAGAGCTGAGAAGCTGTAGCACTCCTGTTACGCCTCACTATAATCGACAAATGGCGATCTTCTCTGGCCGTCGTGGCTCTTGGACGACCTTGCCCAGTCTTTCTCTCGATGGATCCGGTATCCTGGAACTGTTTCCATAAGCTATACACGACGCTGAGCGTTCAATTGAACTCTCTACAAATTTGTACTTGAGAATGCCCTTCTTCTAGACTCCCCACAATTCGCCACCTCATTCCATCATCTAAGCGTTCGTGGTTACTCATTTTTACTTTTAGAATTTGAAATTAACCAATTGCTGCAAAATAACACCAAGAAATTCTCTAAGATGTGCTAGCGAACGAAATGCGTCTTAACTTACGCGCGCTTATAAAGCCTGTTTCTCTATTGGCTCCGCCTACACACACGTGTACGCTTAGGTATTTGACGTACAAGATTTGCATTTTTGTCTCGAAGCAGTGGTTTTACATGCAGTTCAGTTCTTTTCAAGAAATTGGATAAAATATGCAAATTCTCTTAATTTATTTCTCTAGTGTATGACATTAATAAAATTTCATAGGATTATATAAAATGTGGTCCAAATCCAGCTGGTCCACCTATAATATATTTTGTATTCGTTAGAAAAATTTGTAAGAAATCTGCTCATGCCTCATTTTCCAACTATGAAAAAACATGTAAGAAAATCCTTTTTTTGCTGATATTTTACTCTATTTATGAATTCGCTAATATAACATTCATGGCAACATGTCGTCACATAAACAAATTCCGAAATGACTACAATAAATTAAAGTAGAAATTAATGTTTCATATTACAAAACAATGTATCGATTTCAAATGCCTACTTTAAATAAGAACATAACTGGCTAATCAAGCTACTAGACGACGCATTGATTAACTCTCATTATATATAAAAGTGAAAACTCTCAAATGTGGTTTTATTCGACTGAACGGTTTTAAATTATAAGATATTGGTCTTCAGTAAAACGACCAAGTTTTTGAAAATTCAACGCACTTCGTGGTAATAAATATGAAAAAAATATAATTTTATAGGATTACTTACCATATGGTCCATATCCAGCAGGTCCACCTATAATATATTGTATATTCGTTAGAAAACTGTATAAGAAATCTGTTCATAACTCATTGTACAATAAGAAAAATATTAATAGAAAATCCCTTTTTCCTGATTTTTTACTCTTTCATTGTGAATTCGGTTATAGAAACAACATCCATGGCAATCATGTCGTCACATAAATAAATTCCGAATCAACTCCAATAAACTATACTAGAAATTAATGTTATATATTACATAACATTCTATCGATTTCAAATGCCTTCTTCAAATAAGACCATATTTTCCAAGTATAAATTCGGTATTCACACGTATAAAATTAACACATGTCATACATGACGTCATTTAAATAAATACACATATAACTGTATAAAACGAAACAAGAAAAAATGTTACATTTTACACAATAATGTGCATTTTCTTCGTAATTAATTAAATTTGAATTTCCTTATTATTAACTTATTACACTGAAAATGCATTTATTGCAGAATGTTTTTGTTTTAAATAAAAATTAGATTAAATTGGCTTATTTACTCTAAAAAATTAACAATTTTGTCATTCGGTCTGCCTGCTGACTTGTCCTGAAGTATGTCTCTCGTGATGTATATGAGAGAGACCTGCCAAATTTAGTATTATTGGAATCAACAGTGATTAAATATAAAAATTTGCTCTTTAGTAGAATGGCCAAGTTCTGGAAAATTCATCGTACTTTATAGTGGTAAATATTTAAGTAATTAAAATATATAAATTCACTTGACAAATGCATGTATACTAGAAATTTAAATTTTTCTTTTTTTTTAATTAATCTAAAAAAATATTTTCAATTGGTTTATTTACTTTCAAAAATTAACGTATTTATCCTAGGGAGCTCCTGAGGATTTTATCCCCAGTCTATAAATTTTTCTGTCATTAAAAATATAAGAAAAAAACTGACAAATCCAGTTTTATTAAATTAAATATTAAAAAAATTATCAGATGTTGCTCGTCAGTAAAACGGCCAAATTTTGGAAAATTCACCGTTCTTCACTGAAGTAAATATGTATAAAATAATATTATATAGGATTGATTCTCATGTGGTAGATATCCAGCTGTTACACATATAATATACTTTATATTCGTTAGAAAAGTGTGTAAGAAATCTGCTAATGCATCATTCTATCTTCTGAAATAAAAATTTTATAGAATTTTTTCTTTTATAATCTGTTACTCTTTATTTGTGAAACTGATTAAATTTGAATTCGGTTACTAGTAACTTGAGACACTGAAAATGCATATATTCCTGGAATTTGTAAGTATTATTTTTTTTCCAAATCAGCTTTAATGTTTTTTTTTTAATTTCAAAAATTAACATTATTTTCCTTGGGACTGTCCATTTACTAGACCAGAAAAATGACTCTCAATATAAATATAAGAAATAACTGTCAAATGTAATTTTATTGGACACAAGAGTGATAAATTACAACAATTTGGTATTTAGTAAATTGGCCATGTTTTGGAAAATTCATCGCAAATTACAGTAATAAATATTTAAGTAATAAAAATATATCGTATTACATACCGTGTGGTCCATATCCACCTGGTCTACCTAAAATGTATTTTATATTCGTTAGAAAGCTGTGTAAGAATTCTGCTCATGCATCATTTTACCATCAGGAAAAATAAATTTAATAGAAAAATGTTTACTATTTATTTGTGTATTCACTAATATAAATGAAACTCAAGTTACACACGTCGTCATATAAATAAATTCATAAATGACTCCATCAAATGAAACCATAAATTAGTATTATATATTACATAATATTGAACGCATTTCAAAAGCTGACATCAAATAAGAATGTATTTTTCAATTTTCAATTTGGATCTCGATCTGATTAACTACATACAGGTCTGGCAGGGCATCATTCAAACATATACACATATATGATTACAAAAAAAAAAAACGAAACTAAAAATTCAAGTTGTATCTTACACAATATTTTGCAAATTATTGCAATATAGTGCAATTATTGGCAAATTATTACAATATATTGCAATATACCAAAAAAAAATATTGCAATTATTGCAATACTTTTTCGAAATTTATAAAATTTTATATCAGCTACAAGTACATTGATACGCTGAAAATGTATTTATTCCAGATGTTTATAATTATTTTAAAAAATTTCATGTAGAAAAGTTAGATTTTATCCGTTCATTTACTTTCAAAAATTAACATTGTTGTCCTTGGGAATGTCGGTCCAGTAGTGTAAATATTTGACTCTCTTAATAAATATAAGAGTAAATGTAAAATCTTGTCTTCAAAAGTAATAAATTTTAAGATATTGTTCTCATCTAATACGGCTAAATTTTGGAAAATTTATTGACCTTTATAGTCATAAATATTTAAGTAATAGAAATATATAAGAAATCATACCCAGGAATCGTCTTCCAGCTGGTCCACCTAAAATATATTTTATATTTGTTAAAAAAAAAACTGAGTTATATTTCTGATCATGCATCATTCAACCGTCAGTGAATAAAAATTTAATAAGAACATATTTTCCAAAAAAGAATACTCTATTCAAACATATAACCGACACACCTGTCATATATGAACATTGGGCAATGTTTTTTTTCCAAATTCATTAAATTTGAATTCGGTTACTTTTTACTTGATACACTAAAAATGCATATATTTCAGAAAATTTAAAGAATATAAATTTTTTAATTAGCTTTAATTTGTTTATTTTAATTTCAAATATTAATATTTTTATCCTTGGGACATTCTAGCGAATAGACCAGAAATTTGACTGGGAATATAAATATAAGAAAAAAAGTCAAATTACTCTATATCGACAAATAATAAATTATTGGTCTCTAAATTGATAAATTATAAAATATTTGAATATAGAAAATGGCCAGGTTTTTGAAATTTCATCGAACTTTAAAGTAATAAGTATTTAAGGAATAAAAATTTATGAGATTACATACCATGTGGTCCATATCCAGCTGGTCCACCTAAAATGTAATTTATATTTGTTAGAAAACTGTGTAAGATTTCTGCTCATGCATCATCAACCAACAAAAAATAAATTCTTAATAGAAAATTTTTTACTCTTTATTTTTGTATTCGCGTATATAAACCACATTTTTGTCAAACATGTCGTCACATAATTAAATTCCCAAAAGACCCCATAAAATGAAACTGGAAATTAATGTTATATGTTAGAAATCATTGAATAGATTTCAAAAGCTTACTTCCAATAAGAATATATTTTCCAAGCATAAATGCCAAGCATTAACACTTATAAAAGCCATACATGTCACATGTGACATCATTCATAGAAAATTGTAAGTATTTAAAAATACGCTTGTACAAAAATTAGCGTTAATTGGTGTATTTACCCTCAAGAAATAACATTCTTGTCATTGGGACTGTTCGTCGACTAGTCCAGAAAAAAGACTCCCATTATAAATATAAGAACGAAGTGTCAAGTCTTGTATTATTGGACGGAAGATAAATTGTTGCGAATCGAATGAAATGAATGGTTTGTGTGGGTGAAGTTCAATTGCCACTCATCGGTAACACGTAACCCCAGGAGAACGATGTAAAAATTTGTTGTTGATGGTTTTACTCGTACTTGGCTTGCTAGGTTTGATAAGAATGGACCACATATTGGCAGTGCTCCCCAGGTTTCATTTATCATACTTGATATTAATTTATATCTAATTTTTTATTGTTATATGTTTTGCTATGTTTGGTATTAAATAAATGTATAAAACGACCAGCAAGAGCAATTACGGGTTATTTTGCTCCTCAAAAATTCGTATTTAAGGATATATTCTTCACTTTCTTCATGGTGCCGAATACGAGGGACAAGATTAGTGCCTTGAATAAAGGACCTTTAGGCTAAATGCTTTAATAAACTGGATTGCACTACACTCGGACTTTTTATGAGAACTTGGATAAAAAGACCTTGGGCTATTTACCTAGGATGTGGATACTAAGAGATTTCCAGGCAAAACAGATATCGTAAAACTTACTTATTAGAAAACTTACTTATGTCAAAGTCAAATATGGATTATTTAGAGAAGTTAAAAACAAAACGACAGTATATTAGAACTACTTGTACTAAATTGAAAAGGAAAATAGATTTATTTCTACAAAGCTGTTGTGCTGAAAACGAAAGTGATCTAGAGAAACTTTAAGAATATTTATTAAATTTAGAAAAAAAAACAGCTTAAAATGAAAAAATAGAAGATTTAATTATTGATGAAGCAGCATTCCAAACCAAAAGTCAAAGCTCTATTGATTATGACGAATCCATAAATGATCTTAAATGTAAAATGAAAAGCAAATTACAAAAATTCAAGATTGAACATACAGTATCTGATCAAAATGCTAATATTTCTAATTTGAGTAAAAATAGGAAGCCATCAACTTCTATAAATTTGCCTAAATTTATTTTTCCAACATTTAATGGCGATTCAAGCACATTCCTAATTTTTTTAAATAGCTTCACTAGTACAATACACATTAATGAGTCATTAAGTAACGTTGACAAATCCATTTATTTGAAATCATTTCTCTCTGGTGAACCTTTAAAACCGGTAGCCGGTTTCTAACTCATGAAAGACAATTACAAATCCTATCTTAATTTGTTGAAAGACAGACATGGAAAACAAGAACACCTGATAAGTTGTTTTGTAAATAAACTTTTAAATTTTCAACTTGTAAAATCTTCTTCAAATATTAAAGGGCTTAGAAGTTTGTACGATTGAAGTGAGATTAGTATAAGAAACCTACAATCCATGGGGATAGCGTTCGATAATTTCCGATATTTACAAATTCCAATTTTGTTGAAACAATTACCTCATAATCTAGTGGTAGAATGCTATCTAAGAATGGATCCAAACTAGATGGTGTATGTAAATGAGTTAATGAAATTTATAAAATTTGTAATCGAATCTCGGGAAACTGCGAATGCAGTTTCTGTACCCAAACTGTAAACTTATGATACATATCGTTCGAAAGGTGAAAGTCAATATACTAAGAACAAAGTTTATCCAACATCATCTACTTTAAATACTGTTGTGAAAACTGGTTGAAAAATTTTGCAATTCTAATTAACATACTGGATTAAGATGTGAAACCTTCACGAAGGAATAAAAGCGTTATAGGTTAAAAAAAGATGTCCCCTTTTACCGGTGTTTAATTAACAAGCATTAAATTAAACAGTGTAAAGTAAAAAACCAACCTTGTGAAACCTTCCAGAGTTTACAGCATAACTAATTTTTTTGCCCCAAAACAAAAATAAAATTATACCTCAAATTTTAAATCAATAGAAAACC
Source organism: Dolomedes plantarius (assembly GCA_907164885.2). NCBI lineage: Eukaryota > Metazoa > Arthropoda > Arachnida > Araneae > Dolomedidae > Dolomedes > Dolomedes plantarius. Next base: position 77,648,889 of record OU015503.1, read on the forward strand.
GAAGTTACTTCTATTACAGATGATCAAAATGTAATGCCATCTGTTCTTAAGTCCAAGAATTCAATCAAAAATGATACCACTTTTCTTCAAACTGCTACTGTTCTCGCAGAATGTTGATCTAGCAGGATAATTGCCAGAATATTATATGATTTCGGTTCTCAAAAACATTTATTAGAAAAGATTTGGCAAGAGCCTTGAACTTAAAATGCTTAGGTAAAGAAAAGCTTCTTGTTTATGCATTTTCAAATATAACAAGATACAACTTATTGCTGGAAAGCTATTTGCGTGTCAGTAGAAAAAAAAAATTAAGTGTTTATGGAACATGGAATCTTTTTGTCTGGCCAGGGAATGAACAAAACGAATTCAGATAATATGTTGGCATTTAAAGAAAAGTTGTGATTTGAAAATGGGAGATATGTGACTCTGCTTTTATAGAAATTCGACTTTGCACAGGAAGATTTATGGGATAATTTTGAAGTGGCGAAAAGGACGTTTACTGTGCTAGAGAAAATATTTAAAGGGGATGAATTATTATTTGAAAGATATAATGCTGTTATGAAGGAATAATTAAAAGAAGGAATTATCGATGTGTGTAACGATAGTTGTTCTGGAGATATAGCTCGAGATTTCCTTCAAATTCAAATCTCGGACTTTGACAGGAATTACTTATGTTTCCTATATTATAAAAATTGTGACAAAAATCAGCCCATAATAAAGTACCATTTCAATAGACATTGGTTCAGTGTCACGAGGTCGCCTTAAGGTTAGGCTACAACTAACAAAACTCACCTTAAATGACACATCCTATAGCGCATGGAATGTTAACTACATCCGTATATTTATGTAGCTGATCTTTTTTATGGGGGTTCCAAGGTACAAAAGCATTTAAGCTATCTGTTGATACTGTTTCAATTTTGAAAGACGCTAACATGACTATGAGAAAATTTGATACACATTCTAAGGAATTAAAAAAATTATTGAATAATTCTAGTCCTTTAATTGAAATAAAGAAACAAGAAACACTGATCATATTTGAAAGGTGTGAGGACTCCATTGCTATAACCATGAAGATACACTAGGTCTTTCTTAAAATCATTATTGTCAAATCTGGATGACAACAAATGTACGAAAGGAAATGTACTCCACACTGCGGCAAAATTTTCGATCCTTTTGATTTATATATCCATTCGTAATTCGAATAAAATGCCTTTTACAAGAGTTGTGGCAGCTTGGTGAGGAGTGGGATGAAGAGGATTCAGGAGAAGTTAAAGGAAAATGGCAAACTTGGCGTACGGAAATTAAATAACTACAAAATTTGAATATTCCTTGTTACTACTTTTTCAACACGAATTTTATACATGGAAAAGCTTTACAGTTACATGCATACTCGGATGCTTCTATAAAATCTTTTGGTGCTGTAGCCTATTTTGGATATAAAATATTAAGTGACACTTATAACACCTGTTTCTTATATCTAAAGCCCGAGTAGCGCCAAGTAGAAAGTTAACATTGCCCTGTTGAAATTAATGGGTGCTATAATAGTAGCTACAAGAATAGCAAAAATTTAAAGGAAGTTTTCAAAAATCTTGAAAAGGTCATTTTGCAGAGTGACTCTACGATTTTGCTCCACTGAATAAGGGGACTCCACTGAATGGGAGCCGTTTGTGGCTAATACAGTCACGGATATTCAAGAATTTACAGACCTTAGTGCTTGGAAACACTGCATAGGTAAACTTAACCCTGCAGACATATTAACGAGAGGATGAGCTAGCAAAGATTTATTAACCTCACAAAAGTGGTGGCATGGTCCTGAACGGTTGACTCATCCCGAAAGTATGTTTCCCAAGGAAAAATGTTTAAAACTGACTCCTCCGGCTCAGAGATCGAATCTTAATATAGATCTAAAGTTGTTGTTATTTGAACAATTGTTCATGAAAAAATATTGATCCTGACAGATTTAGCGACTTGAAGAGGCTGTTAAGAGTGACTGCATGGGTACTACGGTTCGTAGATATATTAAAAGGCAAACATGGACAGAAGGATCCTCTTACTTCTGACGAACCCAGTAGTTCTGAACAGTTTTGTATCAAAGTTGTTCAAAAGGAATTTTTCTCTGAAGAAATTATTTGCCTAATAATTAATAGACCTTTACTAAAAGACTCTAAATTTTTATTCTTAACCCGGGAGAAGTCGCGTCATTTTTTTGAACGCAAGTATACTCGTTCGGTCCATTTTCCGCCGTTACCAGCTGGCCGAAAAATGAGAGGAAATTTGTCGGTGCTAATAGAAGATCAAAAACGGAGAATATAGGTAAAAAAAATATCGATTGAATTTGAAAAGATACATTTTACAGCAATTATTATTTATTTAATTTAAGTATATTATTTGGTGACATTTACATAAATGTTTTAATAACACCTTTTTTTCGCGAAATATATTAAAACAATAAAAATTAATAAACTATTTGCCTTAAGAAGATGCCTTGAATTACAAATTAGAATAAATTTGAAATTTAATATTTGAAATCGTGTTGGAACAAAATATTTTGAAGGACAGATCCACAGTAAAGTTGGTTTTCATGGCGCTCCGGCACTAGGACTTAATTGAAGTTTAAAAAGATACAGTTTACATCATTCATTTATTTAATTAAGATAAATATTCCTTTGTATGTTTCAAAGCTTGTTATTAATTATTCAGTTATTCTTTATCTAACAAAGTTTATTAAAATAATTAAAAAAGGAAGAAAATTTTCTCTGAAATTATAAATATGCAGCAAGAATTTAATTTAAATAAATTTTCTTCTAGATTGAATTAAATAATTAGGAAAAAAATTTTGCACAACTGAACACCAAGAAAGTTAACTTTGTTAAATCCTCGCACCAGTTACTCATAGAATTTGAAAAAAAAGATTTGATGTGGCATTGTTAAAAAAATATGTATTTTCTGTTAAAGTAAAGATTTTTTTAGTAGATAAATTTTAGAAAAATACTTACCCAATTATAGCATAAACGTCTTATAGCATAATTATAGCATAAACGTCAGCTGTATTATCCAAAATAAAAGCATTTTATTTACATAACTTTTAATCTACATTAAAAAATTGGCATTATTTTGCACATTCTACTCACATATTATACGTATGTTCTGTACAAACTGCATTGTTGACAAAATTCTTTTGTTTTTTGATTTTGCTTTGTTGTGCAAAAATTACACCTTTCAATTTTTGTAAATCGAACAAATATTTTTAGGTGGTTCCTCACAAAATTCCAAGAAACTTCCCTGACGAGAGATTCGAGGAAACTAGAAAGAGGAATGGGAAGGGGGGGGGGGGTGAGCTAACACAAGTTATTGCACAGCGGTCGTTCAGACCGATTTCAAGATTAGAATGCAATAAAATTCTAAGAAAACATAGGAATGACTTGCAATTCTACTACATAAAAGGAAGAACAGTCAAGGTCAGATAAGCAGAATTTCTCCTTTGTAACAATAAGGGGAGAGGGGTTAGAAGAAGATTACTGATTTCGGCGGCAAAATGATCGACACACGACAACTCCCGGGTAAAATCCCTTTATAGATCACGAAACTATCCTGCGAGTCTCAGTACGATTATCAACTGATGAAAATCATCCGAATATTCTTCCTTTAAAATATAAGTTAACATAATTATTAATTTGGAATTCCCATGAAAGAGTATTTTATTCAGGTGTATCACAAACACTTGTACAGTTGAAAGAAATATACTGGATGTTAAAGGCCAGGCAAATAATAAAATCAATTCTCGGAAAATGTGTTAGATGCAAGAGATTCAATTCTTCTCTTGGAAACCAAGTAGTTGCGCCATTGCCAGATGATCGAGTGGAACAAACAGCCCTATTTTCGATCATTCGCTTCGATTTTGCGGGTCTGTTATTTGCTAATGATGATGACACTAAACAATATATTATCTTTATAACATGCGCAGTGACTAGAAGTATTTATCCGGAAGAAGTCGGCAATTTATCGACGGATACTTTTCTGTTAGCCTTCCGAAGATTTGTTGCAAGACGAAGATTGTGCTCTGTAGTGTTTTCTAATAATGAACGCACTTTTAAACGTGCTGAACTAGAGCTAAAGCAAATATGGGCAGTTATGAACCATCCAGAATTGAAAGAATTTTATGCTTCCAACAATATTAAATGGAAGTATATCGTCGACCGAGGAGCCTGGGGGGGGGGGGTTCTGTGAATGTTTGGTGCGAAAAGTAAAGACCCTGGAAACCTTCGAAAGACCCTGGGAAAAATCGTCTGTGACTATTGAACATTTGCAAACTGTCGTTGCTGAAATTGAAGGAATGATTAATTCTCGGCCAATAACTTATGTCGGAGATGAGACAGGGGTGCCAAAACCTCAGCACATATTTTTTGTGGAAAAGAATATATTCATTATCCTCTGTAAATCTTCACTATGATTAAAATTTCTCTTCCAGGAAAACCTCGACTAACGAATTTAATTACCGAGAAAAATTAATGAGATCTTTTTGGTCCAAGTGGAAAAATTATTACTTATTAAACTTGAGATTAGCTTATTCAAGTTTGGCTAATACCATCATAACCCAGTTTAAAGTAAATGATACAGTTTTTGTTAAAGATGATCATTTACATAGAATCTTTTGGAAAATGGGTAGAATTCTTGAATTAGTTCTTAGAAGAGATGGCAAGGTGAGGGCTTGCGAGATAAAAACTGAGTCATCAGTTATTAAACGACCTGTACAAATCTTATACAACTTAGAACTCCAGAATGAAAGTAATAATTTTTATATTTATATCTTTTAAATGTTTCTCTTTTTTAGGTAAGTTCTCTTGTATCTTGATGTAAATGGTTTAATTTAAAGAACTTTAGTCGGCATGGGTATATTTAATTTATGTACGTGACAAAATATATAATTTCTATGTATTTTGGTACCCTTACTTTTGTATTTTTTGAACATTGAGTAGTTAATTTTTTATTGCTACTTGTATTCATAACTAGAAATATTATTATATTGAACTTTGTTGAAAACCTCTGTGGTTCTTAAGGGGGGGGGGGCAGGATGTTGAGAATCGAAACAATCGAATGAATTGTGTGGGTGGAGTTCAGCTGCCAATCATCGATACTACGTGGCCCCCGGAGAACGATGAAAAAATTTGTTGTTGATGCTTTTGCTTGGTATGCTAAGTTTCATCCGAATGGAGCACATATTGGCGGTGCTCGCCAGATTTCATTCATTATACTCGGCATTAATTTCAGTCTAATTTAATTTGTTGTATGTTTTGTTATGTGTCGTGTTAAATAAAAGTATAAAATAAACATCAAGGACTCTTACGGGTTATTTTTCACCTTACACATTTTGTAAGACGGGATAAATTCTTCATTTTCTTCAGAGAAAAATTTTAAGATATTCGTCAAAATTAAAACGGGTAACGTTTGAAAAATATATTGCACTTTAGAGTAATAAATATTTAAGTAATAAAAATATATAAGATATCTTGCCCTGTGGTTTATGTGTCCAGCTGGTCCCCATAAAATTAACTTTATATTAGTTCGGAAACTTAGTTAGAATTCTGCTCATGCATCATCCTCCCATCAGGAAATAAAAATTTTATAACAACTTATTTTTCAAGAAGGGATTCAGTATTCACAGTTAGAAATGACAGACATGCCACACATAACTTCATTTATATAAATACAAAAATGACTACAGAAAACGAAATTCGCGTATATCAACCATATGTGCATCAAACACATCGTCACATAAATAAATTCATAAACGACTCCAGAAAACAAAACTAGAAATTCATGTTATAATTTAAATATAAGAAAGAAATGTCAAATCCTAATAATTTAAATCTATATTGATCAGTTATAAGATATTGGTTTTTAGTAAAACGGCGAAATTTTGGAAATTTTCTTGCAATTTCTTCGATATTCATTAATTTTTAATTCGGTTACTATTAAATTGATACACTTGAAATACCCGTTTCAGAAATTTGTAAGTATGTATTTAAAAATTTTTCTTGTTCAAAATAATTTTAATTGGTTTATTTACTTTTAAAAATTTACATTCTTGTCGTACGGTCTGCCCGTCGAGTAATCCGAATATATAACTTTCACTGTATGCATAAGAAAGAAATGTCAAATCTAGTTTTATTCGAGTATAGAGTGAAAAATTATAAGATTTTGGTCTTTAGTAAAACGGGAAAGGTTTGAATATATCCCTGCACTTTATAGTAATAAATATTTAGGTCAACAAATATATAGGACTACTTACCGTGCGGTCCATATCCAAAATGTGTTTTATATTAGAAACTGTGCAAAAATCCTGTTCATCCTGTGCATCATTCCTGTGCATCATTCTACCCTCAGGATTTAAGAATTAATTAGAAATTTTTTTTTTCTTGATTTTTCCCTCTTTATTTGTGTATTAATGTACATGAACGATACTTCTGTCACACACGCCATCAAAATAAATAAATTCGTAAACGACTCCATAAAACGAAATTAGAAACTAAAATTTTATACTACTTAACATTGTATGTATTTGAAAAACATACTCCGTAAAGGAACATATTTTCGAAGGATCAATTAAATATTCACACATATAAATGACACATATGTCACAGACGACGTCATTCTAATAAATACATAAATTAGTACATAAAACGAAACTGTAAATTTATGTTATATATTATAAAATATTGTGCAATTTTTTAAAAATTCATTAAATTTAAATTGAGTAACTAGTAACATGACACACTGATAATGCACAGATTCCCGAAATTAAGTATTTGAAAAAATTCTTTTAGAAACAATGTTGGGATATTCAATGTTCATTTCAAGTTTGTAGTCGAAGGATGAAGAAGGATTTTCTAACGAAGAATTCGGGATTAACACATATTAATGACACATTCGTCACATATGACGTCATGTAAATTAAAAGAGAAATGACTACATAAAACAAAACTAAAAATAAATTTTATACTTAACACAATATTGTGCTTTTTTTTCGAAATTCATTAACTTTGAATTCGGTTACGACTAACTTGATACATTGAAAATGCACGTTTCAGAAATGTTTAAGTATTTAAAAATGTTCTTGTTAAAATCACATTTAATTGGTTTATTTACTATAAAAAATTTACCATCTTATCCTTGGGTCTTTACTAATATACTCGAGGAATTCGGTTACAAGTTTATTGAGGCACTGAAACTGTCTGTACGCTTGAAATTTCTTATTTAAACAAAAATTGTTGTAAAAAGTTATTTTGAACAGAATTATTTACTTAAATTAACATGCTTGTCTATGAGTATGGACGTTGACAATTCTAGAAATATTACTGTCATTATATAAATAAGTAAAAATTGTAAAATGCGGTTCTATTCGACTGTACGGTGATATATTACAAGATATTTGTCTTCAGTAAAATGGCCAAGTTTTTGGAAATGCATTGCTCTTCGCAGTAATAAACATGAAAAAAAAATTTTATAGTATTACTTACCATATGGTCCATATCCAGCAGGTCCACCTATAAAATATTGTATATTTATTGAAAAACTGTATAAGAAATCTGTTCATAACTCATTCTACAAGTAGAAAAAAAATTAATAGAAAATTCTTTTTTTCCCTATTTCTAGGGGCTTCGCCCCTAGGCTCGCTACGCTAGCTCCTCTGTTATGGCTAATAGCGAGATACATAGGGGTTTATATAAACAACATTCATAGCAAGCATGTCGTCACATATATAAATTCCGAAACGACTCGAATAAACTAAACTAGAAATTAATGTTATATATTTCATAACATTCTATTGATTTCAAATGCTTACTTCAAAAAAGAACATATTTTCCAAGTGTAAATTCGGAATTTGCACGTATAAACTTTACACGTCATACATGTCGCCATTTATATAAATAAACATATAACTGAATAAAACGAAATTTGAAAAAAAATTATATATTACACAATAAAGTGCATTTTCTTCGAAATTCATTAAATTTGTATGTCATCATTAGTAACTTAATGCACTGAAAATGTATTTAATGCAGAAATTCGTAAATAATTGAAACATTTTGTTTTAATTAAAAATTAGATTTAATTGGTTTATTTACTTTAAAAAATTAAACATCTTATTCTTGGATCTGTACTAATATACTTCAGTAATTCGGTTAAAAGTATATTGATACACTGAAACTGTCTGTATTCCTGAAATTTCTTATTTAAAAAAAAATCTTAGAAATTACTTTAAATAGGCTTATTTACTTAAATTAACATGCTTGCTTGTCCATGGGTATGGACTTTGACAAGTCCAGAAATATGACTGTCATTATATATATAAGTGAAAACTGTTAAATGTTGTTTTATTCGACTGAACGGTGAAAATTATCAGATATTTTCTTCAGTAAACCGGCAAAGTTTTTGAAAATTTGTCGCACTTCGCAGTAATAAATATGACAAAAATAAAATTTTATAGGATTACTTACCATATGGTCCATATCCAGCAGGTCCACCTGTAATATATTGTATTTTCGTTAGAAAACTGAATAAGATATCTGCTCATAACTTATTCTACAATTAGGCAAAAAATTAATAGAAAATCATTTTTTTCCTGATTTTTTACTCTTTCTTTGCGAATTGGCGTATATAAACAACATTCATGGCAATCATGTCGTCACATAAATAAAATTCGAATCAACTGGAAGAAACTAACTAGAAATTAATATTATATATTGCATAACATTCTATCTATTTCAAATGCCTACTTCAAATAAGGACGTATTTTCCACGTATAAATTCGGTATTCACACGTATAAACTTTTGATGTGTGATGCGGTAATAAAACATACTTGCAATATTAAACACATTTTATTGACACACATTAAGTACACAAACCACACCAGGCAACACGGTCAAATACATTACAATGAATATAACAGAACATATCGTTTCAGCCGTTAGGCGGCTTTAACAGATGGATCACGTGGGCATTGGCAACTTGGCGATTAGAATTCAAGCGCCAACACTTTCCCTCAATACACACGCAATTAATCATTTGATACACAAGTATCGTCAATACCCAAATTATTTAAACTGTTGAAATGATTTGGTTTACATAGTCCTTTCGTGAATATATCGGCACCCATTTTTCTGTAGGTATATAACTTACGTTTACTAGTTCATCCTTTAAAACTTATCGGACGAAATGATGTCGTATGTCTATGTGCTTTGGCCGATGGTGATGTACAGGATTCTCTACCAATTTAAGCGGGCCAGCGTTATCTGTGAACATATTTACATTCGCTAAATCTTTAAATCTAATTCCGTCAAGATCTTACGAAGATGAATTGCCTCTTTAAGACCTTCAGTTAATGACTTATATTCCGCCTCAGTTGAGGAAAGAGCTACCGTTCTCTGCTTTTTTGATTCTCTAGAAATCGCACTTCCACTTAAAGCAGTAGCCGGTGTACGATCTTCTGTCTTCTACACAATTTCCCCAATCGGCGTTAGTATAACCAATCAAATTTTCCTCAGTATATATCTAAAAATTAGTCCGTAATTGATCGTACCCTTCAAATAACGTGATACATGTTTTGCTGCAATCCAGTGTGTTTTATCGTAGCATGAAAAAAACTGACTTAGTTTACTAACTGTGTGAGCTGGTTTGGCATATCTGGTCTGGTACTTACTGCTAAATACATAAGTCCTCCGATAATACCACAATTCGAAACTAATTTCAAAGGATAATTATTTTCTGTTTGGGTGACGTTTTTCTCCAACTTAACATTTATGTCCATGGGAGTTGAAGCGGGACTGGCTTCGGCCATACAATATCGCCCTAATAAATCTCTGATGTAACCCTGTTGACTAATTGTAATAATTTCTTCCCCTTGTTCAAAATCCATCCCTAAACAATGTTTTACTAATCCTACCTATTTAACATCTTATTCCTTTTCTAGATGTTTTCTCAATTTAGGAATCAATTCAGGATCTTCCGACACAATTAAAATATCATCAACATAAATTGTTAGTAAAGTTATTTTCTTATTTTGTTTCAAAAAAGTATACATAGGATCTGAACTGGTATTTTTAGCTCCAAAATCTTTTAGAATTTCGTCAATTTTTATAAACCATCTTCGACCTGATTGTTTTAGACCATACAACGATTTCTTTAGTTTACAAACTTTATTTCCACTTTGAAAGTCATTTAACATCTTTTCTGCTGTTTTAAATATTTTGCTGGTTTTATTTCCGTTTCTCATAGTACTTAAAAATGCATCGCTAAAATGTTTGGGGCATTCCATAAAAATTTCCTCTTCGAGTGTTCCATTTAAATAAGCTGTAGTTATATCAAAAGGATGAGTGGGTACACCAAATTTAGTTGGTAAAGCTGCTAGTAATCTTACAGAACTGGGGCGAGCAACAGGAGCAAAGTTTCGACAAAGTCTATACCTGGCTCTTGCGAGAAACCTTGAGAGACAAGGCGGGCCTTCCGACGTTCATTGCTTCCATCTGAATTATATTTATTTCTTAACACAAAACTACTACCTATCACATTTATATTTTTTGGCCTTTCTACAAGTGCAAAAGTATCATTTTTCAAAATACATTGCATTTCGTTGGCTAGGGCGAGTTTCCATTCATTTGATTCGGGTTTACATAGTGTTACGTTAATCGGAATTTCTGCAATTTGTGCCTGATTTATTGTGTCATCACTTTTATCAGAATAAACATTATACTCTTTACTGGGTTGACCTACATTTCCTGTGTGAACGATGCGTGGGCGTCCACGTGCTCTCCTAGGTAGTTTTAAGTCGTTAGAACTAAACATTTTATTTTCTGAATCGCAATTGTCAGGGTCAAAACCAGAGATATTCTGAATATCGCTATGAATAATTGTATGTGTCGGAGTATTAGCTTTTGGAATGTTGATCATAATATTTATTTCTAGAGGTTGGTAATTTTCATTTTCTTTAGAATAATCTATCGGGGCAAAATCATTTAAATTGATCTCATCAATAAGGATAACATTTTCCACTTCTAGAAAATTCGATTTTTTTTTTTTCAGGGATCCAAACACTAAAAACCTTTGATTGCTCGGAATAACCGACAAAAATTCCCTTTCTAGCTCCGGAATCTAATTTTCCCTTATTCCGATCACTATTTAAAATGAATGCTGTAGATCCAAAAATTTTAAAATATCCTACATTTGGAATTCTATCATGTCATAGTTCGTAGAGAGTTTTACCATTTAATTTTTAGTAGGACATCTATTTATCATGTAATTTGCTGTATTTATGGCTTCCGCCCAAAACGATCCATTTAAGTTTGATTGTAATATGAAACATCTAGCCATATCCATTAATGCGCGGTTTTTCATCTCTAAAATTCCATTTTGTTCAGGCGTATTTTTAACTGTTAATCTCCTTTTTAATTCCTAATTCGAAAAGATAGTCATTAAATTCCTCATTAATGTATTCCCCACCATTATCAGATTGTAAAACATCAATTCTCTTACCAGATTGCCTTTCTAATAAATTTTTAACCTCCTTAAATGACGTCATGCATGACGTGTGTTTGCTGGCGCTAGAATTGTAATCGCCAAGTTGCCAATACCCACGTGATCCATCTGTTAACGCCTCTTAACGGCTGAAACGATATGTTCTGTTATATTACTTGTAATATTGTGTTCTTAATGTGTGTCTTATAAAATGTGTGTAATATTGCAATTATGTTTTATTATCGCATCACACATCAATAGGTTATGGGGCCAGACACCCATCTAAGCACCATAAGCAGAATGCGAACTATTTTAATGAACATTATTTAAATTATAACGAATTGTGCTTGAATCTAAACTGGTGAAAAAAAAATTCTGTTGGGTTCACGAAAATTGAAGCTTTGAATATGCAGAATTTTGAAACGTGGAAGATTCAGATGAAAGCCATGTTTATCAAAAATGACGAATGGATTTACATAATAAAGGATGCACCTGATGCCGAAACTTTGAAAGAAGAATATGAAAAATGGAAAATCGGAGATGAAAAAGCCAAGTCCGATATTATTTTATGTATTGAACCTTCAGAATTGAAACAAATCTAGTATTGTGAAAACGGAAAAGATGTTTGGAATTAATTGAGTCACATTTTTCAATCGAAAGTTTCCGCAAGAAAAGCAACTCTATTAAAATCACTTATCCATTTGAAAATGGCGGAATCGGAACAGAAACAGAAGCACCTGCAAGAATTTTTCGGTATAGTGGACAGACTGAATGAAATGAACATTATGATCGATGAAGAATTATTATCCGTCATGCTCTTGGACTGTTTACCGAAAAGTTTTGAAAATTTTCGATGTGCAATAGAATCCAGAGATGAGCTGCCCAAACCGGAAGTACTTCGAATAAAAATCATAGAGGAGAGTAACGCCAGATAATCGAAAGGAAACAGAATAAACACAAGTGGAAAAATGACGGGAAAAACGCCGTCGCCAGAAACGGAACGAAATGGAAGAGCACCGATCGACGCTGCAACATAAATATAAATAAAAATATACGCTGTTTCCGTTGCAATAGAACTGGACATCGAGTGAATGTTATTCAAAAGTTGATTTTTTCGAAAGCAAAACAAGAACATAAGTCTGGTTTTCTAGCTAAAAATAAGTTTACCAATAGATGTGATAATTTAACGACACAGAATGCAAAATGGTGTTTAGCTTCTGGTTGCACTACTCATCTTAGTCGCAGTAAAGAAAAATGTATAAAGGAAAATATCAAACTAACAAATAATACGACAACAAGAATTACAGCTAAGGGAAAAGTCAACTTGAAATTGAAATTTGGAAATAATATCAGAGACGTTGTCATTCAAGATGCATCATTCGTTCCAGACTTGAGAACCAATTTACTTTCGCTTGCCAAGATTTGCGACAAAGACTTTTCCGTGACATTTAAAAAGAACTGTGCCATAATTAAAAAAAAAACTATGGAAATACAAAACTGTTAGCAGAGAGAATTGGTGACTTATATTACTTAAAAGAATATGAAACTCCCTCAGTGGCCCCAAGTAAATCAATCGATTCTAACGGTAAAGGAGATTTAGAAAATTGGCATACGCGATTAGGACACCTAAATATTATAAATCTCTGTGATGGTATTAAAAAGGGGAATATTACAGGAATTCATTTAGATAATTCTAAGGAAACTAATTGTGAAATATGTATTAAAGCTAAATTAACAAAACCCCTTTCCCCAAAGTTGCAGAGAGAGCTACTGAAAAATTAGAAATTTTTCATTCGGATATATGTGGCCCTATGCGGATGGAATCAAAGGGTAACGCTTTATATTTTATTACTTTTATAGATGATTACTCGAGGTGGTGTGAAGTAAGATTTATCAAAAGAAAATCCGAAGTATTAGACGCATTTAAATAAATACACATATAACTGAATAAAACGAAACTAGATATAATGTTACATATTGCACAATGATGTGCATTTTCTTCGTCAAATGCGGATTTATTCGACTGTACGGTGATATATTATAAGATATTGGTCTTCAGTAAAACGGCCAAGTTTTTGAAAATTCATCGCACTTCGCAGTAATAAGTATGAAAAAAGAAAATTTTATAAGATTAATTACCATATGGTCCATATCCAGCAGGTCCACCTGTAATATATTGCATATTCGTTAGAAAACTGTGTAAGAAATTTGTTCATAACTTATTCTACAATTAGGAAAAAAATTAATAAAAAATCCATTTTTCCTGATTTTTTATTCTTTCTTTGTTAATTCGGTTATATAAACAATCATGGCAAACATGTCGTCACATGAATAATTCCAAAACGACTCCAATAAACTAAACTAAAAATTAATTTTATATATTACAAAACATTCTATCAATTTCAGATGCCTATTTCAAATAAGAATATATTTTCGAAGTGTAAATTCGGTATTCACACGTATAAACTTAACACATGTCATACTTGATGTTATTTAAATAAAGACACGAATAACTGAATAAAACGAAACTGGAAAAAATGTTACATATTAAATAATAAGGTGCATTTTCTTCCTAATTCATTAAAATTGAATTTCATTATTAGTATCTTAATACACTGAAAATACTTTTATTATAGAAATTTGTAAGTATTTGAAAATTTTTGTTTTAAAAAAATTAGTTTTAATTGACTTATTTACTGTGAAAAATTAACAATTTTATCATTCGGTCTGTCCGTTGACTTGTCCTGAACTATGTCTCTGATTATAAATATGAGAGAGAAATGCCAAATTTTAGTATTATTGGAATCAACAGTGATGAAATATAAAATTTTGGTCTTTAGAAGAATGGTCAAGTTTTGGAAAATCATCTTATTTCATAGTGATAAATAATTAAGTAAAAAAATATACAAAAAATCACAAATGTCAAATAAAAATCACAAATGTAGTTTTATTCGTCTAAATGGTGATAAATTATAAGATATTGGTCTTCAGTAAAACGGCCAAGATTTGGATAATTGATTGCACGTCACAATAATAAATATGACAGAAATAAAATTTCATAGAATTATATACCATGTGGTCCAAATCCACCTGGTACACCTACAATATATTTTGTATTCGTTAGAAAACTCTGTAAAAAATCCGTTCATGCCTCATTCTCCAATTAGGAAAAACATGTTACAAAATACTTTTTTCCTGATAGTTTACTCTTTATTTGTGAATTCGCTAATATAACATTCGTGGCAAACATGTCGTCAAATAAACAAATTCCGAAATGTCTACAATGAATTGCAATAAATTGCAAGTAGAAATTAATGTTTCATATTACATAAAATTGTATCGATTTCAAATGCCTACTTTAAATAAGAACATAACTGGCTAAACAAGCTAGTAGACGAGGCATTGATTTGATGGTTATTCCTGCATCCTACTCGAAGTTTATCTATAAAGAAAAAAACTGTCGTAAACTGGAACATGGAATATCTTGCCTCGTCAAAAGCACATTCGACATGGAGATTCTTTCCAACTGCCTTTAATCCTTTAAAGGGCAAATATTTCTGAACAGATTTTAAATTAACTCAGATTTTTACAGACCACGGAAATATTAAAAGCTACTTATTAAAAGTTTTGTTATTTTGCCAAATGGACGATGTGACTTTGGTGATGGTGAAGTGAGTGTAGAGCATATCCTTCTGCACTACAGTTTGCATGCAAATCGTAGATCTACTTTCAGGACGACTTTGTAGGGCTTCTCCATTGATTGGGCTCCTCTTTTCTCTGATCTTGTTAAAAGGAATTAGACTTTTGTTATTCTATCTGGCTTTGTGAAGAATCTAGATTTTTAGGTCTTTTGTGATTTTTCTTACTGTTGTAAGCCTCGTGGTATACTTTGTGGTACACGAGGAGATTTTGTATTTGTTTTTTAATTTAAAAAGAATAAGAACTTATTTCCAATTGTAAATTATGTATTCACACGTATAAACTACACACATGTCGTACATAAATCGTCCTTGAAATACATACACAAATAACAGAATGAAACGAAACTGAAAAAAATGTTATATTTTACAGATTATTGTGCATTTTCGATGAAATTCAATTAGTTTGAATTATTAGTAAACTGATATACTGAAAGTGCATTTAAAGCAGAAGCATTTGAAAAATATTATTTTAATTATAAATCAGATTTAATTGGTTTAATTACTCTCTAAAATTAACAATCTTATTCGTGGTTCTGTAACAGTATACTTTTTCAATTCAGTTACTAGTATATTGGTACACTGAAAATGCCTGTATACCTATTTATTACTTAAAAAAATAACATGCTTATCCATGGGTCTGGCTGTTGACCATTCCAGAAATATTACTCTCATTATATATAAAAGAGCGAACTGTTGAATGTAATTTTAATGGACTAAACAGTAAAACGGTCAAGTTTTGAAAATTCATCGCCCTTCACAGTAATAAATATGTAAGTAATCTATATATATAAAACAGTTCCGTAACTGACCCATTCATTCACTGACTGACATACAACGCACAGTCCAAACCGCTGGACCTAAAGGGCTGAAATTTTGCATGACGATTCTTCTAATAGTGTAGGGGTGCACTAAGAAAGATTTTTCAAAAATTCTTCTTAGATTTTTTGAAATAAAATTTTCAAGCTGTTTTTTAAACTTTTTTTACGTTTGAATTTAAAATAATACATTAAGGGTTATAAAATTTATATCACGAGAAAGATCATAAAAATTCCTTCAAAATGAAATTTTTATCGAATTTTTACCTCCATTTCCTGATTTTTGGTGAATTTTTAAAGATTAATTTTTAGAATTTAATTTATTAAATGCTGATCACGTGATTTCTTTTTCTGGTACTTTCAATAAATTTATCGTCACGTGCGTAACAACTAAATAGACAAAAAAAAATATTTTTTTCTCTTTCTAATGCAGCAGACGATTGGATATTATCCAAAAAAAATGCATATCCCTTACGATTTTTTTATAAATATATATATATATATAGATAGATATATATTTTACATCAATTGTATACATTGATCATCGCATTTATTATAAATATATATATTTATTTTTTGGCATAAATTGCATACGTTGACCGTTGTATTTAATTTGAATGTACTCCGTAGCGAAGAGCGGGTTTTCAGCTAGTAAAATCATAAAGAATTACTCACCATGTGGTCCAAATCCACCTGGTCCACCTATAATATATTTTATATTCGTTAGAAAACTGTAAGAAATCTGCTCATGCCTCAATCTCCAATTCTCAATAAAAAATAATAGAAAATCCTTTTTTCCTTATTTTATCTCTTTATTTGTGAATTCCCTTATATAAACAACTTTCATGGCAAATATGTCGTCACATAAATAAATTCCGAAAAGACTCCAATAAACTAATCTTGAAATTAATTTTATATATTATATAACTTTCTACCGATATGAAATGCCTACTTCAAATAAGAACATATTTTCCTAGTCAAAATTCGGTATTCACACGTATAAACTGCACACATGTCATAAACTTCACACATGTCATACAGGATGTCATTTAAATAAATACACAAATAACTGACTAAAACGAAACTAAAAAAAGTAATATATTACATAATATTGTGCAATTTCTTCGAAATTCATTAAATTTCAATTATTAGTAACTTCATAAAGTGAAATTACAATAAATACAGACATTTATAAGAATTTGAAAAATTTTTTTAATTAAAAATTAGATTTAAATGGTTTATTTACTCTCACGAATTAACAATCTTATCCTTAGGTTGCACCAATATACTTGTTGAATTCGGTTACAAGTATATAGGTACACTGAAAATGCCAGTTTTCCTGAAATTTCAAATTTCTTTTAAAAATTTGTCATAAAAAAATAATTTAAACATGTTTGTTACTTAACCTTCTTAGGGTGTTCGGGTCTTTTTTGACCCATAACAAAATTATTTCGTATAGATTTACTATAGATTTTCGTATAGACCCATAACAAACCGCTGGACCTAAAGTGCTGAACGTACTTTCATTTGAACACAATCAACACGAAATCGCCGCCCATCTTAAACTCGAAATCGAAGTACATTCTCACCGATTCAAGTTTGGTGGAAAGTTTTACCCGATAAGTGAGAAATACGAAGTGAGTTTAGCTCCCGAGAAATAGACTGAGACTACCGATTTTCTTCTAGCTTGCGAGAAAGCCCTCAGCGTGAAGTCATTTCTGACGTTTCTCGATAGTGAATTATTTTCGCCTGAGACTAGGCCCGTAGGCCCGTATATCCTTTTTTGAGAGGTTGTTGAATCATTAAACGTGAACATGTGACATAAGATTCTTTTTGTTCTCATTTCATAGTTCTATATCTATCTTCAGTTTCGTTTATAAGTGGTTTTCAGTTTTGATTTTAGATATATAGAATCCTGTTTGAACTGTCCAAACAACAAATAATTCTTTAATTTTTTATTTTCATTTTACCGATTTTTTTCCAAATCTGTTCATATTTCATGTATTTTTTTCTTTGCTGATTACTTTATTTTTTGGTTTTAGATAAATATTCTACTAAGATATTTTTGTATGATATTCACCATTTCTTTATTTTGTTGATGACACGCTAAAATATTTAAAAAAGTGTATATTCATAATTTCTTTATATATAAATATTTATATTTAGGAAATTTTGGTGTTTATTGAGAGGGTCATTTGTTTTTCCACAATACCATATGCTCCGGAAGCCTGTTTAATATATCAATTGTGCTAATGTTTTGACTAAACCGAATACAGAATATCACGCAACATAGACATGTGCAATTCTGCCTAATACATGCACTCATATAATTTCAATGTACACTGCATTATTATGTCACTAATAATACAAATTTCAGGAAATTTGAATTTTTGTATTGCAGGAATATAGGCTAAAGTATCCAGCGGATTTATTTTCACATGAAAATTTATGTTTTTGTAATTTCAGGTATTCTCCTATCATACCTGGTGGTGGTGGGTGTTAATACGAATAACAAATTTTTCTTTTTGTGTTTTTGTGTGGGGGAATGTTTTGGGGGGTTTGCAAATTAATAGTGCCCTTATGAAAATTCTTTCTCTCAATCAATAAATTCATAGTATGGTGGACAGATGGCCCGAGCATAGCCAGGCTAAGTCCGGATAGTGTTAAATAAATAATCTAATATTAAATAAATAAATCTAATAAAAAATTTTCTTTAAAAAAAATTTCGTTTTAATTGGTTATTTTACATTAAAAATTTAACATTCTTTTCCATGAAACTGCCCGTCGGCTAGTCCAGAAGCAACCCGTCGGCTAAAACGACTCAAGATTGATAAATTAAAAGATATTGGTCTTTAGTAAAACCACCAAGTTTTGGAAAATTCCTCTCACATTATAGTAAAAATATTTAGCTAATAAAAATATATAGGGTTACTTACCGTATGGTCCTCCTCTAGCTGGTCCACCTAAAAGAAATTTTATAGTTATTAGAAATCTGATTCAGAATTCTCAGCATCATTCCTCATACAACAGTCTACCATAAAGAAATAAAATTTTCATAAGGATATATTTACGAAAAATGAATCCGGTATTTACACACATGTCACAATTAACGTGATATAAGTAAATACACAAATGAAAAAGTAATACGACACAAGAAATAAAGGATATAGTTTGCATAACATTTTGCAATTTTTTCGAAATTCATTAAATTTGAATTCAGTTACTAGTATCTTGTTACACTGAAAATGTATGTATACCAGAAATTTGCATTTGTAAATAAATTTCTTGTAAACATTTTTTTTTCAATTTATTTATTTACTTTCAGATATTAACGTCTTTTTCCTTGGGACTCCAAAGGTTTTATCCCGTGTCCATAAATATATGTGTCATTAAAAATGTAAGAAAAACTGAGAAATCTAGATCCATTCGACTAGCTGTTGAAAAATTATTAGATATTGGTATTTAGTAAAACGGCCAAGTATTGGAAATTTCATCGCTTTTCACAGAAATAAAAATGTATAAAATTATATTATATAGCATTACTTATTATTTGGTAGATATCCAGCTGTTACACTTATAATATTCTTTATATTCATTAGAAAACTGTGTAAGGAATCTGCTAATGCATCATTCTACCTCCAGAAATAAAGAAAATAGATTTTTCTCTGATTTATTACTCATTATTTGTGTAATCCCTTATATAAAGAACATTCATGTCAAACACGTCGTCACATAAATATATTCACAAATGACTCCACAAAGCGAAACTAGAAATTAATATTATATATTAAGTAACATTGTACGGATTTCAAAAGCTTACTTCAAATAAGAACTAAATTTCCTAGTATAAATTCGGTATCCACACTTATAAACGACGTACATGTCACCTCTGGCGTCATTTAAATAAATGCCCAAATGACTACATAAAACGAAACTAGAAACGAAGGTTTATTTATTACACAATATTGTGAAATTTTTTCGAAATTAATCAAAATTGAATTCGGTTACAAGTAACTTGAAATACATAAAATGCATATATTCCTGAAATTTGGAAGCATTATATTTGTTACAAATCAGCTTTAAGTAGTATTTTTTAATTTCAAAATTTAAAATTCTTTTCCTTGGGAATGTCTATTTACTAGTCCAGAAATATGACTCTCAATATAAATATAAGAAAGAACTGTCAAATCTAGTACTAGTGGACTGAAGAGTGATAAATTAGAACATATTGGTCTTTAGTAAAATGGCCATATTTTGTGAATTTCATCACAATTTAGAGTAATAATTATTTTAGTAATAAAAATATATCGGATTACATACCCTGTGGTCCAGATCCACCTGGTTTACCTAAAATGTATTTTATATTCGTTAGAAAGCTGTGTAAGAATTCTGCTCATGCATCATTTTATCATCAGGAAAAAGAAATTTAATAGAAAATTTTTTACTGTTTATTTGTGTATTCACGTATATAAAGAAAAATCAGGTTACACACGTCGTCATATAAATAAATTCACAAATGACTCCAAACGAATCCAGAAATTAATATTATATATTACATAATATTGAACACATTTCAAAATCTGACATCAAATAAGAAAGTATTTTTCAAATTTCAATTCGTATTTTGATCAGATTAACGACATACAGGTCAAACATGGCGTCATTTAAATATATACACAAATATGATTAGCAAAAAAAAAATAAATAAAAATAAAAAACGAAACTAGAAAGTCATGTTGCATATTATACAATATTTTAAAATTTTTTCGAAATTGATTAGATTTTATATCGGTTACAAGTAAATTGATACGCTGAATATGCTTTTATTCCAGAAATTTATAATTATTTAAAAAATTTCGTGTAAAAAAATTATATTTTATTCGTTTATTTACTTTAAAAAATTATCATTGTTGCCTTTGGTACTGTCCCTCCACTAATCTAAAAATTTGACTCTCTTAATAAATATAAAAGTGAAATGTGAAATCTTGTATTCCGAAGTAATAAATTTTAAGATATTGTTCTCGTCTAATACGGCTAAATTTTGGAAAATTTATTGCCCTTTATAGTCATAAATATTTAAGCAATAGAAATATATAGAAAAAAAACCCAGTAGTCGACCTCCAGCTGGTCCACCTAAAATGTATTTTATGTGTGTTAAAAATAAAACTGAGTAAAAGTTCATGCATCATTCAACCATCGGTGGATAAAAATTTAATAAGAACAAATTTTCCAAGTATGAATTATGTATTCAAACATATAAACGACACACCTGTCATACATGAACATTCTGCAATTTTTTTTTAAATTCATAGCATTTGAATTCGGTTACTTTTTACATGATACACTAAAAATGCATATATTTCAGAAAATTTGAAGCATATAAATTTTTTGTAATTAGCTTTAATTTGTTTGTTTTAATTTGAAATATTAATTTTTTTATCCTTGAAGCATAGTGGAAACTAGTCCAGAAATTGGACTCTAAATATAAATAGAAGAAAAAAAAGTCAAATCTAGTATTAACTCTAAATTGATAAATTATAAATCATTCGACTCTAAATTGATAAATTATAAAACATTGGATTTTAGTAAAATAGACAAGTTTTAGAAATTTCATCGAACTTTAAACTAGTAAGTATTTAAGAAATAAAAATACATAAGATTACATACCCAGTAGTCCATATCCAGCTGGTCCACCTAAAATATATTATATGTTTGTTTGAAAACTGTGTAAGAATTCTGCTGATACATCATTCGACCATCAGGAAATAAAATCTTAATGGAAAATTTTTTACTCTATATTTTTGTATTTGCCTATATAAACCAGATTTTTGTCAAACAGGTCGTTACATAAACAAATTCGCAAAGGATTAAATAAAACGAAACTAGAAATTAATGGTATTTGTTAAAGATCATTGTATAGGTTTCAAAAGTTTGCTTCCAATAAGAACATATTTTCCAAGTATAAATTCTGTATTCATACTTATATACTTGGACTTATATTCTGTATTCATACTTATATATTAATGATATATTTTATCTAACATTAGGCAATGATTTTTACAAATTCAATAAATTTGAATTCCGTTACTTGTTACTTGATACATAAAAATGCATATAATTCAGAAAATTTTAAGCATATAAAAATTGATTAATTAGGTTTAATTTATTTATTTTAATTTAAAATATTAATATTCTCCTCCTTGGGAATTCTACTGACTAGTCCAGAAATTTGCATTTAAATATAAGAAAAAAATGCTAAATCTAGTATTAAGTCTAAATTGATAAATTATAAATCATTGTTCTCTAAATTGATAAATTATAAATCATTGTTCTCTAAATTGATAAATTATAAAATATTAGTATTTAGTAAAATGGCCAAGTTTCGAAATTTTATCGAACTTTGAAGTAGTAAGTATTTAAGTAATAAAAATATATAGAGTTACATACCCTGTGGTCCAGGTCCACCTGGTCCACCTAAAATACATTTAATGTTTGTTAAAAAACTGTGTGTGAATTCTGCTCATGCATTATTCAACCATCCGGAAATAAAATCTTAATGGAACATTTTTTCATATTTATTTTTCTATTCGCGTATATAAACCACATTTCTGTCAAACATGTCGTCACATAAACTAATTCCGAAAGGGCTCCATAAAATGAAACTACAAATTCATGTTATGTGTTAAAAATCATTGTTTAGATTTCAAAAGTTTGCTTCAAAAAAGAGCATATTTTCCAAGTATAAATTATGTATTCACACTTATAAAATACACACATGTAACATGTGACATCATTTATATAAATTTGTAGGTAATTCAAAAATTTGCTTGTCCAAAAATTTGTATTAATTGGTTTATTTACTTTCAAGAAATAACATTCTTGTCCTTGGGCCGTTAGTAAAATTGCCATGTTTTGTGAATTTCATCACAATTTAGAGTAATAAATATTTTAGTAATAAAAATATATTGGATTACATACCCTGTGGTCCAGATCCACCTGGTCTACCTAAAACGCATTTTATATTCGTTAGAAAACTGTTTAAGAATTCTGCTCATGCATCAGTTTATCATCAGGAAAATTAAACTTAATAGAAAAATGTTTACTGTTTATTTGTGTATTCACGTATATAAATGAAAATCAAGTTGCACACGTCGTCATATAAATAAATTCACAAATGACTCCATCAAACGAATCTAGAAATTAACCTTCCAGCACGTGTGTTCAGGAATTTTGCTTGAGCGCGTGCGCGTCGTATTTTTTACTACAAATATTATTTTACCTATTTTAGCACGAAAGACGACATAAATGAATGAATATTGATGATAAAATTTATAACAAATAAAACGTTGACCTTATTGTTGAAAAATACAAATGATTTCACATTAAAATGATAGTAAATTATTTTTAAATGTTTATATATTTATTTGTACATTCCAAAATTTTATCAAGCATATTTATACCACTTATTTTCGAAAATGATCCCATTTCATCCTCTATACCCCTGGCATGGTGTTTTAGGCCAGGTAAAACTTTCCCAATATACACTTTTTTCGTCTTTAAGCAGTTTGCATACTTCGATTTTCTCCAGTTAGAAGATTTATCCTTACCAACTTAGAACATGTCATCCTCATTTTTTTCCTCTGAATAATTATTTTAATCATCATCCAAACTATATTGTGCAGATTCACTACTCGTATTATTTATTTCTGTATCCTCTCCACAAAAATCTCTATTGCTGTCAAATCAAAATAGTTCCTTCCTTTCGTTTTCTTCATCAGAAAATTCTTGAAGAATGCGCGAAAATTCAGCTGGTTGTATATATTATTTTACAATGAAAACCGATATCAAAACTATAGATTCGACTTCATACAAATTAAAATAATACACATGTATTATTAACACAAAATTACAAAACACTTGAGAAAAAATATTTTCCGAATGTTCACCCACGACCACGCGAGTGTCGTAAATTTTACGAACATGCTACTACGTAGCACAAAAGCCCGGTTAACAATAAAATATGTCATTTGATCTTTTGTTGGCAATTTCCATGATGTGGGGAAGGTTTTACAGGAGTAATATAAATGACCTTCAGATGCCCCAGCTGCATTATGCGAAAAAAATGCACTGAAAGCCGAATTTGTCGTAAAATTTGCGCAGACGCCCGAGCTGGAAGGTTAATATTATATATTACATAATATTGAACACATTTCAAAAGCTGACATCAAATAAGAAAGTATTTTTCAAATTTCAATTCGGTTTTCGATCAGATTAACGACATACAGGTCTCATTTAAATATATACACAAATATGATTATAAAAAAACTATGCTAGAAATTCATGTTGCATATTACACAATATTTTGCAATTTTTTTCGAAATTCATTAGATTTTATATCGGTTACAGTTACATTGATACGCTTAATATGCATTTATTCCAGAAATTTATAATTATATAAAAGATTTCGTGTAAAAAATTAGGATTTATTCGTTCGATTACTTTCAAAAATTAATATTGTCGTCCTTGGCACTGTCCGTCGACATATCTAAAAATTTGACTCTCTTAATAAGAGAGAAATGACAAATCTTGTATTCTGAAGTAATAAATTTTAATATATTATTCTCGTTAAATGCGGCTAAATATTGGAAAATTTATTGCCCTTTATAGTCATAAATATTTAAGTACTAGAAATATATAGAAAAACATACCCAAGAGTCGTCCTGGTCCACCTAAAATTAATTATATGTTTGTTAAAAAAAAAAAAAAACTGAGTAAAAGTTCATGTATCATTCAATCATCAGTGAATAAAAATTGTTTAAGAACATATTTTAAGTATGAATTATGTATTCAAACATATAAACGACACACCTGTCACATATGAACATTGTGCAATATTTTTTTTTTCAAAATTCATTAAATATTAATTCGGTTACTATTTAATTGACACACTAAAAAGTGCATATATTTCTGGAAATTTAAAGCATATAATTATTTTTTTATTAGCTACAATTTGTTTATTTTATTTCAAATATTAATATTGTCATCCTTAGTCCACCTAAAATATGTACTGTGTTTGTTTGAAAACTGTGTAAGAATTCTGCTCACATATCATTAAACCATCAGGTAGTAGAATCTTAATGCAAATTTTATTACTGTTTATTTCTCTATTATCGTATAAAAACCACATTTTTGTCAAGCATATCAGAACATAAACAAATTCACAAAGAAGTCCATAAAACGAAACTAGAAATTAATGTTATTTGTTACAAATCATTGTATAGATTTCAGAAGTTTCCTTCCAATAAGAACATATTTTCCAAGTATAAATTCTGTATTCATACTGAAATATATTAATGATATATTTTATATAACATTGTGCAATGTTTTTTCCAAATCAAATAAATTTAAAATCCGTTGCTTGTTACTTGATACATTAAAAATGCTATTATTTCAGAAAATTTTAAGCATATAAATATTGTTTAATTAGGTTTAATTTGTTTATTTTAATTTGAAATATTAATATTCTCCTCCTTGGGACATTCTATTGACTAGTCCAGAAAGTTTCATCTAAATATAAGAAAAAATTCAGATATAGTATTAACTGTAAACTGATAAATTATAAATTATTGGTCTCTAAATTGATAAATTATAACATATTGGAATTTAGTAAAATGGCCAAGTTTTTGAAATTTTATCGAAATTCGAAATAATAAGTATGTAAGTAATAAAACTATATAGGGTTACATACCCTGTGGTCCAAATCCACCTGGTCCACCTAAAATATATTTTATGTTTGTTAGAAAACTGTGTAAGAATTCTGCTCATGCATCATTCAACCATCAGGAAAAAAATCTGAATGGAAATTTTTTACGCTTAATTTTTCTATTCGCGTATACAAACCACATGTTTGTCAAACACGTCGTCACATATACAAATTCACATAGGACTCTATAAAACGAAACTAGAAATTAATGTTATATGTTACAAATACTTGTATAGATTTCAAATGTTTGCTTCCAATAAGAACAAATTTTCCAAGTATATATTCTGTATTGATACTTATATATATATTAATGATATCTTTTACATAACATTGTGCAATTTTGTTCATAAATTCAATAAATTTGGATTCCGTTACTTGTTATTTGATACATTGAAAGTGAGTATATTTCAGAAAATTTTAAACATATAAAAATTATTTAATTAGCTTTAATTTGATTATTTAATTTCAAATATTAATATTCTCCTTCTTGGGACTTTCTATTGACTAGTCAAGAAATTTTCATCTACATATAAGAAAAAAATCAGATATAGTATGAACTATAAATTGATAAATAAAAATCATTCGACTCTAAATTGATAAATTATAAAATATTGGTATTTAGTAAAATAGCCAAGTTTTTGAAATTTCATCGAACTTTGAAGTAGTAAGAATTTAAGTAAGAAAAATATATAGGATTACATACCTTGTGGTCCATATCCATCTGGTCCACCTAAAATACATTTTATGTTTGTTAGAAAACTGTGTAAGAATTGTGCTCATACACCATTCAACCATCAGGAAATAATATCTTAATGGAAAATGTTTTACTGTTTATTTTTGTATTCGCGTATATAAAACACATTTTTGTCAAACACGTCATTACATAAACAAATTCACAAAGGACCCTATAAAAGGAAACTAGATATTAATCCTTTATGTTACAAATCATTGTATAGATTTCAAAAGTTTGCTTCCAATAAGAGCATATTTTCCAAATATAAATTCGGTATTCATACTTATATATATTAATG
The DNA here is from genome assembly GCA_907164885.2 of Dolomedes plantarius. Classification (NCBI taxonomy): domain Eukaryota; kingdom Metazoa; phylum Arthropoda; class Arachnida; order Araneae; family Dolomedidae; genus Dolomedes; species Dolomedes plantarius. The sequence goes on from OU015503.1 coordinate 77,675,708, forward strand.
ATATATTTTACATAACATTGTGCAATGTTTTTCCTAAATTCAATAAATTTGAAATCCGTTACTTGTTACTTGATGCATTAAAAATACATATATTTCAGAAACTTTTAAGCATATAAAAATTGTTTAATTAGGTTTAATTTGTTTAATGTAATTTTAAATATAAATATTCTCCTCTTGGAACTATCTATTGACTAGTCGATAAACTTACATCTAAATATGAGAAAAAAATGTCAAATATAGTATTAACTCTAAATTGATAAAATATAAATTATTGGTCTCTAAATTGATAAATTATAAAATATTGGCATTTAGTAAAATGGCCAAGATTTTGAAATTTTATCGAAATTCGAGATAATAAGTATTTAAGTAATAAAACTATATAGGGTTACATACTCTGTGGTCCAAATCCACCTGGTCCACCTAAAACACATTTTATGTTCTTTAGATAACTGTGTAAGAATTCTTCTCATGCATCATTCAACCATCAGGAAAAAAATCTTAATGGAATTTTTTTTCATTTTCATTTTCCTATTCGCGTATATAAACCACATTTTTGTCAAACACGTCGTCACATTAACAAATTCACAAAGGACTCCATAAAATGAAACTTGAAATTAATGTTATTTGTTCCAAATCATTGTATAGATTTCAAAGGATTACATCCAATAAGAACATATTTTCCAAGCATAAATTCTCTATTCACACTTATAAAATACACACATGTCACATGTGAGATCATTTATATAAATTTGTATGTATTTTAAAAATTATCTTGTCCAAAAATTAGCAATAATTGGTTTATTTACTTTCAAGAAATAACGTTCTTGTCCTTGGCGTCTTCTGTCGTCTAGTCCACAAAAATGACTCTCATTATAAATTTGAAGGCGCATCTACACACAAGCGAATCAGCTCATCCCTTTCCTTCTTGACACATTTTGGAGTCGATTTGTCCCCCCTCCCCAACGTGGTGGAAGTATTTCGTCGCTTTGATCATTCGTCTTAAAATCGCTCTCCGGTCCGATGTTATATTTCTAGAGTGCTGGGAATTCGCTGACTCATTGAATGAATCGAATCGCCTCCAAATTCTGTTAGGTGCAGATTTTATGTTTTCTACTCTAACAGGAGGGTATAAAAGAATAAACAGGCAATTATTTCTACAAGAGACGCTGTTTTTGGAATTACGGTAGTAGGATGGACAAAAAGGAGCCTACAACAAACAACTTCCTGTTTGATAGCTTTTTCCGTGTCAGTAAAAACGATTTGAACTGTTTATGGACCATCGAATCTTTTTTGCATGGTCAGGAAATAAATAAGACTAATTTAGATAATATGTTGGCATTTAAAGAAAAGTTGCGATTTGTAAATGGGAGATATGAGACTCCGCTTTTATAGAAATTCGAATCTGCACGGGAAGATTTATGTGAAAATTTTGAAGTTCCGAAAAGGAGGTTTACTGTGCTAGAGACAACATTTATAGGGGATGAATTATTATTTGATTTTTTTATTTTGTTGTTATTCCGAAACAATTAAAAGAAAGAATTATCGAAGTGTGCAACGACAGTTGTTTTGTTGGGTACACCATGCCGCACCGAGATGTTTTCAGGAAAAATTCTTCTAGTACAAAACAAGGGTAGTTTACAATGCTAGCAGTAAACTATGGACTGACAGTAGTCTTAACGTGTGTCTTCTTTCTGAAGAAAATTTAAATGCAAATCTAGTAGATACTATCTTGAAATTTAGAGAACACAAAATTGGATTTTGTGGAGATATAGCTCGAGCCTTCCTTTAAATTTAATTCTCGGATTTTGACAGGAATTACTTATGTTTCCTATATTATAAAAAATGTGTCAAAATCTATAATGTACCTTTTCAGTAGACATTGTTTCGGTGTCACGTACTCGCCTAATGTTTTGCTACAACTATCAAAACTTACTTTAAAGCCTATGAAAAAATGACACATCCTCAAGCGTATGAAATGTTAACTAGATCCTTATACGTAGATGATCTTTTTTATGGAGGTTCCACGAAACAAGAAGCATTTAATCTATCTACTGATGGTGTTTCGATTTTGAAAGGCGTGAACATGACTATGAGAAAGTTTGATACAAATTCTAAGGAATTAAATTTTGGAAGAATTCTAGTGTTTTAAGTGACATAAATGAACACTGATTCATATTTGAAAGTGTTAGGACTTCATTGGAATAATCAGGAAAATGCACTAGGGCTTGATTTAAAATCATTATTGTCAAATCTGGATGACAACAAATATACGGATAGAAATGATCTTCACACTGCGGCAAAAATTGTCGATCCTTTGAGTTTATATATGCATTCTTAATACGTATAAAATGCCTTTTACAAGAGATGTGGCAAATTGGTATAGAGTGGGATGAAGAGGTTTCAGGAATAGTTAAAGGAAAAGGGCAAACTTGGGGTAAGGAAATTAAAGAATTACAAAATTTGAATATTGCTCGGTACAACTATTTCGATACGAATTTTATAGACGGAAAAGCTTTCCAGGTACATATATTCTCAGACGCTTCTTAAAAATCATGTTTTGCTGTAGCCTATTTCAGATATAAAACATCAAGTGACACTTTTAACACCAACTTCTTTATATTTAAAGCTCGAGTACATAAAAAGTTAACATTGCCCCGGTTCGAATTAATGAGTGCTATAATAGCTACAAGAATAGCAAAACGTTTAAAGGAAGTTTTCAAAGATCTTGAAAAGGACATTTTGTTAAAGACACTAAGATTGTGCTCCACTAGATAAGGGGATCGGCGTCTAATTGGGAGGCGTTTGTGATAATAGAGTCGCAGAAATTCAAGAATTTACAGACCCCAGTGCTTGGAAACACTGCATAGGTAAACATAACCCTGCAGACTTGTTGACAAGAGGATTTGTTGACAAAAGATTTATTAACCTCAAAAAAGTGGTGGCATGGTCCTGAAAGGTTGACTTTCCTGAAAAACTTTGCCTAAGGAAAAATGTTTAAAAAATGACTCCACCGGTTCAGAGATCGAATCTGAATATAGATCTAATGTTGCTGTTATTTCAACAATTGTTCATGAATAAACTATTGATCCCGACAGATTTTGCAACTTGAAGAGGCTTTTAAGAATGACTGCATGGGTACTACGCTTCGTAGATGTATTAAAAGGGAAACATGGACAGAAGTATCCTCTTACTTCTGATGAACTCAATAGCGCTGAGCAGTTTTGGATCATGTTCAAAAGGAATTTCTCTCTGAAGAAATCAATACTCTAAAAATTAGTAGACCTTACAAAAAGACTCTGAATTGTTATGCTTAAATCCCTTCCTAGATACCGAAACTATCCTGTGATTCTCAGGAAGATTTCAGATCTCTCATCTATCAACTGGTGAAAAACATCCAATTATTCTTTCTTCAAAATCTAAGTTAACAGATTTATTAATTAGGAATTCCCATGAAAGAGTACTTCATTGAGGTGTATCTCAAACATCTGTACAGTTGAGAGAATAATACTGGTTCTTAAAGGCCAGGCAAATGATAAAATCAGGTCTCGGAAAATATGTGTTATATGCTTGAGATTCAATTCTTCTCCTGGATACCAAGTGGTTGCTCTATTAGCAAGCTGGTCGATTGGAACAAATGGCTGTATTTTCGATCATTGGCATAGATTGTGCGGGTCCGTTATTTGTTATAGATGATGACACTAAAAAATATATTCTCTTAATAGTATGCGCAGTAACTAGAAGTATTCATCTGGAAGTATTCGGTAATTTATCAACGGATACTTTTCCAGAAAAACCTTGATTAACGCATTTAATTATCAAGAAATATTAATGAGATATATTTGATCCAGGTGGAAAAATGATTATTTATTAAATTTAGATCACCTTATTCAAGTTTGTCTAAAACCAACATACCCCAGTTTAAAGTAAATGATATAGTTTTAGTTCAAGATGATCATTTACCCCGTAATTTTTGGAAAATGGGTAGAATTCTTGAATTATTTCCTGGAAGAGATGTCAAGGTGAGGGCTTGCGAAATAAAAACTGAGTCATCAGTTATTAAACGACCTATACATATCTTATACAACTTAGAACTCCAGAATAAAAGTAATAATTTTGATATTTATGTATTTTAAATGTTTCTCTATTTTGGGTAAGTTCTCTTGTATCTTGATGTAAATGGTTTAATTTGCAAAATATTAGACGGCATGGATATATTTGATTTATGTACATGACAGAAGATATAGTTTATATTTTATAAGTACTCTTACTTTTGCATTTTTTTTAATATTTATTAATTTTTTATTGTTATTTGTATTCATATCTTGAATTATTATTAACTTGAAGTTTGATGAACAACTCTGTCGTTCATGGGGGAGGGGCAGGATGTTGCGCATCGAATGGATCGAATGGATTATGTGGGTGAAGGTCAACTGGCAATCATCGATACCCCTTGACCCCCTGAGAACAATGTAAAAATTTGTTGTTGATAATTTACGTGGCATGCTAGGTTTCATATCAATGGAGTACATATTGGCAGTGCTACTCTGGTTTCATTAATTATACTCGGTATTAATTTCAGTCTAATTTAATTTGTTGTATGTTTTGCTGTGTGTAGTGTTAAATAAAAGTATAAAACGGCCATCAAGGACTCTTACGGGTTATTTTGCACCTTACACATTTCATAATTAAGGATAAATCTTCATTTTCTCCAGAAAATTTTTTTTAAGATATTCGTCAGAAGTGAAACGGATAACGTTTGAAAAACATATTGCAATTTAGAGTAATACATATTTAAGTAATAAAAATATATAAGATTTTTTGCCAAGGGGTTTATATCCAGTTGGTCCCCATGAAATGAACATCATATTAGTTCACAAACTTAGAATTCTTCTCATGCATCATCCTCAAATTAGGAAATAAAAATTTAATAAGAACTTATTTTCTAAGAAGGAATTCAGTATTCACACTTAGAAATGACACACATGTCACAATTAATGTCATTTAAATAAATAGAAAAATGACTACATAAAACGAAGTTAGAAATAAATGTTATATATTTTACAATATTGTGCAATTTTTTCCAAATTCACTAAATCAGTTAATATTAACTTGAAACACTGAAAATGCTAATATTCCAGATATTTGAAAGTATTTAATACTGTCCTACGACTGTCAGTGAACTGTCCGTCGACTGTCTGTCTATTAGTCCAGAAGAAAGAACCGTCAAATCTAGTATTCTTTGACTCAAGGGTAATAAATTATGTAAAATTGGTAGTAAAATTTTGTGATACTTTTAAAAAGGCATTTTTTTGGGAAATTTCCAAGAACTATATTGTAATTAACTAATAAAAATTATCAACAAATAAAAATATGTAGGTTCGCTTAACCTGCGGTCCATAACCAGCTGGTCCACCTAAAAATTATTTTTTAATTTTTAGGAAACTGAGTAAGAATTTTGCTCATACATAATTCTACCATCAGGAATTAAAGATCTAACCTTTTCCTTACTGGGTGGGATAGCATATATCCCAAGAATACGGGCCGAAGAATGTATATATAGGATGTTTCAGCACAGCGGTTAAATATTTTCAGGAGAGATAGTGTATACCTAGACTATGGGAAATCACATAGCAATGCATGGTCGAAAACGTTTTCCTTACGCTGTAGTGACGACACAAAAGACAACCTTCTATTGGACCATCCAGAATTTCCTTTTTTTATTTTTCAAGGTCAAATGAGTCAAGGTCACTTTCTTAAATATGATTTCGAATGCAGTCCTTTGATAGAAACTGCATTTGTTGGCGACAATTAGGGGCCAAGTTATTAGAGTTTGAATTTATATACAGGGCAACCCTCGAACTTGAAAATTTAAAAATGCTCCTAGAGTATTCCTACGTGATTTCCCATCGTCTAGGTGTACTCTACCTCTCTTGTAAGTTTGTAACCGCGTTGATGAAACCCTCTGTGTATATATATATATATATATATATATATATATCCAACTGGTGGATATGAACCACCTAAAATGTGTTTATATTAGAAACTGTGTAAGAATTCTGCCCATGTATCATTCAACCTTTAGGATTTAAGAATTGATTCGAAAATTCTAGAAAATTTAATAGAAAATTCTTATTTTGGGATTTTATTTGTGTATTAATGTATATGAACGATACTTTTGTCACACATGCCGTCAAAAGAAATATATTCATAAACGACTCCATAAAACGAAATTAGAAACTAAAATTATATTCTACATAACACTGTATATATTTGAAAAGAATGCTTAAAAAAGTAACATATTTTCGAAGGATGAATTCAAAATTCACACGTATAAATGACACATACGTCACATATGACGTCATTTTAATAGATACATAAATTCCTACATAAAACGAAACTGTAAATTTATGTTATAATTATAAAATATTCTGCAATCTTTTCGAAATTCATTAAATTTTTATTCGGTTACTAGTAACTTGACACACTGAAAATGCAAAGATTCCCGAAATTTGTAAGTATTTGAAAAAAATTCCTTTACAAAAATTGTTGGGATATTCAATGCTCATTTCCGATTTGTCACCAAAGGCTGCGATAGAGCTCAGCCGAGCATCCTTCCTAATAATCTTCCTAATAAGAACCATAGAGCATCTTTCCTAATAATCTAACAAAAATTTCGCTTTAATTGGTATACTTACATTCAAAATTTAACATTCTTTTCCTTAACACTGCCCGTCGGATAGTCCATAAATATAAAACTCTCATTATAAATATGACAGAACTGTAATATCTAATATTATTGGACTCAAGTTTGATAAATTATAAGACATTGGTATTTAGTAAAACGAACGAGTGCTACTTCATCGCACTTTATAGAAAAATTCATCGCTTTTTATAGTAATAAATATTTGAGTAATAGAAATATATAGGATTACATACCCTGTGGTCCTCCTCTAGCTGGTCCACCTAAAGAGTATTTTATAGTTATTAGAAAACTGAGTAAGAATTCTCAGTAGCACTTATCATGCAACATTCTACCATCAGGAAATAAATATTTAATAAGATCGTATTTTCGAATTATGAATTTGGTATTCACACATATAAACGACACACATGGCACATTTGACTTCATTTAAATATATATAAAAATCAAAACATACTAAGATACTAGAAATAAATGATACAATTTGCATAACATTGTGCACTAGTTTTGAAATTCTTTAAATTTGAATTCGGTTACTAGTATATTGGTACACTGAAAATCCATGTACTCCATAAATTTTCGAGTTAAAAAAATTTCGTAAAAAAATTAATTTAAATAGGTTTATATAATTTCCAAAATAAGTATGCTTTTCCATGGGTGTGAAATATTACTCTCATTAGACCAGAAATATTGCACTCATATATATAAGAAAGAACTGTGAAATGTAGTTTTATTCGACTAAATGGTGATAAGTTATAAGATATTGGTCTTAAGTAAAACGACCAAGTTTTTGAAAAATCCATCACACTTCATAATAATAAATAAGAAATTAATAAAATTTTATAGGATTACTTACCATGTGGTCCAAATCCAGCTGGTCCACCTATAATATATTTTATATTCGTTAAAAAACTGTAAGAAATCTGCTCATGCCTCTATCCCCAATTATGAAAAAAAATAATAGAAAATATTTTTCTCCTGATTTTTTATTCTTTATTTTTGAATTCGCATATATAAACAACATTCGTCGCAAAGATGTCGTCACATAAATAAATTCCGAAACGAATCAATAAACTAAACTAGGAATGAAAGTTATATATTATGTAACATTGTATTGATTTCAAATGCCTACTTCAAATAAGAACCTATTTTCTAAGTATAAATTCGGTATTCACATGTGTAAACTACGTACATGTCATATATTATACAATACTGTGCAATATTTTCGAAATCCATTAAATGTGAATTCCGTTACTAGTAATTTGGTACACAGAAACTGCCTATATTACCGAATTTTGTAAGCACTTAAAATATTTTGTTGTAAATTAAAATTAGATTTAATCGGCTTATTTACTTTTAAATATTAAAATTCTTATCCTTCTGTCTTTCCGTTGACTTATCAAAAAGTATGACTTCCATTATAAATATACGAGAGACCTGTCAAATCCAATATTATTGGATTCAATAAATTATAAGAAATTGGTCTTTAGTAAAACGGCCAAGTTTTGAAAAATTCATCGCAGTTTATAGTAATAAATATTAAAGTAATAAAAATAATAGGATTACTTACCATGTGGTCGTCTTCCAGCTGGTCCACCTATAATGTATTTTATAGTTGTTAGAAAACTGAGTACGAATTCTCAGTATCATTTACCATGCAAAATCCTACCGTTAGGAAATAAAATTTTAATAAGAACATATTCCCGAAGAATGAATTCGGTATTCACAGCTGGAGGGGGAATACCGTATGTCCCAACCTGCAACACCGACATTCCTTACATCATTGTGGATGGTATGGTGAGAGTTGTGCAGTATGTAATATAAATCAGTGGAAATAAGATGTATACAAAAAAAATGTCGCCAAGTTTTGCATTAAAATAAATTATCGATATTTATTACAAACATATAATGACGATTATTTAGATTTCTCAGTTTAAAAAAAAATTCTATTCTGAATGCGAAGGAAATTTTTCTTAAAATATGAAAAATTCAGTTTGAAAAAAGACTATTATACATTTAATATAATCCTTGAATTCATGGACTTGATGAATAGTCCCTCTGACTGGGAAGTCCATGGTCAATACACAAAAAGATATCTACTGGTGATGGATCGTGTAAATTTAAAATCCCAGCACATGGTCTACAATTCTCAGTGAATTCTGGCATGCGAATATTTACTTCATACTTCGCACAAATCGATACCTGATGGTCAGTTATAATCAATTGAAATACGTCGTCAGATATATATGTATATAGACATACGACTCGAAAAAATTAACTAGACATTAATGTTATATCCCTTTCCGGCATGGTGGGATTAAAAGAGTCCCACCTAATTAAACATTTTTTCCCTTAAATTCTATTTACTTGAGTTGTATTTCAAATATAGAATACAATTGGTTTTTAGTTATAGTTTTAGGTTGTAAATGGTTGAACAATTTTTGTATGAAAATTGGCAAAATTAAGTGAGGTTTAGGACTGCTCATTTTTGGAAGGATTTTGAAAATATTTATATATGTAAAATGTTATTAATGACATTTTCATTGTTTAAACTTATTTTCTAAACAAAAAAATATATCATTTGTAATATTTTTTAAAGTTTATTTTTCACTTGAATTTCGTGGGACTAAAAGAGTCCCGCCACACACTTGAGATTTTCACCGATAGGTGGCAGCACTGCAATTTTCCATTGTTTCGAATTAACTATTCCTTTTTTCCGTTAATCTTGGTTAGTTTTTCAGCCATTTTAGTATCAGATGCCTTTATTTAGAGGCTGTCACTGATACTAAGATATAGAAATAGTTGGTGAACAGCAGAGGTCTCCCAGAAGCCTTTGTCTTCACAGGACAAAGGAGTTGTACGAAAAGTACCTCAAGAAATTGCTTCCAAGAAAAGCGATTGTACTACATTGTGGGTGGTCTAGTTAGAAATTCCAAAGAGACAGGTGTAAAGGTCGACGGTTGCTGAAAGCCAAGGCAATATATCGGGAGTTGAGATCTGAGAAAGACAGAATTTTTCCATTCAGAACAGAATTTTTTTAAAATTGATAATTTTAAATAATTGTTATTATATATTAATATAGATATATTAATATAGAAAATTTATTTTAAAGCGATTTTTGACGATATTTTATGGTATATATCATGTCTTTCATCGATTGATATTATATACTGCAAAACTATTGTAACATCCACTACGGTGTAGGGAATGTCTTTGTTGCATGCTGGGACAAACGGCATCCCACCTCCCACTGCAAAAAGAAAAAAAGCAGATTTTCTTTGGATCGCATAAAATATCTATGTAAGTTCATCTGATCCTTTATACAACATATTTTCCAAATTTCAGTTGTGTTTTAAAATAGCGTGTCGCAAAGGGATATATTACATAACACTGTGTCGATTTCAAATGCTTACTTCGTATAAGAACATATTTTCAAAGTATAAATTCTGTATCCACACTTATAAATGACACACATGTTTCAAAATTCGTCATTTAAATAAATTCATAAATAACTGAATAAAACGAAACTAGAAATAAATGTTATATATTACACAATATTGAGCAATTTATTCGAAATTCATTAAATTCGATTTCCGTTACTAGTAAGATGATACAGTGAAAATGAATATATTGCAGAAATTTGTGAGTATTTGAAAAAAAATTTCCTAATGAAAAAGTAGATTTAATTAGCTTATTTACTTTCAGTAATTAAACAATCTTATCCTTCGGACTGTCCGTTGACACGTCCAGAAGTATGACTCTCATTATGAATTTACGAAACACCTGTCAAATATAGTATTATTGGACTTAAGAGTGATAAATTATAAGAAATTGGCCTTTAGTAAAAGAACCAAGTTTAGGGAAACTCATCGCTCATTATGGAAAAAAAATTTAATTACAAAACATATACAAGATTACTTACCCCGTGCTGGTCCACCTAAAATGCATTTTAAAGTCGTTAGAAAAGTCATAATACAAAACCAAAAAAATTTATACATTTTACATAACATTGTGCAATTTAATTTTTTTGGAAATTCATTAAAATTTGAATTCGGTTACTAGTAAGTTGGTACATTGAAAATCCATGTATTTCAGAAATTTATACTATTTAAAAAAATTTCTTGTAAAAACATCAGTTTTGATTTGTATATTTACTTTAACCCAATAAGCGTTAACAGTCACGAGATATTTTCCCTCTTAAAATCTTCCCCACTGGTTTCACTAAACTACACAAGAAGGAGCAGTAGAAATACGACTTTTTCTCAAAAGCTTTCTTCGAGCCAAATTTCATCCCCCCTCACCGAAGGTGAGAAGGAGGTCTTTTGTCAGCTTCCCCGTCTCTCTGAGCTCATTATGTCTCCTGTTATCTGTGGTAATATCTGGGCTCGTGTTTGCAGGAATAGCATGCGACAAATATTCCTTCAAAATTTTCCCACGTGTATAAGAGGAGCGAAATAGTTTTTAAAATAATTTAATATTTTAATGCAACTGTATTTTTTTAATATTTATTTCCAAAATACATCTTAAAGAAACATGTAAAAATAACCAGTGGTAAAAATGTTTAAGAGTAAAATAAAATACTTAATACTATAAATTTATTTTAAAGAATACTGCAAGTAATTTTCTGTGAGAATGGCCAGGTATTCATACTGATAAAATAGGTATATTATAATTTGAAATCACTTAAGCGGCTTTTCAAGAGTTTTTCCAAAAATAAAAGTCTCAGGTATGCCATAGTATTTTTCCATATGTAAAAAACTTAGTTAATCTATATATATAAAAACTGTTCCGTAACTGACTCATTCATTCATTCATTCACTGACTGACTGACATACAACGCACAGACCAAACCGCTGGACCTAAAGGGCTGAAATTTTGCATGGCGATTCTTCTTATAGTGTAGGGGTGCACTAAGAGAGATTTTTGAAAAATTCTTCTTAGATTTTTTAAAATTAAATTTTTAAGCTGTTTTTTTTACTTTTTTTAAGTTTGCATTTAAAATAATAATTTGAGGGTTATAAAATTTATATCACGAGAAAGATCATAAAAATTCCTTTAAAATGAAATCTTTTTCGAATCTTTACCTTCATTTCCTGATTTTTGGTGAATTTTTAAAGATTAATTTTTAGAATTTAATTTATTAAATGCTGATCACGTGACTTCTTTTTCTGGTACTTTAAATAAATTTATCGTCACGTGCATAAAAACTAAATAGACAAAAAATATTTTTTTTTCTTGCTAATGCGGCAGACGATTGGACATTATCCAAAAAAATATTAAAATACAGTAAAAGAAATGTTCTAGAAACTGTACTATATTAACTGTACTATATTCTTTAGTATTCTTTATATTAGATTTAATTTGAATATCTTCTTCTACATTATTTTGTCTATAAAAATATCCCTTACGATTTTTTTATAAATATATATATATATATATATTTTACATCAATTATATACATTGATCGTCGTATTTATTATATATATATTGGCATTAATTGCATACATTCACCGATGTTTTTACTTTGAATGTACTCCGTAGCGAAGTGCGGGTTTTCAGCTAGTAAATACATATAGGATCACACAGTGACATAGTTAAAATAATCCATAAAGGATGTTTACTTTCACGTATCCTCGTTAAGATATTTGCATACACTACATTATGAACACTTTTACTGTTTTTCAGGGACTACAATTTAGCTTTCTCCCTTCAAATTTTATTTCTTTATTTTCTAAGTTATTCAGAATATTTGTTTAGCCCTTACATTCATATGAAAATTGAAACTTTCCTACTGGAAAAATAATTTATACACGTAAGCACCAATACTGAAGAAATTCATGAAAAAATGAACGGATTTATTTTATTTCGTGAAGTTAAGATAAACTAGTTTATTTTTTCCTAGATTTAACGATGTCATAAAACATTTCAATATAATATGAAATTAGACATTTAAGAAAAATCCATTGTTAAAATTGTAAGGTTTAATATGTATTGTCACATTTACCAAAATGAGTCTTACTCTCTTAAGATTATGATATCAATGTTAATAATCAAATTAAGAAACTAGATGCCTGTGAAAATTTTTTCGTAGCCCCCACCTTGCATTTGTTCTTTCTTCAAAAAAATAAATTTAAAAATATTCCTTTATTTCAGGGGTATCTATTTTGGCTGCTACGAAGGTAATTTTTTGTTGCCCTGAAATAAAATGAATGCTCTGAAATAAATGAATGCTCTGAAATAAAATGAAAACAGGACAATATGTTGCGAAGAAAATAGCCGGAAATTAAAAAGTTTGCTGCACAAATTTTATGCTATTTTTGGAGTACATACTTGTGAGAGCAGCTATTTTCATCCATGAAATTAAATAAAGCGGCCTACAGATAAAGTTTAACTGATAAACATATATGTCTTATAATGAAGATTGTCTGATCTCAGTCTTTGAAACCAGATATTGGAAAACTAGTAGAGGAAAGCGCTGGCAAGTTTCCAGTAAAAAAAAAATAATAATTTTAGTTTTATCAATACATTAAATTAAATAAAAATTTAAATAAAAGCAATTATATAGCAATATTATAAATTATTACCCAGAATTCACTCAATTACATAATGTGTTTTAATTATTCTAAACATATTCTTGAATCCTCACTTTAAAATATAATTTTAAGAAAAATGTGATGTGGCCCGCGTAAATCTTACCAGTTACATTAAATGGCCCGTGCTTTAATTGAGTTTGACATCCCTGCTCTATTACATTAAATTTATACAGGCATAACATCAACGAAGTTTGAAATCACCTACACAACTCATATTTTATATCTATATCCACATTATAATTAATACTTCACAGAAGAAAGTAAGTAAGTATAAAATTGTAAATATTGTGATGCTCATGTAAGTCATTCTCATGTAAGCCCTCACATTCTTTTAAAAAATAAGATTTTTCGTCGTCCAGTACTGAAATATATACATAATAGCTAATATAACAGCGATATTTTTTCGAACAATTAAAATTTCCTATGTTCTGTCGTTGAAAAGCAAAAGAATTACAGCCATTTGCTAAATAAAATCTTGAAGGAAAATACTGAAATCAACACCACAATCCAGTTAATATCTATTAAGCCAAGTAAAAATATAATTTAGTTTGAAAGTTGGAATTTGATCGTTTATTTTCTAATGATCAAAAGTAAGGGAAATTACCCTCTCCTAAGGTGACAGCAATGAGGTGACTGGTATCAAATAGGACAAAATATGTAAACAAAGCCGAAATTAATAGATATGGACAGGTCCAAGGATTTACTGTTGCCATACGATTGTTCAATATCTAAACTTTATAACTAAATTATTTTCTTAGATCCTTCAAGATTTCTTTGTGAGACAAAAGTAAAATTAATTATTAAAAATTCTAAAATCTCAAAATTATGTTCACTTGATCCTATATTTTAAAACCTATTTAAGATCATTCATAATTTGAAATAAAAGAAAAAGAATAGCTAAAATATAGTTTTCCCATTATTTGAAAAAAAGTTAAAGATTTTTGTAGTCTGCAAAAATAAAAATAAATGAATAAAAATTAAGATAATAAGAATGTTAATTAAAACCAGATTTTATTTCAGAAAGCAAAATACGTGTGATATATTTTGAAACATTGCGCGGCACATACCTCAAAACCACTTTCCTCGCACTGAAATCGCGTTTCACGACGAATGCGTTTCCCAATTTCATTCTTTTTTTCTGAACATGCAACGCATTGTCGGGATTTGGGTTTCTTTACTCCCTCACTTTCACAATAGGAAGTAAAATGTCTTCCGGTCAGCCTTGCTACATTTTCTGTGTGTTTAACTACATTCCTGCGAATGCTGGGTTCTTGCACACAGGCTCCTTCTTCTATAAGCCGTTCAATTACCTTCATTCTAAATTCAATATGAGACATTTTCCCTCCTTTCTTTTTAAAAATTATATAAGAGTTCCATTCACTTTGGCTAATTAAATGTCAGAAAACTTTTTTGTAGTACTTCCTTTGGTGATTTGTGGCGACTGAATAATAAGACAGACATTGGTCTGACTTATCGACACCACCCATTGTTCGGTTGTAATCCACCACTGCAACAGGTTTTTTTTAGACGTATGCTCCTCAGTATGAGACTTCACTATGACTTCAGCGAAATCTGCATTGTGAATTGTACTTAGCATCATTTCAGGTTTTTTGTCTTTCCACTTTAGGGCACATTTTCCCTTTTTGAAACGCCATTATTTTGCCTTTTTGTAATATTTCATTTTTAAGTCTGAGAGGTAAACCTTTTTGATTTGACCTTAGAGTTCCACAGATATCAGTCTTTTACTTTAATAACAGTTCTTCCAACTCTGGGGATGTATAAAAGTTATCTGTGGTTATCATTGAAAATCGTATGTGTACGAACACTTTTGGGAGCCACTGTATATATATATATATATATATATATATATATATATATATATATATATATATATATATATATATATATATATATATATACACTCATCAAGACGAACCTTATTTACTATAGCACTTAGGATCGCAGTCCAGTCTGAGTAGCAGAAAAGAGTGACTTAAGAGAGTGAAAAAATGACAATCACAAGTCGTCACTTCTGACGTAAATTTTCTCACGCTGGAGACTTTTTCTGATGCCAAAACATTGGTTTTTGGTACGTACGAGGCGGACGCACCGAGGAGGAGTTATCCGAATTTAGGAAAATCGGTAGATATGATGTACATGTACAGAAAAGAAAATGATTCCAATTTAAGGGAAAATGAATGATTTATTCAAGAGAAAGAAATTCACAAAGTGAAAAAGTGAATAACGCGTTGATATACCTCTTGGCCCTTATGAAAGCAGTTATTCGGTTTGACATTGATTGATAGAAATGGCGGATATCCTCCTGCAGGATATCATGCATAATTCTGTCCATTTGGCGTATTAGATTGTCAAAATCCCGAGCTGGTTCGAGGGCCTTCCCATAATGCTCCAATCGTTCTCAATGGGAAATAGATCCGGCGACCTTGCTGGCCAAGATAGCTTTGGGCAAGCCCAAAGACAAGCAGTAGAAACCTTCGCCGTGGGCGGGCGGACATTATCTTGCTGAAATGCAAGCCAAGGGTAGCTTGATATGAAGGGCAACATAACGGGTCTTAGAATATCGTTGACGTACCGATGTGCTGTAAGGGTGCTGCGGATGACAACCAAAGGGGACCTGCTATGAAATGAAATGGCATCCCAGACCATCACTCCTGGTTGTCGGCCCGTATGGCAGAGGACAGTCAGGTTGGTATCCCACCACTGTACGGGGGCATCTCTATACACGTATTCGCTGGTCATCGGGGCTCAATTCGAAGCGGGGCACATCACTGACACAACAAGACAATTCTGCTCCAGTCAGTGACATTCCATGCTGAATGTGCCCGACACCACTGCAAACGGGCTTGTCGGTATACAGAGGTCAATGGTAGTTGGCGCAAGGGGTGCCGTGATCTCAGCCCCTTTTCTCTGAGCAGCGCCCGCTCTAGGGGCGGAAAACCCGGACATTTGTCCAGGGTGCCAAAATTTAAGGGTGCCATTTTGGCTGTAAGTGCGAGAAAAATTTTGATGTGTTAAGTGACCATTTAGTAGAAAATTTCACATATCGATATTTTCGTTCGCTAAAAATTTACTATGCGTATCGTATTTATATTGTTTATGTATAAAAGCTAAAAATATTTACAGTATTATTGAAAAATTAGCGCAGAATTTGTAAATGACGCTGCTTAAATTTGTTTGAACATGCATATACTTCTCTGAACAGAATAGCATTAGCACGCGAGCTGAGCACTGCTTTAACTTGTGTTTGAACATACATAGACATGTTTATTACCTCTAATTATAAAAGAGCGGTTTCATTACACAATAGCATTATTCTTGCATGTATTCTGTTGCATGGTTCTGTTGACTTAAAAGGGGGTAGAATCAGCAGAGGAAAATTCAGCAATATCTGCACTTTTGAGTAAAAAAAGAAAGCCTAAGCAATGTACTGAGCTTTATTATAAAGTTAAATTTTGCCCCAAACCTTTCAGAATTTTACTAACGATACCAATAATGAAAGGAGTTTCTCTAAGTTAAGATTAATTAAGAACTTTTTATGTTCCACTACTACACAAAATCGTCTTTATAGTTTGGCCATTTTGGCAATTGAGCATGAAATTTCTGATCAAGTAAATTTAAAAGTTGCAATAAAAACGTTTGCAGAAATGAAAGTAAGAAAAAAAAGTTTTTTTTGTGATTTTACCTTGTTTTATCTTCAAAACAATGGTATTTTGATTGTTTGTACAATAATACACATTTTTAATAGCATTTAACCCTTAAATACTCCCGTGTGGGACATATGTCACCCACCTACTTTCATCTTCCCAATTGGCGGTCATCGGAAGGTTGGAAGTCCCCATTTTTCTTCTACCTTCAGATGAGCCTTCCTTCTTGTCCCCTCCCATTTCACATTAATTTGTCTCTAACTGTTTTTCGATTGTATCGCGTCAAAGTTCACTGGTTGAAACCTGTCCCCCATGCAACCATCTACTTAACTTTTGAAGGTAAGTGTATTTTTTTTTATTCTCCGTAATATTTAGATTTTAGATCTTTTTATTACCCCTTACATAACAATGTGCAATTATTCCAAATTTATCAAATTTGAATTCCGTTAATAGTAACTTGGTACATTGAAAAAGCATATACACCAGAACTTTGTAATTGTTTAGAAATATTTCTCGTGAAAAACCTGTTTTAATTGGTTTATTTTCTTTTAAAACTTAACATTCTTCTCCTTGGGACTGTCCGTTAACTACTCCAGATATACTTCTGTTATTATAAATATTCGAAAGAACTCAAATTTTGTCTTTTTCCAGAAAATATTGATAAATTATAAGATATTGGTCTTCTGAAAAACGGCCAAGTTATGGAAAATTCATCACACTTCATATTAATAAATATGCAGAAAATCAAATTATATAGTATTACTTACCATGTGGTCCATATCCAGCTGGTCCACCTATAATACATTTTATATTCCTTAGAACCATATGTAAGAAATCTGCTTTTGCAACATTCTACCATTAGAAATAAAACTTTTATAGAAAATTCTTTTTCCATTGATTTGCAACACTTTATTTGCGTATTCGCGAATATAAACAACATTCATGGTAAACATGTTGTCAAATAAATATACTCACATACGACTCTAAAAAACTAAACTAGAATTTTATGTTATATTTTACATAACATTGTACCTATTTCAAAAGTTTACTTGAAGTAAGGACATATTTCCCATGTATAAATTAGGTATTCACACTTAGAAACGACACACATTTCGTACAAGACGTCATTAAAATAATTACACAAACAATCGAAGAAAACAAAACGAGAAAGAAATGTTATATATTACACAATATTCTGCATTCTTTTCGAAATTCATTAAATTTGAATTCCCTTGCTAATAACTTGATACATTGAAAACGCATGTATTGTAGAAAATTGTAAGTGTTTGATAAATTTTGTTGTAAAGGAAAATTAAATTAAATTGTTTTATTTACTTTCAAAAATTAACAATCTTATCCTTTGTTCTGCCCAATGACAAGTCAAGACGTACGACATTATAAATATATCTAATTTTATTGGACATGTGTGTCGTTTATATGTGTTAATATGGAATTCATTCTTCGAAATTATATTCTTATTAAATTTTTAATTTCTGATGGTAGAATTTTGGTCAGTGAATGATGCTAAAAACTTGAACCACTGAAAATGCATATATTCCTGAAATTTTTAAAAATTAACGTTTTTCCAAATCAGCTTTAAATTGTTTTTTTAATTTGAAAAAATAAAATTTTTATTCTTCGGACACTCCCTTTACTAGTCGAGAAATATGAACCTCAAAATAAATATAAGAAAGAAGTGTCAAATCTAGTTTTGTTGGACTCAAGAGTGATAAATTGCAAGATAGTTGTTCACAGTAATATGGCCATATTTTGGAAAATTCATCACTGTTTATAGTAATAAATATTTAAATATTAAAAATACATAGGATTACATATCCTGTGGACAATATCCAGCAGGTCTACCTTTAATGTATTTTATATTCGTTAGAAAACTGTGTAAGAATTCTACTCATGATCATTTTATCATCCAGAAAAAGAAATTTAATAAAAAGATTTTTATTGTTGATTTGTGTATTCACGTATATAAATGAAAATGAAGTTACACACGTCCACATATAAAAAAATACGCATATGACTCCTGAAAACGACACCAGAAATTACTATTATACATTCCATAAAATTGAACACATTTCAAAAGCTGACATCAAGTAAGAACGTATTTTTCAAATTCCAGTTCGGTTTTCAAATAGATTAAGGACATATAGTTAAATACAAACACAAATATGATGAAAAAAAAACGAAACTAGAATTTCATGTAGTATATTACGCAATATTTTGCAATTTTTTCGAGATTCATTAAATTTTATATCGGTTACTAGTAAATTGATACACTGAAAATGAATATATACCAGAAATTCATAAGTATTCAAAAAAATTCTTGTAAAAAAATTCGATTGTATTGTTTTATATACTTTCAAAAATTAACTTTCTTTTCAATGGGACTGTCCGTCAACTAGTCCTAAAATTTGACTCTCCCATTAAATATAAGGGTGAAATGTTAAATCTTATATTCAGAAGTCATAAATTTTAAGACATTGTGATAGTTCTAAAACGGCTAAATTTTAGAAAATTTATTCATCATCCAAATTCATTAACTTTGAATTCTGTTAATAGTAACTTGGTACACTGAAGATGCATATACTCCAGAACTTTGTAATTGTATAGAAATATTTCACATTCATTGTGAAAAAACTTGTTTTAATTGGTTTATTTTCATTTAAAACTTAACATTCTTCTCCTTGGGACAGTTGATTCTCTACTTCACATATACACTAAAGTGCCACTGAATTTGGGATAGCAAAGCCTATGCAAATTGTGTAGCGCTGCGCATCATGAATGCACAAGTGAGGGCGCTGTGGTAACTGCATATATAGCGCGTACTCTGGTTGATCTGAATTAGTTGTCGGAATTGTCAGTATGGGTAAACTGCCTGATTTAGACGCTTTCGATCGTGGACAAATCGTAGGTGCGCGACGCATGTGCCATTCAATTTCCGAAACCGTCAGACAGCTAGGATTTTCAAGGTCGACAGTGTCGAAAGTATACCAAGAATACATGGATGGTGGAAAAAAGCTAGCGATAGGGCAAACTGCAAAGGACAATTAGCCTTGACAGTGCGTGGTGAGAGACGGCTCAGGCGTATTGTACGTAGCCAGCGAAGCCAAACATTAGCTCAAATTACCACCCAGTTTAATGACGGTGCCAGTCGTACAGCCAGTAAACGGACTGTGCAATGCTCGCTTCACCGTATGGGTTTCGGGAGCCGTCGACCTACGAGAGTACCATTGCTCTATACTCGCCATCGGCCTGCACATCTTGCCTGGGCAAGAGAGCACAGAGACTGGAGTGTAGAGGACTGGAAATGAATAGCATGGAGTGATGAGTCTCGAATCAGACAACTTAACGCCGACGGAAGGCTGAGACTATGGCGTCAGGATCATGAAGTCATGGATCCTGCATGCCTGGCTGGAACTGTACAAGGGCATGGTGGCTCAATCATGGTCTGGGGGTGTTTTTTCGTTGCACAGTTTGGGATCTTTGGTGCGTGTACCAACCTCCCTCAATGCAATTCGGTACGTAGAGTTGCTGGGTGATCACCTCCATCCGTTTATGCTATTCTGCTATCCGCACGGTAATGGAGTTTTCCAGCAAGACAACTGTACCTCTCACAAGTCCCGGTTGGCTACTGGCTGGTTGGATGAGCATTCCTCTGACTTCTCTGTCATGAATTGGCCACCTAGAAACCCAGACTTAAATCCTATTGAGCATCTTTGGTATGTTTTGGAACAAGGCGTGAAAGGCCATCACACAGCACCAAAGAACCTTACTGAATTATGGACAGCTTTAGCCAATATTTGGCAAGCCAGTCCCGTGGACGGTTTCCAGAAACTTGTTGAATCTATGCCTCGTCGTCTGGCAGCCGTTATCAAGGCCAGAGGAGGCCCAACTTGTTACTAGGTAGGTATCCCTAATTCAGTGGCACTTTAGTGTATTTCTGTCATTATAAATATTCGAAAGAACTGTCAAAATTTGTCTATTTCCAGTAAATAGTGATAAATTATAAGATATTGGTCTTCTGAAAAACGGTCAAGTTTTGGAAAATTCATCACACTTCATATTAATAAATATGTAAAAAATCGAATTATATAGAATTCCTTACCAAATGGTCCATATCCACCTGGGCCACCTATAATATATTTTATATTTTTTAGAAAACTGTGTAAGAAATCTGCTCATGCATTATTCTATCATCAAATATAAAAATTTAATATAATTTTTTTCCTGATTTTTTTATTCTTTAAAAATATTCAGAAAAGTCTTCAAAAATCTATACTAGAAATTAATGTTTTTTATTACATTGAATTGCATAGATTGCAAATGCTTACATGAGATAAGAACATACTTTGCAAGAATAACTTCGATATTCACACTTATAAACAACAGAAGTAATAAATTTCAGAAGTAATAAATTTTAGACATTGTGATAGTTCTAAATCGGCTAAATATTAGAAAATTTATTCATCATCCAAATTCATTAACTTTGAATTCCATTAATAGTAACTTGGTACACTGAAAATGCATATACTCCAGAACTTCGTAACTGTCTAGAAATATTTCACATTCATTGTGAAAAAACTTGTTTTAATTGGTTTATTTTCATTTAAAACTTAACATTCTTCTCCTTGGGACAATTGGTTGTCTACTTCACATATATTTCTGTCATTATAAATATTCGAAAGAACTGTCAAAATTTGGCTTTTTCCAGTAAATAGTGATAAATTATAAGGTATTGGTCTTCTGAAAAACTGCCAAGTTTTGGAAAATCATCCCACTTCATATTAATAAATATGTAGAAAATCAAATTATATAGGATTACTTACCATGTGGTCCATATCCAGCTGGTCCACCTATAATACATTTTAAATTCCTTAGAACCATATGTAAGAAATCTGCTTTTGCAACATTCTACCATTAGAAATAAAACTTTCATAGAAAATTATTTTTCCATTGATTTGCAACTCTTTATTTGCGTATTCGCGAATATAAACAACATTCATGTTAAACATGTTGTCAAATAAATATACTCACATACGACTCTAAAAAACTCTAAAAAATCGAATGATATAGAATTGCATACCATATGGTCCATATCCACATGGTCCACCTATAATATATTTTATATTCTCTAGAAAACTGTGTAAAAAATCTGCTCATGTATTATTCTATCATCAAATAAAAAAATTTAATATTATTCTTTTCCTGATTTTTTACTCTTTAAATATATTCAGAAACGTCTTCAAAAATCTATAGTAGAAATTAATGATTTTTATTACATTGAATTATATAGATTGCAAATGCTTACATGAAATAAGAATATATTTTGCAAGAATAACTTCGATATTCACACTTATAAACAACACTTATGTCACACATGACGTCATTTAAAGAAATGCCCAAATAATAGAATAATTCGATACTAGAAAGAAATATTATATATTACACAATATTTTGCATTTTTTTCGTAATTATTTAAATTTGAATTCCTTACTAGTAAGTTGATAGACTGAAAATTAATATATTGTAGAATGTTGAGAGAATTTCATTACTTTTGTTGTATAAAACATTAGATTTAATTCGTTTAATGACTTTCAAAAATTAGCAAAATTAACATTTGGACTGTCCGTTGATTAGTTCAGAAGTAGGAATTTCAGTATAAGAATAAGAGAAATCTGTGAAATCTAGTATTATTGGACTCAAAATTAATAAATTTTAAGAAATTAGTCCTTAGTATAAATGTCAAGTTTTGGAAAACTAATCGCACTTTATGACAATAAACAATTAATTCTAATATATATATATATATATATATATATATATATGTATAGGATTATTTACCATGTGGTCGTCTTCCAGCTGGTCCACCTAAAATGTATTTTATAGTCGTTAGAAAACTGAGTAAGATTTCTGAGCATCATTCATCATTCAGCATTCTACGATCAAAAATAATTATTTACTAAGAACATATTTTCGATCAATGAATAAGGTATTCATATATATAAACGAAACACAAATCACATATGACGTTAATTAAAATAAATAAATAAATGAAAACATACGAAACTAGAAATTAATGATATATTTTACATAAGAATGTGCTATTAATTCAAATTCATTAACTTTGAATTCTGTGAATAGTAACTTGATACACTAAAAATACATATACTCCAGAACATTCGAATTGTTTAGACATGTTTCTCGTGAAAAAACTAGTTTAAATAGGTTCATTTTCTTTTAAAACTTAAATTCTTCTCCTTGGGACTGTCTGTTGACTACTTTAGATATACTTCTGTCATTATGAATATTCGAAAGAACTGTTAAATTTTGTCTTTTTCCAGTAAATAGTAATAAATTATAAAATATTGGTCTTCTGCAAAACGACCAAGTTTTGGAAAATTCATCGCACTTTATATTAATAAATATATAAAAAATCAAATTATATAAGATTACATACCATGTGGTCCATATCCAGCTGGTCCACCTATAATATATTTTATATTCCTTAGAAGTAAGTGGAAGAGATCTGCTTTTGCAACATTCTACCATTAGAAATTAAACTTTAATAGAAATTTTTTTCCCCTGATTTGTTACACTTTATTTCCATATTCGCGTATAGAAACAACATTCATGTTAAACATGTCGTCACATATATTAAGATACAACTCTTAAAAGTAAACTAGAATTTTTTGTTATATCTTACATTCTATATCGATTTCAAAAGTTTTCATCAAGTAAGGACATATTTTAAGTGTATAAATTAGGTATTCACACTTAGAAACGACACACATTTTGTACAAAACGCCAATTAAATAAATACACAAACAATCGAATAAAACAAAACGAGAAAGTTATGTTATATATTACACAATATTCTGCATTTTTTTCAAAATTCATTAAATTAGCATTCCCTTTCTAATATCTTGATACATGGAAAATGCATGTATTGTAGAAAATTGTAAGTGTTTGAAAAATTTTGTTGTAAAGAAAATTTGATTAAATTGCATTTTTTACTTTTATAAATTGACAATCTTATCCTTTGGACTGCCCTTTCACAAGTCAAGAAGAATGACATTATAAATATATCTAATATTATTGAACATGTGTGTCGTTTATATGTGTTAATGTGGAATTCATTTTTCGAAATTATATTCTTATTAAATTTTTAATTTCTGATGGTAGAATTTTGGTCAATGAATGATGTTGAAAACTTGAACCAGTTAAACTTGAACTAGTGCATATATTCCTGAAATTTGTAAGCATTATTTTTTTCCAAATCAGCTTTAATTTTTTTTAAATTTCAAAAATTAAAAATTTTATTCTTCGGACAGTCCATTTACTAGTCCAGAAATATGACTCTCAATAAAAATATAAGAAAGAACTGTCAAATTTAGCTTTGTTGGACTCAACAGTGATAAATTACAAGATAGTGGTTATCAGTAATATGGCCAAGTTTTGGAATATTCATCACTGTTTCTAGTAATAAATATTTAAGTATTAAAAATTCATTGGATTACATACCCTGTGGTCCATGTCCAGCTGGTCTACATTTAATGTATTTTATATTCGTTAGTAAAATGTGTAAGAATTCTACTCAAGCATCATTTTCTCGTCCGGAAAAAGAAATTTAATAGAAAGATTTTTACTGTTTATTTGTGTATTCACGTATATAAATGAAAATGAAGTTACACACGTCCTCATATAAATAAATTCCCAAATGACTCGAAAAAACGAAACTAGATATTACTATTATATAATACATGATATTGAACACATTTCAAAAGCTGACATCAAGTAAGAAAGTATTTTTCAAATTTCAGTTCGGTTTTCAAACAGATTAAGGACATAAAGTTAGATACAAACACAAATATGATGAAAAAAAAACGAAACTAGAAATTCATGTTGTAAATTATGCAATATTTTGCAATGTTTTCGACATCCATTAAAGTTTATTTCGGTTACTAGTAAATTGATACACTGAAAATGCATATGTACCAGAAATTCATAATTATTTAAAATATTTCTTGTAAAACAATTGGATTGGATTGTTTTATATACTTTCAAAAATTATGAAATCTTGTATTCAGAAGCAATAAATTTTTTGACATTGTGATAGTTTAAAAACGGCGAAATTTTAGAAAATTTATTCATCATTAAAATTCATTAACTTTGAATTTCGTTAATAGTAACTAGGTGCACTGAAAATGATTATACACCAGAAATTTGTAATTTTCCAGATATATTTCACATTCAACGTTAAAAAACTTGTTTTAATTGGTTTATTTTCTTTTAAAACTTAACATTCTACTCCTTGGACTGTTCGTTGTCTATTTCAGATATATTTCTGTTATTATAAATATTCGAAAGAACTGTCAAATTTTGTCTTTTTCCAGTAAATAGTGATAAATTATAAAGTATTGGTCTTCTGGATAACGGACAAGTTTTGAAAAATTCATCGCACTTCATATTAATAAATATGTAAAAAATCAAATTATATAGAATTACATACCGTATGGTCCATATCCACCTGGTCCACCTATAATATATTTTATATTCGTTAGAACCATGTGTAAGAGATCTGCGTTTGCAACATTCTACCATTAGAAATTAAACTTTAATAGAAAATTCTTTTTCCCCTGATTTATTACACTTTATTTCCATATTCTCGTATATAAAAAACATTCATGTTAAACGTGTCGTCACATAAATATATTCACGTCTCTAAATACTAAACTAGAATTTTATGTTATATCTTACATAATACTGCATCGATTCCAAAAGTTTACTTCAAGTAAGGACATATTTCCCATATATAAATTAGGTATTCACACTTAGAAACGACATACATTTTGTACAAGACGTCATTTAAATAAATACAGAAACAATCGAATAAAAGAAAACGAGAAAGAAATGTTATATATTACACAATATTCTGCATTTTTTTTAAAATTCATTAAATTTGAATTCCCTTACTAATATCTTGATACATTGAAAATCCATGTACTGTAGAAAATTGTATGTGTTTGACAAATTTTGGTGTAAAGAAAATTTGATTAAATTGGTTAATTGACTTTTATAAATTGATAATTTTATCCTTTGGACTGCCCATTGGCAAGTCAAGAAGTATAGCATTATAAATATATCTAATTTTACTGGACATGTGTGTCGTTTCTATGTGTTAATATGGAATTCATTCTACGAAATTATGTTCTTATTTAATTTTTAATTTCTGATGGTAGATTTTTGGTCAATGAATGATGCTGAAAACATGAACCACTGAAAATGCATATATTCCTGAAATTTGTAAGCATTATTTTTTTTCTCCAAATCAGCTTGAATTTGTTTATTTTAATTTGAAAAATTAAAATTTTTATTCTTCGGACAGTCCATTTACTAGTCCAGAAATACGACTCTCAATATAAATATTAGAAAGAACTGTCAAATCTAGTTTTGTTGGTCACAATAATGATAAATTACAAGATAATGGTTCCCAGTAATTTGGCCAAGTTTTGGAAAATTCATCACTGTTTATAGTAATAAATATTTAAGTATTAAATATACATAGGACTACATATCCTGTGGTTCATATCCAGCTGGTTTACCTCTAATGTATTTTATATTCGTTAGAAATCTGTGTTAGAATTCTACTCATGCATCATTTTATCATCCGGAAAAAGAAATTTATTAGAAAGATTTTTACTGTTTATTTGTGTATTCACGTATATAAATGAAAATGAAGTTAAACACGTCCTGATATAAATAAATTCCGAAATTACTTCAAAAAACGAAACTCCAAAAAACTCCATAAAACGAAACCATAAATCACTATTATATATTGCATAATATTGAAATCATTTCAAAAGCTGACATCAAGTAAGAACGCATTTTTCAAATTTCAGTTCGGTTTTCAAACAGATTAACGAAAAACAGTTAAATATAAACACAAATATGTTGAATAAAAATCGAAACTAGAAATTCATGTTGTATACTACGCAATATTTTGGAATTTTTTCGATATTCATTAAATTTTATTTCGGTTACTAGTAAATTGATACGCTGAAAATGCATATATACGAGAAATTCATAAGTATTTAATAAATTGCTTGTAAAAAAGTTTGATTGTATTGTTTTATATACATTAAAAATTAACTTTCTTTTCTTTGGGACTGTCCGTCAACTAGTCCAAAACTTTGACTCTCCAATTAAAAAAAAGGGTGAGGTGTGAAATCTCGTATTCAGAAGTAATACATTTTAAGTTATTTTGATAGTTATAAAAGGGATAAAATTTTAGAAAATTTATTCATCATCCAAATTCATTAAATTTGAATTCCGTTAATTGTAACCTGGTACACTGAAAATGCGTATACTCCAGAACTTTGTAATTGCCTAGAAATATTTCACCTTCATCGTTAAAGAACTTGTTTTAATTGGTTTATTTTCTTTTAAAACTTAACGTTATTCTCCTAGGAAATGTTCGTTGTCTATTTCAGATATATTTCTGTTATTATAAATATTCGAAAGAACTGTCAAATTTTGTCTTTTTCCAGTAAATAGTGATAAATTATAAAGTATTGGTCTTCTGGATAACGGACAAGTTTTGAAAAATTCATCGCACTTCATATTAATAAATATGTAAAAAATCAAATTATATAGAATTACATACCGTATGGTCCATATCCACCTGGTCCACCTATAATATATTTTATATTCGTTAGAACCATGTGTAAGAGATCTGCGTTTGCAACATTCTACCATTAGAAATTAAACTTTAATACAAAATTCTTTTTCCCCTGATTTGTTACATTTTATTTCAATATTCGCGCATATAAACAACATTCATGTTAAACATGTCGTCATATAAATATATTCACATACGACTCTAAAATCTAAACTAGAATTTTATGTTATATGTTACATAATAGTGTATCGATTTCAAAAGTTTACTTCGATTAAGGACATATTTCCCATATAAAAATTAGGTATTGACACTTAGAAACGACACACATTTTATACAAGACGTCATTTAAATAAATACACAAACAATCGAATAAAACAAAACGAGAAAGAAATGTTATATATTACACAATATTCTGCATTTTTTTAAAAATTCATTAAATTTTAATTTCCTTACTAATATCTTGATACTTTGAAAATGCATATATTGTAGTAAATTGTAAGTGTTTGACAAATTTTGTTGTAAAGAAAATTTGATTAAATTGGTTTATTTACTTTTATAAATTCACAATCTTATTCTTTGGACTGCCCATTGTCAATTCAAGAAATATGGCATTATAAATATATCTAATTTTACTGGACATGTGTGTCGTTTATATGTGTTAATATGCAATTCATTCTTCGAAATTATGTTCTTATTTATTTTTTTATTTCTGATGGTAGAATTTTGGTCAATGAATGATGCTGAAAACTTGAACCACTGAAAATGCATATATTCCTGAAATTTGTAAGCATTATTTTTTCTCCAAATCAGCTTGTTTTTTTAATTTGAAAAAGTAAAATTTTAATTTTTTGGACAGTCCAATTACTAGTCCAGAAATATGACTCATAATATAAATATAAGAAAGAACTCTCAAATCTATTTATGTTGGTCTCAAGAGTGATAAATTACAAGATAGTGGTTCCCATAAATAAGGCCAAGTTTTAGAAAATTCATCTCTGTTTATAGTAATAAATATTTAAGTATTAAAAATACATAGGATTACATACCATGTGGTCCATATCCACCTGGTCTACCTAAAATGTATTTTATATTCGTTAGAATACTATTTAAGAATTCTCCTCATGCATCATTTTATCATCCGGAAAAAGAAGTTTAATAGAACGATTTTTACTGTTTTTTGTGTAATCACGTTTATAAATGAAAATGAAGTTACACACGTCCTCATACAAAAAAATACACAAATGACTCCATAAAACGAAAATAGAAATTACTATTATATATTCTATAATATTGAACAGATGTCAAAAGATGACATCAAGTAAGGACGTATTTTTCAAATTTCAGTTCGGTTTTCAAACAGAATAACGCCATACAGTTAAATACAAACACAAATATGATGAAAAAAAACAAAACCAGAAATTCATGTTGTATATTACGCTGTATTTTACAATTTTTTACTAGTCATTACATTTTATTTCGGTTACTAGTAAATTGATACGCTGAAAATGCATATATACCAAAAATTCATAATTATTTAAAAAATTTCTTGTAAAAAAATTGGATTGTATTGTTTTATATGCTTTCAAAAATTAACTTTCTTGTCCTTGGGACTGTCCGTCAACTAGTCAAAAAATATGACTCTCCCGTTAAATATAAGGGTGAAATGTGAAATCTTGTATTCAGAAATAATAAATTTTAAGACATTGTGATAGTTCTAAAACGGCTAAATTTTGGAAAATTTATTGCACTTTACAGTCATAAATATTTAAGTAACAAAAATATGTTTGATAACTTACCTAGTAGACTTCCTCCAGCTGGTCCACCTGAAATGCATTTTATATTTGTTAAAAAACTGAGTAAGAATTTTTGTCATGCATCATTCTACCATCAGGGAATGAAACTTTTATAACAACATATTTTCGAAGCTTGAATTAAGTATTCAAACATATAAACGGTACACCTGTCTCATATGACGTCTTTGAAATAAATACATAAATGTCAACATAGTACAACACGAGTAATAAATGATACATTTTATATAATATTGTGAAATTTTTTTCCAAATTCATTAAATTTGAATTCGGTTGCTAGTTACTTGATACACAAAAATGTATATATTTCAGAATATTGTAAGGATATAAAAAAATTTTAATTAGCTTAAATTCGTTTATTTTACTTTATATATTAATATTCTCTTTATTTTTTTTGTTGACTACTACAGAAATATGAATCTTAATATAAATATAAGAAAGAACTATCAATATTGTATTATTTGACTCTAAATTGATAAATTTTAAAATATAGATTTTTGAGTAAAATGTCCAAGTTTTGGAAAATGCATTGAACTTTAAAGTAGTAAGTATTTAAGTAATAAAAATATATAGGATATTATACCCTGGGGTACATATCCAGTTGGTCCACAAAAAATGCATTTTATATTTGTTAGAAATGTGTGTAGGAACTCTGCTCATACATCATTCAACCATCAGGTAATAAAACCTTAATAGATTTTTTTTTAAACTTAATTTTCGTATTCGCGTATATAAACCACATTTATTGTCAAATCCGTAGTCACATAAACAAATTCACAAATGACTCCATAAAAAGAAACTAGAAATTAATGTTATATGTTACAAATCATTGTATAGAATTCAAAAGCTTGCTTCTAATAAGAACATATTTTTCCAAGTATAAATTCTGTATTCAGACTTATAAAAAACACACATGTCACATATGACGTCACTTGTATAAATATACAAATGACTAAATAAAATGAAACTGAAAACAAATGTTAAATATTACACAATACTGTGCATTTTTTTCGAAATTCATTAAATTTAAATCCGGTTACCAGTAACTTAATACAGTGAAAACGCCCATTTACAAATAATATTCTTGTTTCTACAAAGAATATTCTTGTTCTTGGGACTGTCCGTCGACTAGTCCAGAAAAATGACCCTCATTATAGGTAGAAGAAAGAATTGTCAAATTTTGTATTATTGGACTGAAGAGAAATAAATTTTAAGATGTTCGCCAGGGATAAAACTTCTAACGTTTGGAAAATATATTGCACTTTAGACTAATAAATTTTTAAGTAATAAATATTTATAGGATTTCTTGCCCTGTGGTTCATATTAAGCTGGTCCCCCTGTGGTTCATATTAAGCTGGTCCTAAAATGAATTTTATATTAGTTCGAAAACATAGTTAGAATTATGTTCATGCTTCATCTTCCCATCAGGAAATAAAAGTTCAATTAGAACTTATTTTCGAATAATGAAATCAGTATTCACACTTAGAATTGACACACGTCACACATAAAGTTATTTAAATAAATACACAAATGTCTACATAATCGAAAATAGAAATGAATGTTATATATTAGTTAAAACTGTCCTTTGACTGTCAGTCGTCTGTCTGTCGGCTAGTCCAGAAATATGACTGTCATTATAAATATAAGAAAGAACTGTCAAATATAGCATTATTTCACTCAAAAGTAATAAATTATGTGATATTTGTAGTAAATTATGTTATATTGGTAAAACGGGAATATATTTGGAAATTACCTCGAACTTTATATAAATATTTAACGAACAAAAATACGTAGGTTCACTTACCCTGTGGCCCATAACCTCCAGGTCCAAATAAAATGTATTTTTTATTCGTTAGAAAAGAGTGTAAGAATTCTGCTTATGCATCATTCTACCATCAGTAATTAAAGATTCAATAAACAAATTTTATACCTTATTTGTGCATACGCGTATATAAACCACATGTATGTCAAACCTGTCGTTCCATAAATAAATTCACAAACGACTCCACAAAAAGAAACTAGAAATTCACCAATATTGTATCCGCTTACAAATAACTCTATACATTGAAAAAGTATATAACCTTGAAATTTGAGAATATTCAGAAATATTTATTTTCAATTTGTTTAAAAATTAATTTTCTAGTCTATGGATCTATCCTTACACTATTCTAGGAAATTCATTATAAATTTTAGAAAGAAATTTTGATCCCGTATCATTGCAATCAAGAGAAACGAATAATGAGAAAATGTTTTCGAGTGAAAAGGACAAGTTTTGGAAAATTTATCGTTCATTACAGTAATAAACAATTGAGAAATAATAAATATTTTATATTACTTACCATTTGCACTAAATTTCGCTGGTTTAACAGAAATATATTTTATATTCTACAGATAAATTGTAATAATTTATATTCTTACATATTTCTTACATCAAGCAATTAAAATGCGTGTATATATATATATATATATATATATATATATATATATATATATATATATATATATATATATATATATACCGGGTGGCCATAATTAAACTGACAGTGCTCACAGTGTTCTGTAGCGCGATCTATTTGCGAGAATGACGCCACATTTTGTAGGAAGATTAAAAAAGACGGGGGACGAAGGATTCCGCGAAAAAATAAATTAGTTCCAAAAGTCACCGCTAGGGGAATATTTGGCGCTGTGTAATAGAAAATAGAGTGTTAACAAATGCAAATTAATACGGAATAAAA
The DNA here is from genome assembly GCA_907164885.2 of Dolomedes plantarius. Lineage (NCBI taxonomy): Eukaryota > Metazoa > Arthropoda > Arachnida > Araneae > Dolomedidae > Dolomedes > Dolomedes plantarius. The sequence continues at coordinate 77,707,905 of OU015503.1, forward strand.
TTGCCTTTTATTATGCACATTTTCTTATTTAGTTCAAGTGCAATATGGCAACACTTTTAAAAAAGCGTAAAATCTACATAAACACCGATAAAGTCTCGTGATCTGCAATATCACATACGCTGAGCAGAAGAAGAAGTTCTTTATTCAAATTTCACGTTACATCCATTGGCACAGTGCCAGCTGCTTGGGTTTTAAAAGGCAATATGTTACGTTTCGAATCAATCGGATTGAAAGTTTATGTGCAATGTTTCCTTCTTTAGTCGAGCGTGCGTTACTGGTCAAATTCTTTTACCTCAACCAGTGCAACGCGTCAGCCGCTCTTCGTGCTTTTAGAACGCACAAAAAATGCGTAAAGGTAACGGTCCTGTGTCAGTTAATGGGCTAAAAGCAATGGTTGAGATGTTTGAGAAAGCAGGTTCTCTGAAGGTTCATTCAGGCAGAGGACGAATACCTATACCACAGGATACAATCGAAGCAGTTGCCACGGCGATTGTCGACAGAGGACCAGACAATATTGCTGCCACCTCTAGCGCTCGTGGATTAGCTCGGAATATGGATATGCCTTACATTACGGTATGGAAAATCTTACGAAAGATTATCCACTTCTATCCTTACAAGATCAGCCGTGTACAGGAGTTACTGTACCCCGACCACGATAAGCGATTGACTTTTGCTCTCACCTTTCTTGCCACAATGGAGGTGGATGATGCTTGTCCGTGGAAAATCTTATGGAGAGACGAGTCCCACTTTTACCTGCATGGAACTGTGAATACCCAGAACTGCCGAATTTGGGATGGCAAATCACCACATGCAGTCACAGAAATTCCCTTACATTCACCAAAGGTAACTGTTTGGTGTGGGTTCACAGCGGAATTTATCGTAGGTCTATTCTTCTATGAGAACATTACCCCGACAGGACCGGAAACCTGTTCTGTTACCGGAGAGAAATATCGCCACATGTTGAACAGCTTTGTCATTCCGGCACTTCAGCAAAGACAATGCCTGGGGGAAATCATTTTTATGCAAGATGGAGCCCCTCCACACGTTGCTGTACGGGTGCAACAGCTGCTACGACAGAAATTCTCAACAGAAAGAGTCATTAGCCGCTACTTTCCAACTGCATGGCCACCTGGGTCGCCTGAGCTTACCCCATGCGACTTTTGGCTATGGGGTTACCTTAAGTCCAAGGTCTATCAAGGAATGGTCCAGGACCTGGCTCCGTTGAAGGATAACATATCACGGACTGTACGGGAGATTCCTGCAGACATGTTACTTTCTGGTGTTGTGCATACTGTGCGCAGAATGCAATATGTGGTCCACAACAACGGCAGCCACATTGAACCTCATTTGAATGCAAAATAAAAGGTAATTTCCGTATTGATTTGCATTTTTTAACACTCTATTTTCTATTACACAGCGCCAAATATTCCCCTAGCGGTGACTTTTGGAACTAATTTATTTTTTTGCGGAATCCTTCGTCCCCCGTCTTGTTTAATCTTCCTACAAAATGTGGCGTCATTCTAGCAAATAGATCGCGCTACAGCACACTGTGAGCACTGTCAGTTTAATTATGGCCACCCGGTATATATATATATATATATATATATATATATATATATATATATATATATATATATATATATATATATATATATATATATATATATATATATATATATATATATATATATATATATATATATATATATATATATATATATATATATATATATATATAAATGGACGTCACCGTTTTTTAATGGCTTCGACATCCTCAAATCTTCATCCCTTCAGGAAATTGGCCCAGGAGATACAGCATCCTCCATACTCTCCAAACTTAACAACAGCACACTTGTTCCTCCTTCCAGATCTGAAGAAGTTTCTGAAGGGAACAAGATTTGAGGAAGTCGAAACCATCGAGAAAACGGTGAAGTAAACATTAAAGAGCATTCCGAAAGAGTAATTTAAAAGTTGTTTCCAAAACTTATTCACCCAAGCACAGAAGTGCACCAGGCCAGTGGGATTTATTTCGGAACATTTTAAATGGGTATGAATTACAAGTAATATTTTCTGGAGTTATTAGATGAATCCTGGAAAGTAATGGCCAAACCTTGTTTATACTACTAGATACATAGCTACCCTTATATACACAGCTTTATGTATTTAAGCCCTAGAATTCTAAAGAGCAACAATGTCTTCATCGGAGTACCTAAAGTTATATTTCTATTCTTTAAGAAATTAATTAAATTTAAATTCAGTTTCGAATAACTCGATGCACTGAATTACCGTCTGAATGAGAAATTTCTCAACATTTAAAAATTTTCCTCATAGGTAATTTTGTTTCAATTCATTGATTTGCGTTGAAATAACCTTCTTGTCCATGGGTCTATTCTTTCATTAGTGCAGGAATATGAATTTCATTATAAATATAACAAATAACTTTATAATTTAGTATTATTATCATTTAGAGAAATGAATTATAAGGAGTTGCATTTAAGTACTACAACGAAGTTCTGGAAAATATATCAATCTTTACAGTAATAAAAAAGTAATAAAATTATATTTGATAACTTACCATACGGAAAATATCCACCTGGTCCACCTAAAATATATGTTTAATTTGTAAAAAAACTGTGTAAAAAAAGTTTTTCTTACATCATTATTATCATCAGGAAATATATATATATATATATATATATATATATATATATATATATATATATATATATATATATATATATATATATGAAACGAAAAGGGTACTTCAATGTACGAATAACTTTGTAGAGTACACGAAACACGACAATGTAGACATAGCCAGTGTGGTAATTACTTCTAGTAGACCGGTACAGGAGATGGATTCACACATACACACTTCAGGAAAGAAATGGAACACGATGAACACATGAAATATTTTATTCCATTGAACCAAACTTCAAGACATCAGAGCAGATACACTGCTATACATAGTTGAATGACTTGGCACACGCTGACGACATGATGTTTGACAATAACGTCAACGGACAGCCCATAGCTGCCCAGGCTGGATTATCGAATATGATTACATTCTAATATATTTTGGAACAGTACGCGGACAGCGATCAAGGACGTACTGAAACAGCGCCAAGTAAGAAGAGGGCGCGAAATCACCCTGTCTCGCCTTTTATGCTGAGTAACTTCCAATTTTGCCGCTAGGCTTAGAATTCTTTTAATTGGTTGTCCCCGATCACGTGGTATTTCCTCGAAGGGGGTCGAGATCACGGAAGTCTAAATATAACTTTCCCGCTTATGCGTTAAAGAGAATATTAGATTATTTAGATTTTCGATTTCGTTTTTAAAATAGGGCTGGGCTTTATTGAGTAGAAATTAAGATACACGTCAGATATATGACAATTAATATTAGTGGGGCGTTATTATTACATATATATATATATATATATATATATATTCTATAACATTAAATACCCCATACCATTATAAATTCTAAAATTATTCTAAATTCCTTTGGGTGTACGAACTAATTTTCGCTTTCAATTCTAAGTCCTAAAAAACCTCGGGTGAAAAATTAAATGGCTCCCTTTTTGAAACCTGCACAGCGTCATTCGAGTTTTCATATAAACTTTGCGCAGAATACGTAAAACCCCATGTGACTTGTCGACAACAGCAAATCCCTAATCGCTATCATGATCACATGACAAAGTTTATCTAAACCGTCTGACCAACATACATGTACGCTTTCGGATTTTGTAACTGTCTTGGGAAGACGTATTCTCCGTCTAATAAAATGTAATGCCGTAACTTACAGCGTCGTTTTTTCGAGCCACGACTACACTAGTCATTCCTTGTGATGTGCTGGACACCAGTCTTCTCCTTGGCTGGGCCAGTATATTACATATATATATATATATATATATTTAACGTAAGCAAACAATGTCATTTTTGAAAAAAATTTACTTAGTCACTTCTTGTAACTAGCCACAGATAAGTATGTATGTATGGTTGTATGTATTTGCTTTTAAGTACTACGACGAAGTTTTGGAAAAAATTTCAGTCTTTACAGTAATACAATTATATTTGATAGCTTACCATAAGAATAATGTCCACCTGGTCCACCTAAAATATATTTTAAATTTGTTAAAAAACTGTGTTAAAATATTTTTCTTATATAATTATTATCATCAGGAAATAAAGATTTAATAGACATCTGCTCAATTTTTTCGTGCTGAAAACGATCAACTGCAGCAATATAAGATCCACGCTCAACAAATATCCTGTATCCTGTTCGGTTTATTAAAAGAAACGGTAAATCATTGTGACGACATTTATCACAAGTTCGTACTTTTCAACCGTACATAACTGAGATACATACTATACCACCCCTTAAGAAAAGTTTAACTGCTTAAAATATTCTATTTATATTTTTTTATGTAAGGGTCGTCAATATGTAGTAAAATTACATAATAACTTAAACATTTAGTTTTCAACTTTTCCACTCATTCAAGACAATTGTATTACGTAATATGATACAAATATTTTATATACAGATGTCTACATTACTACATACTAGAAAGATTGGACAAGTACCACACAACATGGTACAACTTTCAAATGCTCTATCTTAGATAAAATGAATATATTTTCCATGTACGAATATATTCGTATTTAATTCATATATATGTATACACACACACACACACACACATACATATATATATATATATATATATATATATATATATATATATATATATATATGTGTCGGACGATGATGTTTCACGCCCGATCAAAATATATCTTAATCCGAAACTTGAGAACCGTGATGCAGTCGGTGAATCGGTGGCTTAGACATTCATTAATTAATTCCATCAAACAACAAGATGTTAACACAACAGCTATGAAACACTCCAATTGATCTTCCTACACATCTTTATTAATTTCTAATTAATTACTCAGCTCCATCAAACTATTTTTATAGCCCCTCCCAATTTCAATCCGTGCGCCTAACGGCTCACATCTTTTCATTGCTTAATTATCCATGACTCTGAAATTCATCTCCTTTGTTCTTAGCTTTTAACTGACGCTTAGGGACGTTCATTAATTATTCATGTCGTCATAACGTACATGCTCTCTTTGTTGACCGATGCACTTTCTTAGCGCCAACGCTTCAAGGCTAATCCGTCTAATAAATGTTATCCCTGTCGTATATGTGGTTCTTTGGAGATTGA
>OU015503.1:77723129-78053129 GCA_907164885.2 Dolomedes plantarius
AGGAAGATTGTTCGAGAACCATGACGAACGATCACCCCATATGACTTCTTGGGTCAGGTGTCACTTTTGGCCAATTAAAAAAGTTCAGCGCACCCGTACTCAGGGCGTGAACCTAGGGTTTTCGCGGCCTTCAGTGTTCTGCTGTAGTCCGTCAAACATGTCGTAATATTTGCAGCGGGTTTTACATTTCTATATGCTGTTCCGACAGCCCCAGGACGATATTTTTCACGTATGTCAGTCCTATACTAAGTACTCAGTGCAAAGATAATGGAAGTATATCTAATGATAGAAATACTGTGAAATATAGAGACGTTAAGCCAGTAACCGTGATGCCTGTATCATTCGACTAGATTTTCTCCTCGCCTTTCACAGCCACTTCCATTGCCTAATGCTCTGGCACGACTACCCCTGCAATGGTTCGAGTTCAACGACCGTTAACATTAAATATATATATATATATATATATATATATATATATATATATATATATATATAGAAAGCTTTTTATACATATATATATATATGCATTTTAAAGCCTTGGCTTTGTTAAGAGAACAAATATCTTCATTGCAGTAAGTGTAGCGACATAACTAATTTTTTCAAAATTTGTTAAAATTCAATTCAGTTTCTAATAACTCGAGGCACTGAAAAAACATCGGAATGAAAAAATTCTCAACATTTAAAAATTTTTCTCATACGAAATTTTGTTTCGAATCATTGATTTGCGTTGAAATAACCTTCTTGTCCATCGGTCTATACTTTCATTACTGCAGGGATATGAATTTCCTTATAAATAAAAGAACTAAATTTATAATTTAGTATTATTACCATTTAGAGATATAAATTATAAGAAATTGCTTTTAAGTACTACAACGAAGTTTTGGAAAATATATCATTTTTTACAGTAATAAAAATTCCAGTAATTAAATTATATTTGATAACTTACCATACGGAAAATGTCCACCTGGTCCACCTAAAATATATGTTAAATTTGTAAAAAAACTGTGTAAAAAATCTTTTTTTACATCATTATCATCAGGAAATAAAGATTTAATAGAAAACTTCTTAATTTTTTCGTGCTGAAAAAGATGAATCCACAGCACTATAATATCCCCACTCAACCAATATACTGTATACACTGAGGTTTTTTTAAAAGAAAGAGGAAATCTTTGGGACGACAGTTATCGCAAGCCCATACTTTTGGACAGTACATGACTATGATACATTCTATACCACCCCGTAAGAAAAGTCTTAACTGTTTAAAATATTCTATTTATATTCTTTATGTAACGGTTGTCAATAGGTAGTAAAATTTTCATAATAACTTAAACATTTAGTTTTTAACTTTACCACTTATTCAACTCAATTACATTACGGAATATGATACAAGTATTTTATATACAAATGTCTAGATTACTACAAAATAGGAATAAAGAACCAGATATCACATAACATTGTATAGATTTCAAAATCTTAATCTCATATAAGATGAATATAATTTCCACGTATGTATATACTCGTATTTAATTCATATGATATATATATATATATATATATATATATATATATATATATATATATATATATATATATATATATATATAATATATATTTATTTATTTATATATATATATGGGAAGCGAAGACGAATCCCACTTCTGACACCACGCTGTACAAATAGAAGAAGGCGAACGCCTCCGAGCGTGATGCAAGCAGACGTTTCCCGGGCACTCGTATAAAAGGCCAGCAGTTAGATTGGCACTGAGGCAGTCGCTGACTCTCCCATAGAAGAGTTGACGGATCGTTCGTCTAGCGGAGTAGAAGAACGAAGTGACCTTGAGTTCTCGTGAAGGAGACACACGTGCGGTGGAAAGCAGGGTGCTCGTGGATAAGCAGCAGAGTGAAGTGCTTGGAGCCACCTATCTAGTTTTTATCGCAAGTTTCTTCATCTGTACGTACTGCATCATATCATATTTCTTATAATAATTAGTGTTTATCGTTTTAAGTAAGACGTGATATCCGAACCAATCACACCCACATATATATATATATATATATATATATATGTGGGTGTAATTGGTTCGGATATCCCGTCTTACTTAAAACGATAAACACTCATATATTATAATATGAGTGTTATATATATACACGTACTTTTAGACGGTACGTAAGATACATTCTATACCACCCCGTTTGAAAAGTTTAACAGTTTAAAATAGTTTATTTTTTTTACGTAAGGGTTGTCAGTATTTAGTAAAACTGCATAATCATTTAAACATCTAGTTTTAAACTTTACCACTTATTCAAAATTATTACATTACGGAATACGATACAAGTATTTTTTTTACACAATTGTCTATATTACTACAAACTATAAAGAAAATACTGATGTCACATAACATTGTACAGCTTTCAAATGCCTTATCTCATATAAGATGAATATATTTTAACTCTATGAATATATTCACATTTATATCATATATATATATATATATATTAGTAGATACATTGATAGCCTTATATACACATGTATATGAATTTTTACGCCCTGGTTTTGTGTAGAGCACCAACATCTTCATTGCGGTACGTGTAGTCATATTTATAAACTTTTCGTAATTTATTAAATTTAAATTTAATTTCTAATAACTCGATGTACTGAAAAAGCATCTACACGAGATATTTTGCAACATTTAACAATTTTGTAGAATTTTTTTTTCAAGTCATTGATTTACGTTGAAATAACTTTCTTGTTCATAGGTCTATCCTTTGATTAGTGCAGGAATAGGAATTTCATTATAAATATAGTAAATAGCTTTATAATCTAGCATTATTACCATTTAGAGTAAATAATTAGAGGAAATTTCTTTGGAGCACTAGAGCGAAGTTTTGGAAAATATATGGAACATTATAGCAATAAATATTTCAGTAACAAAATTGTATTTGATTACTTATTATACTGAAAATGTCCACCTGGTCCACCTAAAATATGTTAAAATTTATGAGAAAACTTTGTAAAAAAGTGTTTGTTACATCATTATTACCATCAGGAAATAAAGATTTTATTGGAAACTGCACATTTTTATCCTGCTGAAAACGATCAATCCACACCAATATAAAATACCCGCTCAACAATATACTCTATAAACTGAGGTTTTTTAATAGAAAGTCGAAATCGTTGGGATGACAGTTATCGCAAGCTCGTACTTTTCGGCGGTACATGAGTGAGATACATTCTATACCAGCCCTTAAGGAAAGTTCAAATTTTTAACCTATTTAATTTTTATTTTTTTATGTAAGGGTTTTCAAATTTCGTAAAACTGCATAATAACTTAAAATATATTACATAATATTTTATAAATAGAATACTCTGATTATCCAAATTCAATATTATATATATATATATATATATATATATATATATATATACACACACACTGGAGTGTCACTGAATTAGGAATAGCCAAGCCTATGCAAATTGTGTAGCGCTGTGCATCATGTATGCGCAAGTGAGGGCGCTGTGGTAACTGCATATATAGCGCGTACTGTGGTTGTTCTGAATTAGTTGTTGGAATTGCCAGTATGTGTAAACTGCCTGATTTAGACGCCTTCGATCGCAGACAAATCGTAGGTGCGCGACGCATGGACCATTCAATTTCCGAAATCGTCAGACAGCTAGGATTTTCAAGGTCGACAGTGTCAAGAGTATACCAAGAATACATGGATGATGGGAAAAAAACAAGCGGTCGGGCAAACTGCAAAGGACAATCAGCCTTGACAGTGCGTGGTGAGAGACGGCTCAGGCGAATTGTACGTAGCCAGCAAGCCAAACATTAGCTCAAATTACCACCCAGTTTAATGACGGTGCCAGTCGTACAGTCAGTAAATGGACTGTGCAACGCTCGCTTCAACGTATGGGTTTCGGGAGGCGTCGACCTACGAGAGAACTATTGCTCTATACTCGCCATCGGGCTACACGTCTTGCCTGGGCAAGAGAGCACAGAGACTGGAGTTTAGAGGACAGGAAACGAGTAGCATGGAGTGATGAGTCTCGATTCCGACTACTTAACGCCGACGGGAGGCTGAGAATATGGCGTCAGGCTCATGAAGCCCTGGATCCTGCATGCCTGGCTGGAACTGTACAAGGGCATAGTGGCTCAATCATGGTCTGGGGTGTTTTTTTCATGCCACAGTTGGGATCTTTGGTGCGTGTACCAACCTCCCTCAATGCAATTCGGTACGTAGAGTTGCTGGGTGATCACCTCCATCCGTTTATGCTGTTCTGTTATCCGCACGGTAATGGAGTTTTCCAGCAAGACAACTGTACCTCTCACAAGTACCGGTTGGCTACTGGCTGGTTGGATGAGCATTCCTCTGAATTCTCTGTCATGAATTGGCCACCTAGAAGCCCAGACTTAAAGCCTATAGAGCATCTTTGTGATGTTTTGGAACAAGGCGTGAATGGCCGTCACACAGCACCAAAGAACCTTACTGAATTATGGACATCTTTAACTAATATTTGTCAAGCCATTCCCGTGGAACGTTTCCAGAAACTTCTTAAATCTATGCCTCGTCGTGTGGCAGCCGTTATCAAGGCTACAGGAGGCCCAACTCGTTACTAGATAGGTATCCCTAATTCAGTGGTACTTCAGTGTATATATATATATATATATATATATATATATATATACACTCATTTATAAACATATATATGCACTTGCGTTAGGTTTGGTTTAGAGCACCAACATGTTCATTATTATTATATTTGCTTATTTTCAAAAATTCTTTAATTTTTTATTGGGTTGCTAATCCCTGGATACACTGAAATTACACAAAATTTAGAAGTTTGTCGATGTTTAAAATAATTTCTATTAAAAAATTTAGTTTCGATTCATTTATTCATTCATTGAAAAAATACCCTTCTTATAAGTAGGTCATATATCTAGGCTTACCACTAGACCAGGAATATAAATTTCATTTTAAATGTTGGAAATTCCTTGAACTCTAGTATTATTTACATCAAGAGTAATGATTTATAAGAAATCGCTTTCGAGTGCTATAGAAAACTTTTGCAGAATTTAACATTTTTTAAAGTAATAAATATTTTAGTAATAATAAATATGTAGCATTACTTACATCCGTACTCTCCCGAATCTCCAGATCTTTCCGATCTTCCTAAAATATATGTTAAATTACTATATATGTAGAAATGTATATCTTTACATCGATTTACCTTCAGGAAATTCAAAATTGCGAGAATAATATTTTTAAGTATCAGAAAAATTATTTCAAGTATGTTTTTTTTTTATAAATATCGTTATTCATAAAAAACGCTCTCTACTCAAATTTTTCAGTAGTTTTAATAAATAAAACAATGTTCCATAAATTTATAAAGCAACTAATTAAAGACTAAAGTTAGTGAAATAAACGATTAAAAAGTTCACCTAAGAGTTATTATCTGGGAAATACAAGTCAATATTACAATGTAATTAATAGAAAAATCAATATAAATATATTTTAAATTTTCCTTTTGCCCTGAATTTCCTAAAAAGTGTAAATTTGAAAAAATATTAACAATTTAAAACAGTTAATATTTTTTAATATTACTCTTATCAAATATTAGTAAATTGCATAATAAGTATTTCTATGAAAGAAAATGACCACTATATCAAGATAAATATATTACATAATATTACATTGGTAACAGACTATGATATACCAAAGACTATATGATGCGAAGCTAGAAAAAGAGCATATATAATACATATTATAAGTTATTTTTTAAACTCTTACTTCGTATAACAAAAACATAATTTCCTTGTATGAATATATTCACACACACACACACGGTATATATATATACCCAACAAACACAAGACTGACGGCAACTTGACGGACCGGTGCTGGTGGCGCCGGTAGAATGATAGCCTCGGGGGAAATTATCCGTACCGTTGCCGGGTGACTTACGAATCTCCGACGGGGGATGCCGTAGTGTGTATCCTTTTGAGGGCAAATGACGGTTGGATGGGAATCGACCCGTAACCGGTTTATCTCTATTATCCCGGAACTGGACCTCCGATTCGTAACCACAAGTAACAGAAATCTGCATCAGAATTATAGATTTAAAAGGGAAGGCGAAGATTAAATTAAACAGACTTTTCAAAAATATTTATTTCATTTTTGTAAAACTTCTTTTACGCGGAAAATTCCCATGATTTTGCTCGTATATAAAGATTGTATTATATGAGAAGTATTATGTTAAATTGTATGATTGTATTATGTGAAAATTCAGATAATTTCCTTGTATGTAAAGATTGTATTATGTGATTATGTGTGTGTGTTTTTAACTCCCTAGAAGCTTATAAAAAGTGATGAAAATTAGTTTCATTGTTATTTTTTATATATTACTGGAGAAATTAAATATCTACTTAAAAATGGGTCCTTGTTGCTACACTCTTTATTTAAAAGAGATGAAATAGTAATAAAATTTGTATTTTTAAAAATTGTCTAAAGCAGCGGTTCTCAAACTTTTTAGACTCACGACTCCACTAAACGTAAGAAAAATAAAATAAACACTTCGCCCTCCCCCCCCGTTACCCCCGGACCAATTCTGAAACCACCCCAGATCACCCCTCAGAACAAACCTCTTTTCCCTCGCGTATCGAATTTGACTGGTTGTGGTGAATGGGCTGTATCCATATTTAAGAGGTGCGCTTAGGGGCACAAAAATCATTAAAAAATTAATTAAAAAAAATAATTGAGCCCCAAATTTCGTTTTTCCTGATTTAAGTTTCTCGGGTCCTAAACATTAACTGTGGCGAATTTGATCCCGGTGGGTGAAGCAGTCTATGATTCTATAGCGGACAAACACACAGACAAGCTCTTTTATATATATATATATATATATATATATATATACATATATACAGTAGACGCTCGTTAATTGGAACTCGGTTAATTCGAACTTTCGGTTAATTCGAACTAATCCAAAGGCCCCTAAAAACTTGTATTGGAGTTAATGTTAAAAATTTCTCATTAATTCGATCCTCAATTAACGGAGAAAATACACGCTGTATTTATTATTTTGTGTGTCAAAATCACCTGTATTTTTTTTCTATGTAAGGAGGCACTTGCCCGCATTCCTAGACTATTGCATTTCCTCTAAACGTTAGTGGCTATTGCCCTTATCAGTGCTTAACGGACAAAGCGATTTTCCGTTATTTGTATCGATTTTCATAGAATTTCTGAAAGACCAGTCTTTACTACAGATTCTAGGGAGCTGCGTCAGTTATGCCTGTAGTGCAGACAAGTTAATGTGATCTAGTTTTTCTTCCTCAGTGTTTGATGTGAAAATGTAAAAATTCAGGATGTCTACGCATGGAAAGTACAAAACCCTAATTTTGGAGACAAAGGTAGAAATTTTAGAGAGAGTAGAGAATGGCGAATGTAAAACAAAGTTAGCAGCTGACTATGGAATTTAAAAAAAAATATCTTGTCAACTTATTTGAAAAACAAGGAGTCAATTTTATATTCATGTGAAAAATAAAAATTTGCTGGAGAAAGGAAACGCATGAGAAATGCATCCTAAGAATATCTAGAAAAATCTCTACTGCTATGGTTCCAGGATGTTAGATCTCGAAATTTTCCGATAAATGGACCCCTAGTGCTGACGAAGGCTGGTGAATTGGCAAGTCGAATGGGTATTGAAGATTTTAAATGCAGTGATGGATGGCTTTCTCGATTTAAGTCAAGGCACAATATTTCTTATCAAACTGTATGTAGCCAATGCTCTGATGTAAACGAAGACGTATGCACTAATTTTGGTAGGAAACTGCCAGGGCTTTTCTCTACTTACCTGCCGAAAGATATTTTTAATTCGGCCATAATGGACAAAGCCATAATGGACTCTATTAAAACTCTGAAAGCATTTATTCAGATGGAATCTTCCTCTGAAAATGAATTGAAATGTTTACTTGAAATCGAGAAGTTGGCTAAACAATGTAGGCATCATAAACAAAACCAAGCATTCACTTTACAGTTTTTCCCAAAGTGTAATTCGAATTTTTAATTAAAGTTTACTTTCTACTGCATATCTTCTGCTTCATTTTATGATTAAGGCAAGTCTGTATTGCTTTTTAATATGTTAATTTTAGATAACATAGTAAAATTTATTTTCTGGGGTTATACATACTAGGAGATTTTTCTTCTTCAGTGATACACTTTTAAAGTTATATATTTTCTCTTAACATCGGATAATTCGAACTTTTTTCCAAGAACCTTTGAGTTCGAATTAACGAGCTTCCACTGTATATATATATGATCATCATTCGAGCACCATTCGGAGTTCAAGTGAGGCAGAATCATTGTATACAGAGGTTGTGGATTATCCTTCCGAGAATTGGTCATGGTATCGGACGTAGCTAAGTCACAGTTATGCTAATATGTAATTGATGGTTGCAAGAGGGAACGACTGTCCGAAATGAGCTATTGCAACCTCCTCATCTAAACACCCCACGCCATATTGTGTGCTGACACTGATGGGGCGCAGATCCACATCAGCGTCCATAGAACAACTAATACAATCTGTAACACAACAATCGGTGTCCGCACGAATAATACGACGTCGTTTGCAGCACAGTGTACTGTCCGCTAAGCGTACATTGCTTCGCTTACCTTTGACTACAAACCCCAGGCGTTTGCATTTGAAAAGGTTCCTTGAACGCCGGAGATGGAATTCCGAATGGCATGACATTGTGTTTTCGGACGTATCCCGCTACTGCATGCAACTCCACGATCATCGGATTAGAGTTTGAAGACAGCGTGGAGACAGGCTGCTCAACTGTTGTGCTATTCATCGCCATACTGGTCCTACACCCGGTGCCACGGCGTGGGGTGGCATTAGATTCCACTACCGCACATCTCTAATACGCATTACCGGGTCAATTACTACCCGTCGTTATATCTAGTAGCATGTTCTCCTTCCTTACCTCTAGGGCTTGCCTGCAGCCACATTTCAACAGGACATTACGCTACGACACGTTGAACGCATAGTTGAAAATTTCCTCTCAGACTACCAGATTGCTCTGTTACCCTGCCCTGCCTGTTATCCAGATAAATCGCCCATCGAACATGTCTGGTCAATGATTTCCAAGCCCAGCATGCTGCATCTGCGGGGTACAACAGATTGATTTTGGCTATGTGTGAAGGCAGAATGGGCTGCCATTCCCCAACACCACATCCAAAGCCTCTTTCAGTTATTGCCGCGGCGTGTAGCACAGGTTATTGACAGACGTGGAGGCATCACTAATTACTGATTTTTCGTCTTCCTCACTTCAACGAAGGCTGTATTTCCAATAAATTATCATTGATACTATCTGTAATCTCTGGAATATATTTGGTTTTCATAGCTCTTGTCCTTCTTGGTGTTGCATTTTAGATGGTAAGCAGGGCCTTTAAAATAGCCTATTTTATGTAAGAATTGTAAAAATACAGTAAAAGGTCATAGTAACTCTTTTAAAAAAATACCACTGTTTCAAACTAATTACGTTACATAATATAAAAACCTCTCATATACGAACGTCTACAATACGCGAAACTAGAAATAAAGCACATATATCACATACTAGTATAGAATTCAAATGCTTCATATAAGAATAATAGTGTGAGTGTATATATATATATGTGTGTGTGGGTGTGGTTTCATATAAATATGATACATAGACACTCTTCTATAAACATGTATATGCATTTGAGCCCTGGTTTTGTTTAAAGCACCAGTATCGTCATTGCATTATTTGTAGTCATATCTCTAATTTTTTCGAAATTTATTACATTTAAATCAAGAGTAACGAATTACGAGAAATCGTTTATGAGTACTACAGACAACTTTTGGAAAATGAATCGTTCATTACAGTAAAGAACAATTGAGTAATAAGAAATATTTTGTAGTACTTACCATGTGCACCAAATTTATCTAGTTTAACAGAAATATATTGTACAGAACGCCGTTCGCACTTTATGGAAACAATTTTGTAATTTGTTTTTGGCGTTTGGATTTTAAGATAAAAATTTGGCAACATCAGAATAATCGTCTGCTATTGTTTTGCTTTTACTGGAATGTGAAATAAAAGATTTATTTTGAAAATGACTCCTAAAATTGATAGATGGCTCGAAGATTACGTAACTGCTCTTTCCGGGGGGAAAGTATATCGCTGAAAGGAAAACGAATTGTAGAAAATTATATAAAAAAACACCTAGCTGCTGAAAAATGAAAATTTGTGGTAACTCTCGATGGGGCATGGGTGAGTTTAAGCGACTGTAATAAAAAAAAGATCAATTTTCTATTGCTCAACTGACGGAAATGACTGTACGAAATGGCTACATCAGTGTACAGAAAAGTTTCCAAAGGAGTTCATGATAGTAGCAGGATTTTGTTACAACAGCAAATGAAAAATAAAAAAAAGTTCTAAGTAAAGCCAAAATTAATTCACTCTACTATAAGCAGAATATTTGAGAACCAATTTTTGAAGAAGAAATTCCAGCCTTATATGGAAGGGACATTGATAAAGTTGAGCTTCATATGGACAAAACCTCTAGTCACACGTCTAAATCTACTACCGCTTATTTAGTAAAGAAATAATTAGAAAAAGGAATAAAATGTATCCCATTTAATGAAAAACCTGTAAAAGTATTTCACTCTTCTCCAATGGACTTTTGCGATTTCGAATTTTTAATACGAGCCTTAGGAAAACAGCATCTACGAAACTGAACGGACTTTGGAAAACGGTCTAAGAGGAATGATGTAAAACTGACATAACAGTACTAAGCAGAAATTTACTTTCATGGAAAATTTGAGTTAGAGCTATTGTCAAGAACGATGGCTACCAGATAGAAGCAAATCACCACTTAAAATTCGGCATTTATACTTAAAACGTAACTATCAAAATAGTTTCCAGAAAGTGCGAACGACCTTCTGTATATTCGTTAGATAACAATGTAAAAATTTATATTTTTTTATCATGCTTACATTGAGAAATTAAAATTTAATAGACTAATATTTGTCTCCTTGCTAGTTTAATATTTGTGCATATAGTTAATATTTGTGTATATACTAATATTTGTGTCCTTGTTTAGTCTAAGAATATTAATTTTAATCTAAATAAAAAAGAACTAGAGAAGAACTTATCAGAAAGAACTTCCTAATCTAGTAATATTACAATTTAAGTTAATGACGCAGAATAAACAGCATTCGAGCATTACAGCCAACTGAACTCCAAACTTTTGGAAAATTTATCACTTTTAACATTAAATATTTTAGTGATGAAAATATACAGGGTTACTTACCGTGTCCACCACGTGCACCATATCCAAATTGTACAACTAAAATGTATGTTAAATTTATTAGTAAATTTTATTATAAAAGTTGTCTATACATAAATCGTTCTATAATCAGGAAATAAAAATTAAATAGAATACAAATTTTTAGTATCCGAAAGAAACCCTCATATTCGATATTGTCTATATTGTTATTCAACGCCATCTAATGTCATTTTCAAGAAATATTGATGGATACATTTTTTTCTGCAAATGTCATATAAAACTCCTAATAAAGAAAGGTTTATGAAAAAAAATGGATAAAACTTTGGCCTCTGCTTTATTACCTTGAAAATATATATCAATATTACGAGTAATTAGTAGAATAAATTAGTTATTTTAATAGAAATTATCCTTTTCTCCTGAAGTATCTAAATTGCTTGGAACAAAATATTGATGATTTAAATATATTTTTTAATAATGATTTCATTTGAGAATTTTCAAAATTTAGTAGAATTGCACAATAAATTATTCACACCGTTTAAAGAAAATTCCATTAATTCAGGATATTTATACTACATAATTTGATGTAGGCACAACGATCTGATACACAAAAGTTTATATTACGTGAAGCTAGAATAAAGGTATATAGTTTACATAACATTGTATAGCATTATAATGCTTACTTTCAAATCAAGAATATATTTTCTATGTATGAATATATTCATAATTAATTAATAAATATAATTTGTATAAATATCCTTATGTATATATTAATAGACACATAGATACTGTCTGTATGAGTATTCATATATATAAACGCAATCTATTGTAATTTTAAAGCAATTGAAATAGAAAAGAATATGTGGTAAAAAATTCACATTAAAAAAGACTAAAAAAGAAAAGAGGTCATAAAATATACTATTAAAAAGCTCATCAATGATTTATTATTTTGATAACGTGTAACAATATTACGAGAATTTGGTAAAAAAATTAACATTTTTGAATTTCGTTAATTTTCATTTGCTCCTAAAGTATTTAATATTATTTGCTTATAATAATATATTAACTAATTAAGTAAATTTTTAATATATTTTTAATGTAAAAATTATTAAAATTTAACAAATTGCAATATAATTTCTTACAAAGAAAATTACTAATTATTCAAGATAATTACGTAACTTATTATGATACAGAAACAAGTCTCTAATACACAAACGACTTAATAACCAAATTCTAATTGGGTCTCCTTCCAATAGTCTAGGAATATTAATTTCATAATAAATATAAGAAAGAACTTTTGATTCTAGTAATATTAAAAGAGAGGTTAATGCAATCAGAAGAAATAGCATTCGAGCATTGCAGTCAAATTTTTGAAATTTTATCGCTTTTTACAATAAATATTTTAGGCATGAAAATATTCTGGATTACTTACAATTTGTACCTGTTCCACCTGTTCCACCAACAAAAATGTGTGTAAAATTCATTAGCAAACTTCGTAAAAAAGTGTGCATACATACATTATTCCCCAAACAGGAAAAAAATAAATAGAAAACAATTATTTAGTGATAGTAAAAGAAATCTTATTTTATACAGTCTGTATGGATATGCACATACATATACGCCATCTGATGTGAATTTTTATGCAATTTTAATACAGAAAAGAGAATGTTGTAAAACATTAATTAAACTTTTTTTAGAAGAAAAGATCCCGAAATAACTATTAAAATGGTTCAACTCTCATTTATTATCTTGATATATTAATATTACGAGTAATTACCTTGATAAAGGAAAATTATTTTTTTAGAAAATTTACTTTTCTCTTGAAGTACCTAACGTAAGTTGATTTGAACAAGTTATTAACAATTTAAATGTTCTATTTAATAATTATTTAATACGAGAAGTTTAAGAAATCTCGTAAAATTGTGCAATAACTTAAACACATCGTTTAAAGGAAATTATCACTGATTCAGGATAATTGTATTACATAATTAGATAAAGCCACAAGTTTCTGATACACAAACGTCTATATGACGTGAATATAGAATAAAAGGATATTACACAACATTGTATAGCATTCTAATGCTTTTTTTCTAAAAGAAGAATACATTTTCTATGTATGAATATATTCATATTTAATTAATATATATATTTTTTATAAATGTCCTTATGTATATATTACTAGAGACATATATACTTTCTGAATGTGTATTTACATATATAAGCGCAATTTACTATGCTGTCACGCAATTGTAATCGAAAAAAATGGAAAATATTCATATACAAAAAACTAAAGCAATAATTATTTTAGACAATAAATATATATAGTAAATTATTGCAATAAATATTTTAGTCAAGAAAATATACTGGGTTACTTAGTAACTTCTATACCTGATCCACTTTATCGAACTCAAATGTAAGTTACATTGAGTAGTAATAGCCTAGTCAAAATAAGTTTTATGGCTAAAAAAAATATGAAAGTTTTGAAAATTGGTGGAGATGTTTGTTTGGACATACTGTTGAACATACTAAAAGTCCCCACTGATCAGACTTGAGCTTTCGCCGCCATCTTGGAAAATGTGTACACTTTTTAGGTTTTTTGCAAGTAACTTGAGAAATATTGATTTTATGTAAAAAATTTGAATACAAAAATTGAAGAGTATTAAATTGTGAACAAAAGAGTTATTTTCGTTTTTCTTATAAGTCAAACATGAACAAAGATAACTGACTTTGAAAGGAGCGAACCATCCCACTTGGGACGCGGATGCGCGAGTCATCCCCATATCGATGGGGGTATTGACCCGCGCATGTGCTCCAAAAGTCTTGCATACTCACGTTTGTCAAACCTCTGCATATCAAAGCTCAAGAGAAAGCTGCAGCAACATCCAATCCATTGTTATCAGGTTGTATTTTGAGTCTTGGTGGATTCTATATTTTTATGTCATACTTAGGCTGCATTGTGTACATAATGGCTGGAGGTGGGCTAAAATAAATACTAACTTTGATGTACGTAACTACGGCAGTAGAAAAAATGTTGCCTGGCCATGCATACGCTAGAAAAATCCTAGTTAATTTATTTACCCAAACATCTTTAGCAAAAAATAATTTTTGACGCCATGGACAAATCTGATTTCAAAAGCAATAATCTCCATGAGTTGTTTAGAGATTTTGAAGGCTTTTTTGTGTTTTTGCAAATAACTTGGGAAATATTAACTTTGTGTAAAAAAAAGTTTAATACAAAAAATAAAGAAAATTAAATTGTGTACAAAAAATATTAAATACATTTTTTCGTAACCCTAACACGTACCAAAATATTGACTATTAAATGCGCGTTGATTATGGAGGTAGCGTCCAAGTCTTGTTTCAGGCGCTTTCCTTTGAATCTCCTCTCCCTTATTGCGGCCTTCTTTAAACACAAGAAAATAGACTTTAATGTGTTTTGGTATGTAGATAATTAGTAATTATCAATTTTATAAACGAATGTGATAAACTTGGATGTATTCATTACGGTATTTTCATTGTGTATAAGTTTTTAAGCTTACCTATACTTTATAGTTGACGTGTTTTTTTCGGTATTGTTCGCGTCGTCAGTCTTGAAAAGATCGTCTATGGGTGAGCTAGCATAACCTCATTCATCAATTCCTTTTATTGGATCGTCATGATCTACAGGGCAATAATAACTTGTTATTGCAGGCTGTTGTGCAGTTGATGCCTGATTTCCTACACACGCATCTTTCTCCCCAGTCAGTCATACAGTTGCAAAACACTATACTTAAAACTTAATAGGGAGTCACTTATCCATAGTTGTGATGGGCACGAGGGTTTTCTCTTGACGTTTCCAGCCCCACACTTCAGGTTTCAACTCATTCTCAAACCACTTCTGCACTTTGTTATACAATCGAAAGGAATGTAGCCTGGCTGCCTCTTCAGTTGAGGTAAGAAACGAAATATATGGGTTTTTTTTAGTGCCAAAGTTTGAGAAGCATTTGTACCTAAACTTATTTAGGGACTGTTCACTGGAATGTACTCCATACCAGATCAGAAAAAAGCATTCTCCTGATTGAGCAACATTATTGTGCAATGAGTTGCATTTGTTAACTACTGTCAAGTTGTGTTCCATATCTTTACTTTGGACCATTTTTACGCAAAGAATTTTTCCTTTGTTGAATGCTGCAGAAGTAGTATGGCATCCACTGAACGCATGGAGAAAAATGATACTTTGGTATGTCCTGATGATTGTATTTTATTTGATGTATATATTATTTCTTTGCTTTCCCTTTGAGTGGTTTGACAAGGAAAATGTATTTTTTCTGTAGCAGTGAGAGTTGTTAATAGAGCGAGGTGGTCAACAGCTTCACCGATGATTACAACGATGTTGTTATCAGAACATGCTTCATTAATTGCAGTATTTACAATGAGAATGTCGGCGTAGTCATTATTTGTCGGAATCGAATCTCATTGTTTTCCAGCTCAGCTGATAGAATGCTGATCAATTCGCGCTTGTTGTTTTCATTTGAAAGGAACTATTCTTGTTGATCAGTAACTCGCATATTTCCATCAAAATTTATGTCTACAGATTTTTTGACAATAGACCGTATATTTTGTTCAATTTTTTTGTACTGTTAGTGCTGTTGGATTAGCCATTAAAAACGACTATACAGCTGGTACCATAATGCATTTTCATATAGTTAACTTAATTTGAGCAAACAGCAGAAAAGATTAATTTTGATTAATTATCCCCATTTGACACGGTGTAAGAGAAAACCACTGTCCACAATGCTGGCGCAGTTCAGGAGGTTAAGGTCTTTGTTTGGAACTTCAAAAACGTCCTACATGGCCAATTTCGTTGTCTCTCGCATACCAGCTTCATTAAACAGAGCCAACGGAAAAGGAGCTAACTCATATTCTAAATAAAATGCTAGATCTTCGTCGCTTTGTTTAGAAATTGCTATCCTCTTAAAAAGCAACAAAAGGTTTACTACTATATTGAAACCGTTCACTTTCACCGTACAATTGACAGTGATCAAGCTTTCATAAGGTTTACCATTTTAAAGTACTGAACTCAGAGTGCTGCAGTGGGTCCATTCTCTTTCAACTGCTTCAAAGTCATCCTCATTTTAATCTCATATACGATGGCTCGTATATGAGTATGTCCGTTTATGGTATCTAATGATAGTAGTTCAGTAGCAAAATAGCTAAACAACTCATGAAGATTATTGCTTTTGAAATCGGAAATATCCATGGCATCAAAAAATATTTTTTCTAAAGCTGTTTGGGTAATTAAATTAGCTAGGATTATTTCTAGCGTATTCATGGCCAGGCAACTTTTTTTGTACTGAAGTAGTTGCATACATCAAAGTTATTATTTATTTTTACTTACATCCATCCATTATGTACCAAATGCAGTCTAAGTATGACATAAAAATATAGAATCCACCAAGTCTCAAAATACAACCTGATAACAATGAATTGTATGTTGCTGCAGCTTTCTCTTGAGCTTTGATATGCAGAGGTTTGACAAACGTGAGTATGCAAGAATTTTGGCGCAGATGCGCGGGTCAACCCCCCATCGCGATGGTGATGACTAGCACATCCGCGTCCCAGGTGTGATGGTTCGCTCCTTTCAAAGTCAATTATCTTTCTACGTGTTCGACTTATAATAAAAATGTAAATAACTCTTTGTTCACAATTTAATGTTCTTCAGTTTTTGTATTCAAATTTTTTACTTAAAATCAATATTTTTCAAGTTACTTGCAAAAAACAAAAAAAGTGTACACATTTTCCAAAATGGCGGCGAAAACTCAAGTCTGATCGGTGGGGACTTTTAGTATGTTCATTAGCATGCCTAAACAAACATCTCCCCCAATTTTTAAAACTTTCATATTTTTTTAGCCATTCGATAAAATCGGGTCTATTTTGCCTGGGGTATAAAATTACTAAAACGTTGTCTATAAAAAAATCATTCTACAATCAGGAAATATAAATTAAATAGAACACAATTTTTAAGTAACGGAAAGACACCCTCATATCCTGTATTGTCTGTATTGGTATTCATATATGTGAACTCCATCTACTGTTATTTTCAAGAAAGAGTGTGAGAGAATGTTTTTTTTTAACTGTCATATGAAACTTCTAATAAAGAATGCTTAATGAAAATAATTATTAAAAGCTTCACCTCTGCTTTATGAACTTGAAAATATATATCAATATTACGAGAAATCAGTAGAATAAATTAAAGTATTTAATAGAAATTTTCCTTTTCTCCTGAAGTACTTACACTAAGTTGCTTGGAACAAAATATTAAAAATTTAAATATTTTTTTAAATAATTATTTAAGAAAATGATTTTAAAAATTTGTAAAATTCTATAATAACTTAAACACATTGTTTAAAGAAAAATACCCTGACTCAGGATAATTATACTACATAATTTGATATAGGCACGAGTTCCGGATACACTAACGAATATATGACGTGAAACTAGAATAGAGTGATATTACATAACATTCTATAGCTTTCTAATGATTACTATCTACACCAAGAATACATTTTTTATGCATTATTGTATTCATATTTAATTAATATATATAATTTGTATATAAAGATCCTTATGTATATATTAATAGAGACATATATACTGTCTGTATCGGTATTCATATATATAAATGCAATCTACTGTAATTGTCAAGCAATTTTAATAGAAAAAGAATGTTGAAACGAATACATATAAAAATACTGAAAAAGGAAAGAAATCATAAAATATATGATTAAAATGCTCATATAAGAGTTATTATCTAGAAAATATGTACCAATATTACGAATTAATTATTTTAAAAAAATTGAATATTTTTCAAATTCGATAAATTTCTTTATTCCTAAAGTATTTAATATTATTTACTTATAACAATATATTACTCATTTAAAGTAATTCTTGGTATATTTTTTAATGGAAAATATATGAAAATTTATTAAACTACATAATAACTTCTTATACTGAAAATCACCACTGATAAAAGTTCCTTTTGTAACTTATTATGATATAGGTATAAGTATTTCATACACAAATGACTGAATAAAAAATTTATTTTGGGTCCGTCCTTCCACTAGTATAGGAATATTAATTTCATGATAAATTTAAGAAAGAACTTTCGAATCTAGTATTATTACAATCATTGTAATGAAGCAGAAGATATAGCATTCTAGCATTAATGCCAAATTTGGAAAAATTACCTTTTTTTACAATAAAATTTTATTCACGAAACTATAATGGATTACTTACCATATCCACCTGATCCATCTAAAATATATGTAAAATTCATTAGCAAACTTCACAAAAACATTATTCATACACATATCATTTTACAGTAACGAAGAAAAATTTAAATAGAAAACAATTCTTAAGTAACATGAAAATAAGTCATATTTTATACTGTCTCTATGGGTATCCATATGTACAGAATAAACGCCATCTACTGTGATTTTTAAGCAATTGTAATAGACAAAAGAGAAAAATTAAAAAGAAAATTAATTAAAACTTTTTTAGAAGAGAAGATCATGAAAAACGATTAAAAGGTTGGCCTTTGATTCATTATCTTGAAAATATATGTATATCAATAATTCTAGTAATTAGTGGGATAAAAGAAAATTATTTTAACAGAAATTATCCTTTTTTCATGAAATACCTGAATTAGGAAGATTTGGAAAATATCTTAAGAATTAATATATTTTTTAAACAATTATCTAATATAAAAATTGCAAAATTTTGGAAAACTGTAGAATAACTCTTTTTCCTAACAAATATTTTAAATAAAATTACCCCTGATACAGGATAATTATACTACATAATTTGATATAGGCACGAATTTCTGATGGAGAAACGACTATATGACGTGAAACTAGAGTAAAGGACTAGGGTAAAGGAAACTAGAGTAAAGGAAACTAGACTATTACATAACATTGTATAGATTTCTATTGCTTACTATCTAAACCAATAATACATTTTCTATGCATGATTGTGTTCATATTAAATTAATATATATAATTTGTATATAAATATCCTTATGTATATATTAATAGAGACATGGATACTGTCAGTATGGGTATTCATATATATAAATGCAATCTTCTGTAACTGTCACACAATTTTAATAGAATTCGAATGTTGAAACAAATACATATAACAGAACTAAAAAAGGAAAGAAATCATGAAATATATGATTAAAAAGCTCATATAAGAGTTATTATCAAGAAAATATGTACCAAAATTACGAATAATTATTTTAAAACAATTGAATATTTTTCAAATTCAATAAATTTCGTTTGCTCCAAAAGTATTTAATGTTATTTACTTATAACAATATATAACTCGTTTAAAGTAATTCTTGGTATATTTTGTAATGTAAAATATATCAAAATTTATTAAACTGCATAATAACTTCTTACACTAAATATCACCACTGATTCACGATAATTTTGTAACTTTTTATGATATAGGTACAAGTCTCTCATACACAAATAACTAAATAGCATATTTCATCTTGGGTCTGTCCTTCCACTAGTCTAGGAATGTTAATTTCATTATAAATTTTAAAAAGAACTTTCGAATCTAGTATTATTACAATCTTTGTAATGAATCAGAAGAAATAGCATTCTAACATTAATGACAACTTAATGTTAGATTTTACCGTTTTTTACAATAAAAATTTTAGTCATGAAACTAGAAGGGTTTACTTACCATATCCCCCTGAACCATCTAAAAAGTATGTTGAATTCCTTAGCAAACTTCACAAAAACTTTGTTCATACACATATCATTTTACAATAACGATAAAAATATTTAATATTATTTACTTATAACAATATATAACTCGTTTAAAGTAATTCATGATATTTTTAATGTAAAACATATCAAAATTTATTAAACTGCATAATAACTTATTACACTAAAAATCACCACTGATTCAAGATAATTTTGCAAATTTATGATATAGGTACAAGTCTCTCATACACAAATAACTAAATAACAAACTTCTTCTTGGGCCTGTCCTTCCACTAGTCTAGGAATATTAATTAAATTATAAATTTTAGAAAAAACTTTCGAATCTTGTATTATTACAATCTTTGAAATGAAGCAGAAGAAATAGCATTCTAACATTAATGACAACTTAATGTTACCATTAAAATTAACTTACAGATTTTTACAATAAAAATTTTAGTCATGAAACTATAATGCATTACTTACCATATCCGCCTGATCCATCTAAAATGTATGTTAAATTCATTAGCAAACTTCACAAAAACGTTGTTCATACACATATCTTTTTACAATAACGATAAAAATTACAATAACGATAAAAGTATTTAATGTTATTTACTTATAACAATATGAAATTCGTTTAAAGTAATTCTTGGTATATTTTTTAATGTAAAATATATCAAAATTTATTAAACTACATAATAACTTATTACTCTAAATTCACCACTGATTCTAGATAATTTTGTAACTATTTATGATAAAGGTTCAAGTCTATCATACACAAATATCTAAATAACAAACTTCTTCTTGGGTCTGTCCTTCCACTAGTCTAGGAATATTAATTTCATTATAAATTTTAGAAAGAACTTTTGAATCTAGTATTATTACAATCTTTGTAATGAAGCAGAAGAAATAGCATTCTAACATTAATGACAACTTTGGAAAATTTACTGTTTTTTACAATGAAACTTTTAGTCATAAAAATATAACGGATTACTTACCATATCCACCTGATCCATCTAAAATGTATGTTAAATTCATTAGCAAACTTCACAAAAACTTTGTTCATACACATATCATTTTACAATAATGATGAAAATTTAAATAGAACACAATTTTTAAGTATCAGGAAAAGAACTCATATTTTATACTGTCTGTATGGGTATTCATATACAGGGTGTCCCAAAACGACCGCATAAACTCTGGACAGCTAGATTCCTCTTTGCGAGAACATAAAAACTACCCAAAGAAGCGTGCCTGTACGATCCATAGTTTACGAGAAAAATACGAAAAACAAAGTATGACGTCACCGCCGGTGCAAGAAAAAACACTTTATTGGACATATCAACAACAATATTTGCATATCTTTCCAGGCGATAATGTTTAAAACGTTCGGGGATCGCCTGCTTGGACCATATCTGTTGCCTGCACGGCTCTCGGGACAGTCGTACTTGGTGTTTCTCAATGAGGTCTTAACCGAGTTCCTCGATGACATACCATTAACGGCAATACAGGGACTTTGGTTCCAGCATGATGGGGCTCCGGCGCATTTCTGTGCTCCTGTACGTGGTTGTCTGGATATGGAATACATTTCCGGTTCTATGGCCGCCACGTTCGCCAGATCTTACACCGTTGGATTTTTTTCCTATGGGGCCATCTCAAGGAACTGGTGTATCGAGACGTAGTGACAACACAAATGGACTTAGTTGCTCGTCTGCATGCTGCTTGTACTTCGGTGGACCCCGCGATGCTGCAACGGGCGATGACAGCCATTCCACGGCGTGCTCAAGCCTGCCTCGACATGCACGGCGAACACTTTGGACATCTGCTTTAAATTGTGCATGATATTGACATGTTCAATAAAGTGTTTTTTCTTGCACTGGCAGTGACGTCATACTTTGTTTTTCGTATTTTTCTCGTAAACTATGGATCGTACAGGAACGCTTCTTTGGGCAGTTTTTATGTACTCCCAACGAGGAATCTAGCTGTGCAGAGTTTATGCGGTCGTTTTGGGACACCCTGTATATAAACGCCCTCTACTGGGATTTTTAAGCCAATGTAATAGATAAAAGAAAAAAAATTGGAAAAATAAAATTATTAAAATTTTTTTAGAACAAAATATCACAAAAAACGATTGAAAGGTTGACCTCTCATTTATTATCTTGAAAATATACAATATCAATAATTCTAGTAATTAGTAGGATAAATGAAAATTAATTTCAACAGAAATTTTCCTTTTCTCCTGAAGCACCTTTATTATGTTTATTCGGAAAATGTATTAACAATTAATATATTTATTTAATAAATATCTAACATGGGAATTTTCATAATTTAGGAAAATTGTAGAAAAACTTTCTTCCTTAACACATCTTTTAAAGAAAATTACCACTGATTCAGGATAATTATACCAATTAATACGAAATAGGCACAGTTTTATGATGCACAAACGTCTACATTACGTGAAACTAGAAATTAGGGGTATATAATATATCGTATAGCTTCTAAAGGCTTCCTTCATATTAGAAAAATATATTTTATTAATATATATATATATATATATATATATATATATATATATATAAATACGAGGGTAGGCTGAAAAGTAATGCATACATGCTTGTAGAGCGTGATCAAAAAGAAATAGTGAGATCGGGCAAAAAGAACGTTAAAGTACAATTACTAAGCTTCAAAATCATATATTTATTTTTCAACATAGTCACTGTTAAAGCTAACACATGTAAGGTATACATAAGGTTCGATTCACAAGAATCGAACTTTTAAGTGAATAAATTAAAGCTGCTTGAGATATGCTAATTTCGGCATACGCGCTTGGTATAAATACCAAGCAGCTTGATTAAAGAGGTTGATAGATAAGCGAGTTAAAAGAGACGAAGTTTTAACGAAGTGAAAGGACGTGAAAGGAGCTAGGTGCTAACCTACTCGAGCTCTCGTTAGGCCCAAATTGTACGTGGCAGAACTGCTGGTCGACTTTACTGTTCGTGAGTATTGAAAAATATATTGTTCTTGAAAGCTGTATTTATATACCCGTACAAGTAGTACGTATGCTTATTGTTGAAAAGCAAAATCTATATGTGCAAAGATATTAATAAACATTGTTTCATGTATAAACTGTGCTTGTATCCAATTCATTTAGAGTGCCACTTCAAATTATATACACCCAAGTCTGGGTAGAAGTGTTAAATCTCTATACTGGCGCCCGAAAGTTTATATATACCCTGGTTGTTCTCGTTACATTTATAACAAACAACATAATTGAAGTTAAACTGAGTACTGTGTACTTATATTGATAAAATTGTTGCAAGTACTTATATACTATTTGAAAATGAATGTTGTAGAACAAAAACCTGCTCCTGGCAGCCCCTCAAGCCAATTCCTAAAGAAAATTGAGCATTACTTTCAGCAACAATGCACCCCAGAGGGGGATAAACTTAAAATTGCTCTAGCCGCTTTAACAGGTAGTGCATATCAGTGGTACACGTGTATGCAAAGCAGTAATCTGATTTTTGACTATTTGTCATTCAAGCAACAGTTTCTTAGCGTTTTTCCAAAGACCTTTAATCAAAGTCAAATTGAAGCGAAAATTTATTCGCTAAGGCAACGTGAAGGTCAGTCTGCGTTAGATTTTGCTATTGAAAAGATTTCCAAGTGTGAGGAATATTTATAAGGGGTGACGGAAGCGGCAATCTTAAAAATAGTTATCCAGCGTTTGAAGCCAAGCATTCAAAATTTTTTGGACAGTCAAAATATTACAAGCAAGTCTACCGTCCCTCAAGCTTTGTCTAAACATGGCAATAGGCATTTCATCGCTACCCCTTACCCTCACTCAGGTACAAGAAGTTTTATTCCCCCCCCCCCGCCAAAATTTTTCGAGAGTTTCAAACCAACAGCGAAACCAGTATCGCGGGCGAAATAATAGAAGCTCAGGGCGTTACAATGAAATTAGTGCACTTAAAGTAAATAATATGCAAGCACCTTACGTTCACTGGCAAGTTGTTTCACATGATATGGTTCAACCTGTTGAAACTGTGTGGTCAAATGTATTAACTTGTCCGAGCAGTAATCATTATTTTGAGAATAGTGAAAGTCGGGGTATTTTTGTGGCGTATAAAGAAAGTGAGCCTAGCTGGAATAATGTGGTATTTCCAGTGCTTATTTCTGAAAATAGTGCCAATACTAATGCTAGTGGTTTAGAAAATAAATCTTCTCATACTTGTATTAATGTTATACCTGATCTTTTAGATAATATTCACACATTTGTTAATGAAGGAAATTTAGTAGATGACGAAGAATGTGTTACGGAAGTTGGTGAATACTTATTAGTTGACGACACTAAAAATGCTTTAAACGATATTAGGAACTCGCTAGGTAATGATCATATTATTTCAAGTTCCCAGCCGAATGAGGATGCTGGTAAAAAATTCATATAATGGTTGATAATATGGTCTTAAATAAAGTGCATGAAAACCAGACTGAGAATCAGGTAGGAAATTTGACGCACAGTTAAGGTCGATTTATATAGGCACGTGAAGGGAACGTAACGGGAACGATCCGAGCGCGCGACGAGTCGTCGTAATCATTTCCTCCCTGTTTTTCAATGGAACTGTTTATACTGCGCCGTGACACGACCGATTCTCGGCCGAGAATCGGCGCAAACGATTCAGAGCAGGAAATCGTTCACTGCTCGGCCGTCTCTCGTTCATGGCAGAAGGTAAAAAGTAGCTATTCAAGATATAATTTACATACTGTTATTTATGTTTGATATGGATGATGAAAAACTCATTGAGCTGGTGAGAGGTTTTGTACGATTTGGCCCATCAAAATACATGGATCCAAAGTTCAAAATGACAATTCGGAAGGCAATAGGAGAAAATTATACTTGAAATTACAATTGGTCCACTAAAATATAAAATTTATCAATTTGTATAAATAATGAAACAATGGAAAAATTATTTACACGATTTAGAAAGTGTAAATTGTTAAAAACAAATACTTACATGTATGGATTTGTTGGTTATAAAGCAATTTTTCTTGCTTTCTGAGCAGCAAAATTGTATATTAAAAGTGAAAAGTCCAAAGTTGATGAGAGATCATTTTCATTAGAAATAAGTGCGAAGGAGGACACGCGTACAATCCGTATTCAAAGCATTCTGATTGTACCTGCTTTGCAATATTTTCAATTCTTGTGGAAAAAGTGGGAAATAAAATCCATTATAATGATAGAGAGAACAAGTAAAAGCCATTTTTTGTTTACCTCACTCCTTCATCCTTCAGACCCCTTTATTCCCAACAGGTTTGGAGCGCCTTTACTTATTTGTCTTACACTCCCTGGAGAAATGTCTTGTCTATTGTTTGCTTTGAATAGACCAAACATTTGACCAAATGGTATTAGTATTCGTTCACAAGGATATGTTCACGTTTTTCTCAGTTTGCAACTTTTCCATGAAAACGAACAAAGACCGACAAAACGGTTTATAATTCTTCAAATGACTGTATGTAGTGACTGACAGATAGTAGAAACTGATATTGAAAAAAAGGATTGATAATCAAGGGTTTACTATAACTGAATTGAAGATAAATCATGTTTCTTTAACCGAGAAATTTTTCGAACTGGGAAAAGGGTAGTGTGTCAATTAAGATTCTTTCTGCGATTCTTTAGGAAAAATCGAAACATATATATTTTTATAAGTTGAATTATAGAAACTGCGAAAATAGAGGGATTTCTTTAAAAACCCGTAACATTTAGAAAAGTGTTGCTATAAGAAATAAAAATGGCTGCCCTGGGCGGTTGCCCAGTTCGCCCACCCCTAAGCACGGCCCTGGCTCTCCTCTTCCTCCTCCTCTAACAAAAGTGTGATAATGGCCAAATCTTTAACTTTAAAATGGAACCGCGCCATGACGTTACAAATCTTTCACAACTAATGAAACACGTTCCCTCCACTTTCTACTCCCGTCTCTGTATAAACACATGCCTCCGGAGCTCGGGCTCGGCTCGTTCCCGTTACGTTCCCTTTACGTGCCTGTATAAATCGACCCTTATACTGTAAGTAGTTTAGCTGATGCTTCGGAAGTTATAGGCGTAGTTAGCATTAAAACGCACGAATACGAAAAGCTTAATCTTCCCAAAACTGAAGCAGTATTAAAGAATTTAAGTGATAACGATTCTGATGTCGCAAGTTTTAAAGAGACTTTTTTGTCAAAAGAGGATAAAACTAAAGTTAAGGGTGATAAAAAACGAGAAAAACGCCTTCAGATTCCAGCACTAAAACTGCTAATACTGAAGTAATTAAGGTGGTAAACAAGAAGTCGTATAAGCACAAATACGAAAAGCAGAGTCAGGTTGTTGAAAAACATGAAACAAGCGGCGAACCAAATTGTAAACGTATCATAAAGATCGAGATAAAGCCAGTAACTAAGCACGTTGGTGCGGCATATAAGTTTGAAAAAATAGAATCTGCATTAAAATCTAATGCCTATACTCTCAAAATTACGCAGAAAGATAAAGTGTGTACTGAAAAACCTCCATCAAAGGATGAACGTGACACACATAAGGTACACAAGGTTATCAAAAGGAAGGATGACATTTTTAAAGGTCCTTTGCATAAGTATAGGAAGCGGAAGATATCAGCCGTTTGCAAGGTTGGCCTCCTCCCTCGTCAAGCTAGATCAGCGCCACAGGACCAAAGCCCTGCTGCACGAAGGATGCCCACACGGTCAACGAACCCCTTTACTAGGACTGCGACCATCAAGGGAGGTTCCACGGAATGGACAGACTGGTGCAAAGAAGTTGCTGCCTTCATGAACAAGTCTTGTATAAATTTTCTTATTCTATCTCCCACCCTCGAATAAAATCGAACCGAACTGGTTTGAAGTTCCCTAGTGTATATGATGTCAGAAAAATTTTGAGAGGAAAGGGGTCAGCCACTAAAAAAAAGCATACTGTTGTTTTATAAATTTTTTTAAAGGGGACATGTAGTGAATAGAAAAAATACATACTGCATAATATAATAATTAACTAACTAATGTACTAACTTCACTAAACATAACACATGTGCATTATGAATTGTGGGAGAGCAGATACAAATAAATAGTCAAGAAATGTCATGCTGTGCAATTGTGTTGACACTTTAACTAAAATAGATTTTCTAGGGCGCAGTTGGCCAGCCCAGTATCCGCAACTCTACAAATCCACTGTGTGTTGGTGTCACCTGGACCCTTCAGGGTTAGCTTTGCAAAATGGGAGTGGCGTTTTGTCCCCACACAACGTGTGGATGGTTTTTTGGCTTTGCCACCCATTTTGTAAAAAGTCAGACCAGCACGCGTTTACAATTAGTTAACTGAAGCCGTTCAGACCTCAGTTGCCTAATTTTTTTTCGAGGGAGGCCAATGTAAGGTATACATAAGGTTCGATTCACAAGAATCGAATTTTTAAGTGAATAAATTAAAGAAGCTGCTTGAGATATGCTATTTTCAGCATACTCGCTTGGTATAAATACCAAGCAGCTTGATTAAAGAGGTTGATTCCACAGTTTATAAAAACCGAAATTGCTATTTTTGCAGACGACACAGCTATTTTTGCCTCTATTCATAATCATAAATATGCAGTTAAAGCTATTAATGACCATGTTGCCCTTATTAATTCCTGACTCGTTGAATGGAAAATAAAAATTAACTCGGATTAGTGCATTGCCACTATGTTCACCCATAAGCTCGATAGAACCTATGCAAACTGCAATATTAAAATTGGTTCCACCATTATCCCCTGGTCAAACACTGTTAAATACCTAGGGTTAACCCTTGATAAAAACCTCACCTGGAAACAACATATCATTAATAATCGTAATAAATTTCGTAATGCTAAAAGACAACTTTGTCCCTTAATTGCCCGAAATAGTAAATTGAACTTTAGTAACAAAATGCTCATACATAAATCTTTCTTAAGACCCTTACTTACGTATGCTGGACCAATTTGGTCGTATGCAGTGGATTGCAACATTAAAATTCTGGCTGTTGCTCAAAACATGACTATTAGGTAAATCACTAACTCCCCATGGTATTTTCGTAATGTTGACATCTATAGGGAGATAAATCTCCCCACTATTCAAAATTATCTCAAAAATCTTGCGATTAATTTCCATAAAGATTTACCAAATGATCTTATTAAAAATCTTGCCGATTACGACCCTGCTGACCCAGCTAACAAGAAAAGGCCCCGTGCCATTCTTGCTCGTAACTTTTAATTGTTTGTCCTGTTTCTTCGCCCTGTCTCTTTTTTCACCCTTGTTTTAGTTTTACTTGTTCTATCGAAGCTATTTGTTTTCCCCACTTTCTATTTTCCTTCCTACTTTCGTTTTTATTGACCACTGAAGTTTTATGCATTGCTATATCACCCTACAGTGGAGGACCCGGCCCATGTACTGCAGTTACCACTACTCTTCCTGAAGCTCCTGAAAGTGGTTGATAGATAAGCGAGTTAAGAGAGACGAAGTGTTAACGAAGTGAAAGGAAGTGAAAGGAGCTAGGTGCTAACCTACTCGAGCTCTCGTTAGGTCCAAAGTTTAAGTGGCAGAACTGCTGGTCGACTTTACTGTTCGTGAGTATTGAAAAATATATTGTTCTTGAAAGCTGTATTTATATACCCGTACAAGTAATACGTATGCTTATTGTTGAAAAGCAAAATCTATATGTGCAAAGATATTAATAAACATTGTTTCATGTATACACTGTGTTTGTATCCAATTCATTTAGAGTGCCACTTCAAATTATATACACCCAAGTCTGGGTAGAAGTGCTAAATCTCTATACACATTTCTCCCAACGTGTAACAAGTTTTCTCATTCCATCACTGAAAAATTCTTCCGACTTTGCTCGAATCCACGACTTGACAGCTGCCTTCACCACATCGTCCAAGGTGTATTGATTACCCTTGAGGTCTCTCTTGAGTAGAGGAAAAAAATTAAAATTGCAAGGCGCAAGGTCGGGGGAATAAGGAGGGTGTGGAATCGGTTCAAACTTCAGGTTTCGCAGAGCCTCTCCAGTCCGACGCTGTTCTCGCCTGTGAGACGGCGTGGTACCCATCGAGCACAGATTTTACGGTATCACAATCGTTCTATAATGAAGCAGGCACATTCCTTGGATACTCCAATATGGTTTGCGATACGCTTTTGAGTGATTCGCCGGTCATTTTGAATCAAATCGTCGACGAGTTTGCGATGTTCATCGTCTGTGGCAGTGATAGGACGTTCCCTGCGTGTTTCGTCAACAATTATGGCTTTTCCAGGCTTGCAACTACGAAATTTTATTACCCATAGATTTACAGTACCCCTATCAACACCATCGTCACCATAAACAGCCTTTTTACGACGATGAATCTCAGTAGGAGTCACTTTTTTAATTGTTAAAATTTCGATAACAGCGCGCTGTATAACTCGCCGTTGACATAGCTCTAGAACACGTCTCCATACTACCGCTTTTCAAAATACACTGGATGAACACAACGACTTAAAACCTGCGATGAGTATTGAGGGGGAATATAACTTCCATATTCCACTTGGTGCGGTTTTGAAGGTCATTTCGTTCGCGCTCTACAAGCATGTGTGCATTACTTTTCAGCCTACCCATATATATTGACTATTTCGTACTAACGCTGCAACAGTATAGTAAATACATTATATTTTTAAATGCAACAGTGAACCAAGTTCGTCCTGCAAATTTTAATTATCAGATGGGATCAGTTCTATGTACCACTAAATAAAAACCAATTCCTTTGCAGAGCTTTAGTGGACCATATCCATTTTCTCAGTTGTGATCAAGGACGTGCTTTAGTAGGTGTATACTGTAATTTAACGTATTTTATTGTCATGAACTTTACTTACAGTTAGTTTTGGAGAATTTGTTAATATCGTTAAAGCAGATGTCTGACTATTCTAAACAGAACTTATTGCGTGCTTTAATACAGAGCCGTAAGACTATAAAATCACTTCCAAAGGTTGACAGTAGTTCAGCTTAAAACAGAGCATTTCACTATTGTATAAAGATGAGAATGTGAGAGTTTAAAGTAAATTTTTTCTAGAATATTAGTTAGGAAAAACTGTATAGACGCGTCAGTGAAAATGAGGTTTCTAGATTGATTGACAGGGATAAATGACTGATGATTCTGATGTCTTCGCCCAAATCAAATATTTTCCTTCCTTGAAGAGTTACTACTCACGAAACAGTTATGCCAACAAAAAGTATTTCCTTCCTAACCTTAAACATTAAAAAAATGTATAATCTTTACGTTGCGAAATGTGCTGAGGAAATCAAACCGCCATTGAAAGAAATTTGTAATGTCAAGCTTTTTCGAAACAATTCCATTTACACTTTAAGGTACCTGCCAAATAGACTTGAAGTTTTTGTGATGAGCGTATGCATAAAATAAAAAGTAAACATGATCCTGAAAGAAAACAAATAATTGAAAGAACTGCATTGAATACGTGCAGGGAGTGCAAGCCAAGACCTTAAAGATGACAATAACTTAGATTCAAAAGAGATTTATGTTTGCACATTTCATCTTCAAAAGACATTGCTTTTTCCAAAATAAATATGATATTATGCAATTTCAGTCTACTGCTTCAATGATTTCACTGCCTAGATATATGACTGGAACGAGAATATGGGAGGAAGGGGTTTTAAGGATATTTATTCTTATGCTTGCAAGCATTTAAGAGAAAATGTGCAAAAAAACTTACAATCTTATAATTTTCTCATGCATTATTGGGAAAAATAGAAATATAAAAATGTCCGTTACTTTGCTACATTAATCAGCTGATATGAGCGTTTTAATGATAACAATCTCACAAAGCAGAAAGTTTCAGACGGAAAGTGAACCAAGTCCAGCTTCCACTCAAAGTCTGTGTGGTGCCTTAATATTAGTTGTATTTTATTCACCAATATCTATAAAACAGTTTAAATAAAACATAGCACTATGATATTGAAGCAGGAAAAATATAAAAAGTCAAAGGTTAATTAGTCACAATCATTCAAGTTTGAGGTCAGTATTCTCAGTCATATATATTGCCTTGACCTCTTCTACAGACTGAAAATGTATTCCTTTTAATGCACGTTTCACTTTTGGGAACAGGTAGAAATTGCACGGAGCGAGAACTGGTGAATACAGCGGATGCTCGAAAACAGTAATGTGCCTGTCCGCTAAGAACAGTTTCGCAGAGAGCGGATTTTGCGTTAGCGGGTTGACTTGGTGCAGAATCCACGAGTCGTTGTTCCACAGATCTGGTGCTTTCTACTTTACCTTTTCTCTCAGCTCGGTAAGGACCTCAATGTACACTGGTGTAAGAGATTAAGAGAATTTGCTGACTTGATTGATTATCTCTAGAACTACTGTACCGATTTTAATGAAATTTGATATTTACATACATTGATACAATACAAAACAAATAACCATTCAATAATTGTAATACACACGCATGATCGTGCGTAACACTCATTGGAATCAGAAGGTATGAAACAGCACTTGCAGAATAAACAAAAAATGGGTTAATAGATGGGTAAATAGAGGGTATGGTCCCCTCTTACATATATACCGGTCTCGCAGCGTGATTTCATTCTTGAAATAAGGCAGTTTATCATTTCCTGTGGCAATTGGTCACACTCGTTCAGCAACGCTGTTTTCATTCCCTGGATGGTTCTCGGAGGAGAGTTGCGAGTTGCAGTTGCCCTCCCCAGAGCGTCCTAGACATGCTCTATAGGGTTAAGGTCTGATGATCTGGCTGGCCAATCCATCCGGTGAATATCCTCACTCTCTAGAAATTCGTCGACCAGAAGAGCTCTATGTGGCCTGGCGTTATCTTCCGTTAAAATGAACTCAGAGCCAACTACACCCCTGAAAAGTCGAACATAGGCCAGTATGATCTCATTCCAATACCTCTAACCAGTCAGGGACCCCCTGTCAGACACATGGAGTGGTGTGCGGGCGTTTAGCTTGGCGCAGACAAAATCAACCTTGAACCAGACTGCAGTGGGGTAATGTTCTCTTCCCAAACGAATCGTGATTCCCACTGGACACTGATTCGCGGTGTACCTTCATCTGGAGAGAACCTGGGACCCGATACCTACCCTCCAATGTCCCCGAAATCGACCATTATGGCCGAGGAGGTTTAATGGTCTGGGCAGGCATCATGTTGGATGGCCGCACACCTCTCCATGTCTTTGAAAGATGCACTGTGGATGGTGTGAGGTATAGGGATGAGGTCTTGGAGCCCTATGTTCGTCTTTTCAGGGGTGCAATTCGCCTTGAGTTCATTTTAATGAACGATAACGCGAGGTCACATAGAGCTCTTCTGGTCGACGGATTTCTAGAGAGTGAGGATATCCACCGGATGGATTGGCCAGCCAGATCTCCAGACCTTAACCCTATAGAGCATGTCTGGGACGCTCTGGGGAGGGAAATTGCAACTCAAAACCCTCCTCCGAGAACCATCCAGGGAATGAAAACAGCGTTGCTGAACGAGTGGGACCAATTGCCACAGAAAATGATAAACTGCCTTATTTCAAGTATGAATTCACGCTGCGAGACCTGTATGATATCTGTAAGAGGGGACCATAAGTCCTATTAACCCATTTTTTTTGTTTATTCTGCAACCGCTGTTTCATACCTTCCGACTCCAACGAGTGTTACGCACGATCATGCGTGTGTATTACAATTATTGAATGGTTATTTGTTTTGTATCGTATCAATGTAAGTACAAATCAGATTTCCTTCAAATCGGTACAGTAGTTCTAGAGATAATCGACAAAGTCTGCAAATTCTCTTAATTCCTTACACTAGTGTAGTACATCTGGTTTACCGTTTGGCCCTGAGGTACCCACACAATGATGGTGAGTCCCTTAATATCGAAAAAACGACGATAATGACCTTCAGTTTCGACTTGGTCATTCGAGCTGTTTTGTTTCTTGGCGATGTGGGGGTCTCCCAGTTCATGGATTGACGCTTCGTTCCAGGGTCGTACTGGAAAATCCACGTTTCGCCACATGTGATGACTTTTTCTATCACTTCAGGATCTGCCATGAATCGTTCAATGATATCGGAGCAAATATTTTTTCTGTTTTCTTCTTGGTCACATGTGAGGTTTTTTGGTAATATTTATGCGCAAACTTTCGTCTTATATATATATATATATATATATATATATATATATATATATATATATATATATATATATATATATATATATATATATATATATATATATATATATATATATATACATATATATATAGATATAGATATATATATATACACTTTCTACCAATAATTATTTGGAAACGTATGCAAATGACAATATCTGCGGTCCTGATCTACGTCTCGTCCTTGGCCTAAAATGATTAAGATAAATAAACGGCCTTTTTAAATAAAATTCATATCCAACTTGTCCTGGGTCCATTCCTCACTCGAGGAATATGAATTTTATTATAAATAAAAGGAAGAACTTTCAAATCTAATATAATTTCCATCATGGTTAACCCATATTAGACCGCACCTAATAAATATTTCTGAAAATTTTTAAAACGATGTCTATATCTTTTATATGGACTAACTAAAGGTATAAAACCAAAATTATGATTAAATGTTTTTAATTTTTTAAGTAATTATCTGTCCTAAAAACAGGACAATGGTCCAAAGCACTGCTATTATTACAAAAATATCACTTACATTACAGGAGGGTGTATAATGCGGAAAATTTTGGGGAAAAGACAATGCAAAGTCCAACTTTGCATTTTAATCAAACTGTTGTTGGGTTTTTTCTTAAAGTTTTTTAATTGGCATCTTCTCTGTCGTCCTTCGGGGGATTTTTTCAGTATATTGTGATTGTTGAGATCGATGAGCTCTTTATTATTTTGAATCAGACAGAGTTGTCTCACATTGTTTCTCGGGACTGTTTCACCTAAATATCTAGTTGTAACAGATCTTCGGAGCTCTAAGAAGCCCTCATCTTGATCAGGGGTTAAAAATTTTGAAATTTTCAAAACTGCAACAAGGGCTGTTTCAAAACTGTTTATGAAAAGGTTCCAGTACCACTTTTTTCCCTGGATGGAAGGAAAATATGTGACCGTTGAATAAGTCCACTCCATTTTTGTATTTATTGTAGGATGTGATACAAGATGGAATATAATTTTTATTTCTAACCCCTGGTCACTCTGCGCTTTAGTTTACTTTTCACTATCGTTTCCTCGACATTAGTGAACAAATATACCATACGGTTATAATTCCAACGAACAGTAGTCAAAACGTGCATTTGAAGAACCTCTTTCCGTTATGGCAAACTGTTTCAAAGGCGCCGATGGCCATTTTGCCATTCGATTATCCCGCACAGAAACATTTTTCCTTCAAGCGTACAAATAGCCCATATTGGGTGAAAAAGTTATCCATATACACACAATGACGTTTCAGATTTTTCCCTACAGAAAACAAACTTTCTGCAACAGATTTGAAAATAGGCTCCGTACATATTATAATAAGACCTTGGTAGCACCTTGGTAAGGAATAATATGAAATGGTATTGTAAGTTGCCAACATTCATATTTTGTATCCGAATTTTACGGGTATTTTTTCATGTACATCTTGCATTCGTTCCCTCCAAAATATCTCATCCTTCAATCATCGATTTTTAGATTTTCCAAAGTTAAACCAGACTGCTTCAAATCAATATTGACTTTGTCAAGAATGGGTCGGATTTTATAGTAACGGCCTTCTAGGTCGGTTTCAGAATTATTGAAATGAATATAACACTTGATCTTACCATACCGTTTTCTGGACAAAGCGGTATTTACTAAAAGGATGCCAGTGTCTGGAGCATTTTCACAATACATTTTTTTGCGCGATAAAATACGGTACCTACTAAAGAAGATGACACCTAGAAATTGCATTAGTTCTCTTGCAATGATGTTAAAAGAATGACAGTTTTGTTGCGCTGCATGAATGCAATGTGAATTAGGAGAAAATAGATGGGGATTGGACCGTCGTCCTGTTTTTTGGACACCTAGTAAATACACACAAAATACATACGCAAAATATTTTTCTGAGCAAATATTTTGGGGCACACTGATAGCACTGCTTGTGTAGTATAAAAAACCTCTGAAATGTTTTCCAAAAAAAAAAAGATTCTAAAATTACAGATTAAAAAATGATAAATTTTAAAGGTTTTTTTAAAATACATGTTTTCAATAAAATTTAATTTGATTGTATGCTTTTTTTGTATGTTTCACTTCTGTCTGTTTTAAGGAAGTCATGGTAAAATTCATCCAAAAATATTTATTACTTTTTTTTAAAATGAAATTTTATTAGCTGTCCTATTTATAGGACGGCGGTCCTATATCGGTTTTAATGAAGTGTAAGAAATCGTTCTCAAGTATTACTGCCAAATTTTGGAAAACATCGTTTTTTACGGTAATATGTATTTCAGTATTGAAAATATATTGGATTACTTACCATACTGATCAGGTGGATCTGCTATCTCTAAAATATACGTTAAATTAGTTAGAAAACTCTGTAAAAAGTTTCCTACGTTAATCATTCTACAATTAGGAAAGAAACAAATCATAGAATACAATTTTTAAGTATCAGAAAAAATACATACTTTATACTGTCCATATTTTTCACTGTCTATATGGGTATACATATATAGAAACGCAATCTACTGTAATTTTAAACCAGGTGTAGTAGAAAAAAAATTATTAAATAAACGATTAAAAAGCTCACCTATGAGTAAGTAATTAAAAAATATGTAACAATATTACGAGTATATAAAGAAAAAAGTTAAAATTATTTTACCGGATAATTTTCATTTTTTCCTAAAGTACTTGATATCAGTTGCTTATTTTCTGTACATAATTTATCTGTTGTTTTATTAGATAGTAATGGCAAATAATAATTCTTGTAAATGATTGTAATTTAGGTTTTTAAATTAATTAATCTTAAATATAACAGATTTGTTTTACATATCTTTTCTTAAGCCTCTGCTCTAATTTGTTTAAACTGGTTGTGATCTAATTTTTAATTGCCTAAATAATTTAACGGGATTTGGGAAAAGTGTGCAATTATCCTCAATCTCCAAGGCATAGTAAGGTTAACAATGGTAATCATTCATGACAAGTTTAAGATTTTTTAAAATAAGTATTGCATGGAATGTTATGTAAATTAGCTACTGAAGTTTTATTTTTCTTTGACTGGTAAATTTTATGTCGTCAGATTGATTAATATAAATTTAAATAATTATTTTTAGGAATTTTTCTTCGTTTTCTAAAAGTTAATCTTTTTTTAGTTTTAATTCCTTCTTCTATTATCCTTTCTACACTCAATATAAGCAGAAGTCTAAAGTATAATAAAGCCCCTGTAACTTAAGAAGTACAGTTTGCCATTTCGTTCACTTTTCCCCGACTTTCACAAGAAATGGGGGAGGCAAAGGGGTTTCAAACGCTTTAGCGGCACTTCCAGCATACCGGCAGGGAAATTTCTTTGCAGTAATAAATATAGGACTAATAAAAATACATTTAATTACTCACCAAAGTGTCCGTATCCAGCTGAAAAATATGTTAAATTCGTTAGAAAACTGTTAAAATTTCTAAACTTTCATAATTCATCGATTAGGAAATTAAAAATTGACAGAATAAATTTTTCAGCATCAAAAAGAAATTTTTTGTAACTTATCTTGTATATACTGGCACTTGTATTCAGTACCACCTTCTATCGTGATTTTGAATAAAGTATAATAAATCAAAAAATAATTTCAAATAAATCCTGTAAAAAAAAAATAAGATAGAAAAAAATTATGAATTGAACGTTTAAAAAGTTCACCTATATTTCTTTCCCAGAAAATATTCATCAATAATGCTAGAAATTAGTATAAAAAAATTCAAAGAATTTATTTTAAAATACATTTTTCTCTTGAATTACCTGAAATTAGTTGAATAGATTAACTTTTTAAAATTGGCATATAAGATTTTTCCATATAAGATTTATAAAATTTAATAAATTAGCACATTAAGACCCAAATCCAGTTTAAACGGCGAAAACTTGTGATTGTCATCCAGCAAGGGGAAAGGGGGGGGGAGTGTGCGAGAGTCGGCGGAAAACACTCATTTTAGCTATTCTGTTCAAACAGTTTGTGCTTCCGAAAATGATGACGTCAAGATGTGTAAGGAAACCTTATATGGTCAAGCCACGCCTTTTTTCTCCTCCCGCGCTAAAGCTAAAGTAGAGGAAAAAATCGATGGTAAATTTAGTGAAATCACTCAAACAACGCATTTTATTTGCTTCCTTGCGTTGGGATTCAAGAAAAATTATACAATATTGGAAAAAACCCGCAAATTTATTTGAGCCGCGCTTTCAGATCTATCAACGTGGCTGTTGCGCTGTCTGTTTCTTTTGCATTTTGTAGATAAAAATATCTTAAAGGACATCACATTTTTCAGTAGAGGATATCGAGCTCCTGCTGAGCGAGTTGGAGGCACGTCCAAAGCTTATATCGGGGGAATTTTCATCGAAATTTCCCAATAAAAAGATACAGAATGAAGAATGGGACGTGATAGCCACCAAATTGAACAGCGTCAGTATGGGGATAAGTCGTTCCGGAAAACAAGTTCGAATTAAATGGAACGACTTAAAATATCGAACAAAGGGAAAAAAGATGCCACAATAGGTAAATATTCCACTGGTACAGCTGGTGCTCCACCAAAAGAGGAAACAGACATCGATGGACGAGTCCTAGGACTAATAGAATAAAACTGCAGTAAAAGCATCACTGTAGAGTCGTTCGATTCATCTGCATTGGTAAGTAATTTCTGTTGTATTTGAAAAGAAAAAATGTAATTTGACTTTATCAATATCCTAATATTTTATCATTTTTTTACTTGTAGGCAGTTTTAAAACAGAAAAAAATGGATGGTAAGTAAATTATTAATTTTGTATTTTATCACCTGTTTATTAGAATTTATATTAATCATTTTCAATGCTATTTACAATATATCATACTTTTACATTGCAAGCTATTTATCATAAATAAATTTAATTAAAGCAAAATTTAAAAAAAATGTCCTAATGCTTATTTAAGGGACAATAAAATACTAAAGCAGTTCTGTTAGACTTTTCAGGCATTTGTGTTCAAGAATATCATATTTCTATCTTTGTTTATAAATCTCTTATTATAAATAAAAAAATGCTGTTAGTTAACCATTTAACAAAGATCAAAATATTTTGTTGCAAGACGCTTTGCTACTAGATAAAAATCACTGCATTATTAATATTTGAGGGTGGTTGATTGAGACCATGGCATTGTACACTTAAATAGCAAATATAAATTTAATGATTGTGCTTCAAAATATTACTGCAAATGTTCAGTCATGTATCAGAATTATTTTGTGCAATCATGTAAAAGAACTACAAGTAAATAAAATTGAAAATGCATATTTTACAAACAATATTTATTTTAGAAACAAAACATTACAAGCAAATTAAGTTTGTGTCTTTTGTTACGAAGTTAAAATTTCTAAGAGCATAACAAACATAATTGCATGGCATTCATATATTTGAATTTTTGCTAGCATGAAATTTCTAAAATTTATTGCAACTATGTATTTGATAATCATAAAGCTAAGAAAAATCCTTCAGAAAAAAATAGTTATTATAACTAATAAATTGGATGTTTGTTTTATAATTCTTTTAGAAATTTGAATTTTTTAATTAAATTTAAAGCAAAATTATTTGCGATTTATACTAATTAATTTTTATCCCCAGAAAGTTGTGTTATACAAGGGCGTTTTTTGATAATATTATTAACAACGTTAATAAGGGGGCGTTTTTTGATGAATTACACATTTACGACTGGTTCTTTACTTAAGATTTCATCATATTTTCATGCATAGGTCACCCTAACACAATAACTCATACTCACTAAATTTTACAGTCTTTAAAGTGATTGCAAAGTCGATCGGAAACTTGTTCGATAACTAATTTACGGACAAACTATTTGAAGGGACGAAGAAGAAGCATATAA
This sequence comes from Dolomedes plantarius, assembly GCA_907164885.2. NCBI lineage: Eukaryota > Metazoa > Arthropoda > Arachnida > Araneae > Dolomedidae > Dolomedes > Dolomedes plantarius. The sequence goes on from OU015503.1 coordinate 77,762,260, forward strand.
GCAAATTAATTTTTTTCGACTTAGAGCAGAAGCTGTTATAAAACCTGGAAACTTTCATGGAGATTTTGGTTTCAGCGTGCTTGGTATTGCTAATCAGAATGTCATCGTTACGATTACCAGATCGAGCTCTCCAGATCTCAACCGATTCGACTTTTGGCTTTGGGGGCATGTGAAACATCTAGTTAGTCTTAATAAACCAAGAACTATACCTTATCTGAAAGACAGCATTTCCTCACACTGCGGTCAACTGTAGAACATGCTATCATACGATTTCAGATGGTTGCTGAAAATGATGGCCGTCATGTTGAAAATGTCTTGTTGTAATAATTTTGTTTAACTATAGTAAATGTTGGCTAAATGTGTAATTCGTCAAAACGCCCTCTGGTGGTGAAATTTTGAACTAATTTTTTTATTCGCTCAAACAATGTCCCATCCCTTCAATATGTCCAACATAAAATTTCATAACTTTCTGAAAAATATTTTCGTCTGTAGACATCTTTAAAATAGGGAAGTTTAATAACTGGCAACCTGTATATATATATATATATATATATATATATATATATATATATATGAGTATATATAGGGGTGTTGTGTGTGTGTGGGTGTGTATTAATACATAAAATTGATACATACAAAATCTTGATACATACATGCATATATTTAAACATGTATATGCATTTGACGCCTGGTTTGGTTTAGAGCACCAACATTGCTATTACAGTACGTTTGTCTATGTCTAATTTTTGGGTAATTCATTAAATTTAATTTATTGTGACAAATAACTCGATACGCTGAAAATGGTTATTATTAGAAATTTGTCAACATTTAAAAAAATCAGTTTGAGAATGTAGTTTCAATTTATTGATTTCCGTTAAAATAAGAAGTTTATTGTCATTCTATCTATTATTCCGCTTTCCCAGGAGAATATAAGAATGAACTTATAAGAATATAAGAATATAAGAAGAATATAAGAATGAATTTATAAGAATAAACTTTCAAATCTATTATTCTTACCATCAAATGTAATAAATTACAAGAAATTGTTTTTGAGTACTACAGACAACTTTTAGAAATTTTAATGATATTTACAGTAATAAACAGTTCAGTAATAAAAATAAGTTGGATATCTTACTTTTAGGATTTATCACAGTTTGGTTTTCTAAAAAAAAGATATCAAAGTCATTAGAAAACTGTGTAAAAGTTTTATCTTACATTATTACTATGTGTTACTATAATGCATTCTGGCTAATTACTATAATGCATTCTGGCTTCGTGCAGAACTATAAAATTATTTTTACACTTAAAAGTATAATTCCTTTTTTATATTTAAAACAAATAATTCAATATACAATTGAACATAAAACATTCAACATTAAAATATATTTTCAATTTTTTAAAACTGTTCAAAATATATTTAATATTTCCTTAAATTTTTGCATTAATTTACCCCTGAAAAAATAACAAAATGTGCAGTGATTGCAATAATTCTAATTCCGATGCAATAAAATAACATGATTATGGTAGTGGTTTTGTAGTAGTAGAACACGGAACCATTTTATTGTTGAGAAATCAGTAGTTCGGAACCATTCTATGAAGGAGAGATAGTTGTTCGTTAACGTGGAGACGGTGATAAAAAAAAGTTCACTGCATCTATCTATTGTAGAGATGGAAGTTGAATAGTTCACTGAAGGAACGAGAAAGTTCACAAGGAAGGAGGAGGCCAACAGTTCGGTAGGATGGTAATCGGTGTACAGCAATGCAAATTCGAGATCGGTACTGTAGAAATTGTTCCGATAGGAAAGCGAAGCGTTGCAATCATCAATGTTCTCAGGTCGAAAAAAAAATAGCAAATGTGCTAGATGATAGTTCCTCGATGATACCCTTCAGTTCTTCGGATGAATAATAACAGACTTAATATCGGCCAGATCGTTGCAGGAGCGTAGTGGAGCAGGCTGTGTTAATAACCTCAGGAATTCACTGTCAACATGTCGGTTGGGAATGCGTATTATAACTGGCAAACTAAACACGAAATCAAGGTTTTTGTAAAGAAACACTGTTTATTCTTGTTCAACAATCATTTCATCTATTACTTGGATACAAAATAAAAATAAAACAGTCTATATATAACCAATCGATGGTGAGCTTAAGTCAACATGAGTTAAAAAAAAAGGTGACCGTTCAGGTCTAAAGTCAGAAGCATCTCTGACGAACATTGCAAGTTCAACATATAAAAAAGGCCACCCAAAACAGAATTGGCAGAGCCAAATATGATGGGGTGCTAAGTCGCTAAAATTTCAAGAGACAACTATCTCTATAAAAAAAAATGTCTCTCTGAAAATCTTATTTTTAAACCTCTGAAAAGGAGCGCACAAGTGAAGCTAGGGTTGCAACAAACTAAAGTATCGCCAAAAGGAAACGCAGGTCAATAAGTCGCTACCGAAAGTACAGACGGGTACGGGGAGCTTCCGAAAGGAACGCGTAGTCCGAACAGCCGGTACGAGAAAAATGGCGATTGACCGCCAAAAAAAATTGCCCTAAACCTTCGCTAAGTAGGAGTGAAAGAGAGCGCTGGCTGGATAATTGGAGCTGATTGACTTAGCCAAAGCTGACGTAAAAATTCGCCTAATTTGATTGGACGTTACTAACTCACAAGAGAGAAGAAATTGAAGTTTCCCACGACCCGCGCTGATGTCATAAACAAAACGCGTCGACTTGATCTTATCAGGGAACGGGAGACACTCATTGTGCAGATCGGCGATTTTAGAAGCAATTAGCACGAGTCATGGAGGGAAAATATCCGGTCCTTTTTAAAAGGGCGGTATATAGTACTATAGAATCGAATTATATTGTTAAAAGAAACTGCATTTCCGAGGAAACGTAACTAATTCTTAAGACGGTTCCCAGACAAAAATCCTGTTGAAGCAATTTACAGATGCTATTAATAGAAAACGAAATGGTGCTGGACATAACTTTAGAGACCTCCCACGTATTGGGGAACATAAAAAAATTAAGCCATTCTATTTAACCAGCTAAAATGCTTATAGCTAAAGTTGCAGAAGTTAACGGTAAGGAATTAAAGCGATTAAATTATTTTACATTTAATAATTACCTGCATTAAACGTAAATATTATTAACAAGAAAACTATAACGAAAATCCTCGTTATAATGATTATGCAGTGATAAAAAATTTTCATGGAATTATGTTTTATAGTTTTTGAGATATCAGTTGCGGAATGATGCAAAATTACATTTTGAGAAAAATGAGTTTAAAATTTTTCTTTCATTTGATTAGTAATTAAATATTTATAATATCATTATCTCCGGAACTAAATGGAATATTTTCATGCGGTTTGCTCTATTTTGTTCAGAAATGATCAGGCTTTAACATATAATTCTTTCAAAAAATCGAATGTTTTAAAGATTTAAGGGTAGTGAGTCCCCGAAGAAATCTCATCTATGGAAAGTAAATTTTCTTTACAAATTACTAACTGATTACTGGTATAAAGTTACTTGATGGTACCATTTTTGTTTGCTAATTTATAAAATTCGGAGTATTCTGTTCCAACAACTACCGGCAACACATTTTGGGCAACTGTACGACTACGGTCGACATCAGGAATGGTACGGTAACACCAATTTCTACGGTATCACCAATTTGAGCAGGTGGAAATTTATTTTGAGGTTCGTAACATTTTCGTTGCTTGCAGTAGAAGATTCCCTTTAAATCATTCGCGGCCATTCTTCTTACTAGTGTTGTTCAGTTAGGGCTTGATATGAAGACATTGTAGGTTGCAGCTCGTCTTCAATATTTTCCTTTGGAATATGGTTTTCAGTATGGCCAGTGCTCAAATTTTCTTCAAAAGTATCAACAATTTCTTCGAGTTGTTCTTCGGTTTCAATATTTACAATTTGATCACCAGGCAAAGATGACGATGCTATGCCACTTTTTGGTTTAACGCCAAACGGGGATTCAAAAGGACTACGTCGTATTCCTTCGTAGTATGTAGTGGTCTTGGCAAATTGAACAAAGAATAAACCATCTCACCATTTATTTGTATCATTATCATTCATCCATGCATTTAACATATCCTGTATATCCTGAATTGTCCTTTCAACTAAGCCTTGTGTTTGACAATGACGAAGATTTCCATGAACTATCTTAAACTCTTTTCACAAAGCGCATATTTATGATATCACTTGATTACTGAATTCCCTACCATTATCGGAATGCAATATAGCTGAGGCACAAAATATTAAGAATAATTGAAGAAGGTCATACGCAACTTCTTCAGCTATCTTAGTATTCAAAGATCGTAGCTGGACAAACTTCGTTAAAGGATTTTAACACAAAATTATGAGCTTATTCGCCATACCTGTGTGACTGCAGGTTTATCAGATCGACTTGACATCTTGAGATTAATTCCGAACTGACCAAACTTTCACCAACAATACTTTTTTTATGTGCATCGTGTTTCATTTGGCAATGTTTACATAAATTTAAACACTTTGTCTATCTTCTCGGCTTCTCGTTTCGACCTCCACCAAAGCATATCTGTGCTTGTCGACATACACCGGTGATGGTCCGAATGTATAAGAATAGAAGACATTCTCCAATTTTGGTCTTTCACGGTAACATATATATATATATGTATACATAAATACATATGCATATATATATATATATATATATATAATAAAGCCATTACTTAGCGTCCTTAAATTAAAACCTGAAAGGGGAAACTAGCTCACATTTATATGGCTGGAGCTAGACTTAACCTGCAAGAAAAATAAAAATTAAATTTGAAATCAGTCGGGCCGAATAGGTTATTAAAGCGACAAATGTATTAGAGTACATCCGTTTATTTCAGAAGAGCGGATCTGAATAATATCACCTCTCAACATTAAACACAAGAGGACGAATAAAAACATGTAACTATTATTTGTATGGTCAGCAGAAGTAGGGTCTCACGATGCTAACCCACTCCTGAATCGGTACATAAATACGTCTAAAAATGAAAAGGCATGCGATTCATGGGAAGCTCTGTAGCTAAGGGTTTTAAAGCGATAAATTAATATTACTGGGGATTGGATTTAGGAAAGGGGATTTAAATGCTAGAATCGGTGGCATAATATTTAATATATATATATATATATATATATATATATATATATATATATATATATATATTACAATCAAGAGTAACGAATTACGAGATATCGTTTTCGAATACTACGGAGAACTGTCGGAAAATGTATCGTACATTACAGTAAAAACAATTGTGTTATAATAACTATTTTGTATTACTTAACATGTGCACCAAATTTAGCTGGTTAAACAGAAATATACTGTATATCCGTTGGATAACAATGCGAAAATTTATATTCTTTCATCATTCTTACATCGAGAATTTAATATTGAACAGAGTAATATTTGTGTCATTGCAATAGTCTAGAAATTTTAATTTCAATATAAATATAAGAAAGAACTGCCAAACCTAGTAATATTACAATTGAGGTTAATAAAGCAGGAGAATTATCATTCGATATTTACTGTAAACGTTTGGAAAATTCATTGTTTTTTACATTAAATATTTTAGTCATGAAAATATACTGGATTACTTACTAATTCCACCAGATATATCCTCTCCACCTAAAAAGAGTGTTAAATTCATTAGCAAACATACTAAAAAAGGTGTCTTTAAATAAATCATTCTACAATAAGGTAATAGAAATTAAATAGAATACAAATTTTTAGTATCAGAAAGAAACCCTCATATTCGACATTGCTTATATTGTTATTCATATATGTAAACCCCATCTACTGTTATTTTCAAGAAATACTGATGGATAGATTTTTTTTTTTGCAAATGTCATATTAAACTCGTAATAAAGAAATTTTTAAGAGAAAACGATTAAAAGTTTGACCTTTGCTTTATTACCTTGAAAATATATATCATTATTACGAGTAATTAGTAGAATAAATTAAAGTTATTTTAATAGATATTTTCCTTTTCTCCTGATGTATCTAAATTTCTTGGAACAAAATATTGATAATTTAATTATATTTTTTAATAATAATTTTTTTTGAGAAATTTTAAAATTTAGTAAAATTGCATAAGAATTTTTAATCACATCGTTTAAAGAAAATACCACAGATTCAGGATATTTATACTACATAATTTTATATAGGCACAACGTTCTGATACACAAGAGTTTATAATTCCTGTAATTAGAATAAAGGTATATATATTACATAACATTGTATAGCTTTCTAATTCCTACTTTCAAAACAAGAATATATTTTCTATGTAGGAATATATTCATAATTAATTAGTATATTTAATTTGTATATAAATATCCTTATGTATATATTAATAGACACATAGATGCTGTCTGTATGAGTATTCATATATATAAACTCAATTGAAATGTGAAAATTGGAATTTAAAAAAATTCACATACAAAAAACTAGAACAATAAATATTTTATACAATAAATAATTACAATAAATATTTTTGTCAAGAAAATACACTGGGTTACTGACCAAATGTCATTCCTGATCCACTTGCCACACCTAAAATATATGTTAAATTCATTAGTAAACTTACTGAAAAAGTTGTCTATACATAAATCATTCTTCAATCAGGAAATAGAATTTAAATAGAATAAGGTAAACGCACCAGTAATAGGCCAGTTAAGAGAAAAATTTAAGTAAATCTGAATTTTCACAGCTATAGATAAAGCAAACTGGTCCAAATTTTTACCTGCGATTTTAATAACTGTCTTACATCTATAGTAGCAATTGGAGCGATCTGGCTGCATTCATAAAAAAATATATATACATAAATAATAACCAACCTGATGCACCTATAATTGACCATTATTTTATCCGATGTACCCATAATGGGCCACCCAATAATGGGCCATCAATATCGCCCATCACAACATAAATGGACATTTATTTAATCTGTTATGGAACAAAAATCATTTCTACAATATCATAAAATTCGAAAGAAAAGGAACTAAAAACATGATGCATATCTTTAACCGGTTTATTCTTTTTATAACTATAGTACAACTACACTAAATATATAAAAACTGAAATATAACTGAAATATAAATTTATTTACTTAAACATCTAAAATTAAATTTACTTAAAAATTGTTGTTAATGTTGCCGGTGATGTACCGCTTTACTTGTCACAGCTGGTATGTTGTTGCAAATATTGACATTTCCGAAAATATAATTTGTAGCAGTACACGGACTGGCCCAATACAGGAACAGTGTAGCAATTCGTGATCCCATGATGGGCCACTCTATTTTGACAATGGAATCTAAGTTTTTTTGTCATTTAATCACTGTACAATTTGAATTATACATACTATCGTAATGAATAATAGTTTAAGTCAATAAACAGGCATTATAGTACTAAAATAAATTTTTTTGAAAAATTCATTTACCTTAACAGATTTCTTAAGCAGATGTTAAAACAAACACAAATTTTCTTCTCTCTAGCAGAATACACCTTACACTTTGCACAAAGTAAAGGGATGAACTCAATTCCAATGCTAAGGGATCCTCGCAGGTAGTTGCTAATGACCCTCACCCCTTCCACTGCCTAAGGTAACAATAGACCCTTAATTTCTCGACATTTCTAAGGGTGGCCCATTATAGGGACATGGCCCATTATAGGTGCATTTACCTTACAATTTTTAAGTAACGGAAAAAACCCCACATATCCTATATTGTCTGTATTGGTATTCATATATGTGAACGCAATCTACAGTTATTTTCAAGAAAGAATGATTTAGAATGTTTTTTTTCAATGTCATATGAAACTTCTAATAAAGACAGCTTCATGAAAATAATGATTAAAAGTTTCGCCTCTGATTTACTAACTTGAAGATATATATCAATATTACGAGAAATCAGGAGAATAAATTAAAGTTCATTAATAGAAATTTCCCTTTTCTCCTGAAGTACTTACACAAAGTTGCTTGGAACAAAATATTAACAATTTATTTATTTTTCTAATAAAATTTTAATAAGATAACTTTTAAAATCTAGTAAAATTGTATAATAACTTAAACACATCGTTTAAAGAAAAATACCCTGACTCAGGATAATTATACTACATAATTTGATATAGGCACGAGTTCCGGATACACTAACGAATATATGACGTGAAACTAGAATAAAGGGATATTACATAACATTCTATAGTTTTCTAATGCTTACTATCTAAACCAAGAATACATTTTTTATGCATTATTGTATTCATATTTAATTAATATATATAATTTGTATATAAATATCCTTGTGTATATATTAATAGAGACATATATACTGTCTGTATGGGTATTCATATATATAAATGCAATTTACTGTAATTGTCAAGCAATTTTAATAGTAAAAGAATGTTGAAACGAATGCATATAAAACAATTGAAAAAGGAAAGAAATCATGAAATATATGATTAAAATATATGATTATGTTCACATAAGAGTTATTATCTAGAAAATATGTACCAATATTATGAATAATTATTTTAAAAAATTGAATATTTTTGAAATTCGATAAATTTCTTTATACCTAAAGTATTTAATTTTATTTACTTATAACAATATATTACTCATTTAAAGTAATTCTTGGTATATTTTTTAATGTAAAATATATGAAAATTTATTAAACTGCATAATAACTTCTTACAAAAATAGTACCACTGATTCAAGATAATTTTGTATCTTTTTATGATATAGGTACAAGTCTCTCATGCACAAATGACAAAATAACAAACTTCGTCTTGGGTCTGTCCTTCAACTGGTCTAGAAATATTAATTTCATTATAAATTTTAGAAAAAACTTTCGAATCTAGTATTATTACAATCATTGTAATGAAGCAGAAGAAATACCATTCTATCATTAATGCCAATTTTTGAAAATTTGCCGTTTCTTACAGTAAAATTTTAATCATGAAACTATGGATTACTTACCCTTTCCATCTGATCCATCTAAAATGTATGTAAAATTCATTAGCAAACTTCACAAAAACATTGTTCATACACATATCATTTTACAGCAATGAAGAAAATTTAAATAGAAAACAATTCTTAAGTATCAGGAATAGATATCTTATTTTATACTGTCTGTATGGGTATACATACATATATATATATATATATATATATATATATATATATATATATATATATATATATATATATATATATATATATATATATATATATATATATATGCGCCATCTATTGTGATTTTTAAGCAACTGTAATAGATAAAAGAAAACAAAATTGAAAAAAGAAAAAGAAAAATTTCTTTAGTAGAAAACTTCACAAGAAGCGGTTAAAAGGACATTTATTATCTGGAAAATATATATATATATATATATATATATATATCAATAATTCGAGTAATTTGTAGGATAAAGGAAAATTATTTCAACAAATATTTTCCTTTTCTCCTGAAGTACCTGAATTAGGTTGATTGGGAAAATATATTAACAATTGGCATATTTTTTAATAATTATGAAATTTGACTATTTTCATAATTTAGGAAAATTGTAGAATAACTTTCTTCCCTAACACATCTTTTAAAGAAAATTACCACTGATTCAGTTTAATTGTACCACATAATTCGGAATAGGCACAAGCTTATCATTCACAAATGTCGACATTAAGCTGAACTAAAATTAAGGAATATATAATATATTGTATAACTTTTACATCATTCATTGATATAAGAAAAATATATTTCCTGTATAGGAATAAATTCATATTATGTTTATATATATACAGAACATATATTAACAGAAATACAGATACACTTTAAAAAAACACTATATGGATGTAAGTCCTATTTATCTTTAAAACACCAAAACATTCATTTATTACGTGTTGTCATATTTTTATTTTTTCAAAATATTATTTTCACTCTAAATGCATATTGTGACGATTCCTTGAAAATGCATATTATCTCGGGTATTTAAAAAAGTTCTCGTAAAAAAATTTTGTTTAATTTTTTATTTACACTGAAAAAAGAAACTTCTTATCCCTGGCTTTGTTTTCCCACTTCCCCAGGAATATCAATATCATTATATATTTAAGAAAAAAGTTTCAAATTTAGTATTATTACCAACAATATTAATGAAATTTAAGAATTTGCTTTCGAGTACTACAGCGAACTTTTCAAAAAATTATTTTTCTTTGCAGTAAATACGTATATCACTAATAAAAATATATTTAATAACCCACCAATGTACTTTCATGCCCCTGAAAAATACATTAAATGTGTTATAAAATTGTAATTTATAACTGTATTTCGAGTAACTCGTAAAAAAATTAAAGTTACTGTATAACTTTTTTAATATAAGAATTTTCAAAATTTATTAAAATTGTACAATGACTTAAACATTTTGTTAAAAAAATTATCACTCCTTCAATATAATTATATTCATTATATCATATTGGGACATGTCTCTCTTATACAAAAGACCATATTACTCGAAACCAGAAATAAAGATCGTATGTTGCAAAACATTATAGCTTGTTCAACTGTTTATTTCATATAAGATGAATATATTTCATATATATATATATATATATATATATATATATATATATATATATATATATATATATAGAAACTAAAACATAAAATTATGTATATATTGATACATACATGCAATTATATAAATATGTATATGCATTTGAGGCCTGGTTTGGTTTAAAGCACCAATATTGCTATTGCTGTACGTCTGTGATATTTTTATGTTTTTGGAAATTCATTAAATTTAAATTCGGTTACTAATATCTCGATGCACTGAAAATGCATATCAATTAGAAGTTCGTTATCATTAACGAAAAAATTCTTTTACAAAATGCCGCTTGAATTCATTGATTTACGTTGAAAAAATAACCTCATTGTCACTCGGTCTATTCTTCCACTTTCAGGGAATATGAATATCACTATAAGTATCAGAAAGAACTTTCAGATCTAGTATTCTTACCATTAAGATTTATGAATTATAAGAAATTCCTTTTGAGTACTACAGCCAACTTTAAAAAAATTATATTTTTTTTACAGTAATAAATATGTCACTAATAAAAATATATTTAATTACTGACTAAAGACTCAGCGTGCAACTTAAATGTACGATAAATTCATTAGATAAATTTTTAAATTCTTTAATTTTTTTCTTTCTTTGATCAGGAAATTAAAGATTGGCAGAATATTTTTTTCACCATCATAAAGAAATTTTGCGTAACTTCTTTTGAATATACTGGCACTTGTATGCATTACCGAACTTCTATAGTGATTTTAAATAAAGTATAAGAAATAAAAAAATAATTTCCAAGAAATTCCTATAAAAAAACTAAGAAAATAAAAATTCATGTATAGAAAGTTTAAAAAGTTCACCTTTCTATTATTACGCAGAAATTATTCATCAATAATGCGAATAATTATTATAAAATTATTCAAATATTTTTTTTTTAATTCCCTTATTTTCTGAATTACCTGAATTTGGTTCAAAAGAACAAATTATTGAAATTGGAATTTTATATAATTTTTCCATGTAAGTATTATGAAAATTTTATAAATTTGCCCCTTAACTGAAATATATCGTTTCAATTAATTGACAACTGAATTAAGAAAAAAACTAATACACAATATGATATGGGAACAAGACTTTGGCATGTATCATTAATTACAAAGTAATTCCTTTAAAAGAAATAGAAAAGAAAAAGAATCATGAATTGAACGTTTAAAAAGTTCAATATTTATAATTACTTGAAAATATTCATCAATAATGCAAGTATTAAAAATTTCAAATAACACTGGTCGACAAGGTTTTTTTCACAAGAAATCTGAACAGTGAATCTAGTGCATTTTTTCATCCTGAATTCAGATATGTAGTCAGAATTTTCCCATCCGGCACTGTTTTTATGTGAGAGCTACTTTTAAAAATCTGATTTTAGCTTTTTCTTTGATCTGTCATAGGAACCTTTACCTCATATGTAGCGATTTTACACAAGCTGTATTTAAGGAAATTATTTGTAATATCATTCTGAAGTACCATAATACAAAACTGTGCAGGTTCATTCATGTTTGGACATGCTCAGGCCTATTAATCTGGCATTGTGATGTGTCAGTATTGAGCTGACTGTGAGTTTGTTCACTAGTGAAATATTTCCTTCCTTTCTGTTTGGAAGTGTATTGTGTCACGAGCTCTCGCGCGTTTTTGCCGCCATTCTTATGTCTGAAAACGAAGCTCGGCGCCAGCGAAGAGAGCTGTCGAGAAAAAAGTTTGTTTTTCGATGTGAGATGTACGCATTTTTTTTTGTTCATACTTCGAATTGAATCGAAGTGTAAGCATAGAAGGATAGAACAGTATTGTGTATGTTGTGTTTCATTGCTTTGTTTTTTCATCTTGCCAAGAAAGTGTGTAAATCATGCAAATAATTTCTGCTATATTTGTGGTGAACTGACCTTCAAGTCTCAGAGGTGAAATTTGACCCCACTTGTAAAGAAGTGTTATCAACTTTACTTTGGCTGTCAAGTTGGTGATTTTGATAAGAGCTGGGCCCCAAATACATGCTCTGTTTCGTGTGTTAGACTGCTGACTGGGGGGAAAATGGTACACATCATATGTTACTTGCAATTCCCATCATTTGGAGGGAACCCAAGGATCATTTAACTGATTGTTATTTTTGTTTGACAAATATTAAAGGAATCATATCTAAAACAAAATATACAGTTAGTATCCAAATTTGCAATCTGCAATGAAACCTGTCTTACACAATGCAGAGTTCCCTGTACCAGTATATGCAGATACGACCTTAAGTGATAACTGATTCTGACCCAACTCGGTACTTACATATTATAGCTGAAGCTTGGCAGCCTTTAACCCTTGGCGTAATATCTGCTCGCCAACACCTAACTTCACAGTGGCAACTCATTTCCTGCCCGGAAATTATAAACAACATTTTGAGCAGAAGCATGTTAAAATAATACAAATGTGTGGAAAATGTGGTTACTCCCAAGCTCTACGTGCCCAATAAGATTTTTTTTATTAAATACAAATTTTAAGGGGGTTAAAAAGGGAATAATCCCCTGCCCCCCTCTAAAAACACACACTGTATCTTTGGAACCATAGGGCCTAAGAAGCTGAAATTTCGTATAGTAATTCCCCATAATCCCTAGGTGCCTGCTAAGAAATCTTTTTTTGGAAACTGCAAATTTTAAGGGGTTAAAAAGAGCTTAACCCCCTGCCCCCTCTAAAAACACGCACTGTATCTTTGTAACCATAGGGCCTAGGAAGTTGAAATTTCGCATAGTGGTTCCCCATAATCCCTAGGTGCCTTCTAAGAAATCTTTTTTTTGGAAACTGTAAATTTTAAGGGGGTTGAAAAGAGCTTAACCCCCTGCCCCCTCTAAAAACACCCACTGTATCTCTGGAACCATAAGGCCTAGGAAACTGAAATTTTCTATGGCGGTTCCTCTTAAGCCCTAGGGGCACACCTATAAATATATTTTTAAAGTTCGGATTTTAAGAGGTTTAGCCCCCCTTCCCTCTAAAAAAACCACTGTATCTCTGGAACCATAAGGCCTGGAAAGCTGAAATTTGTTTGTTTGGTTTCCCTTAAGCCCTAGGTGCACACTAATAATTTTTTTAGTTCAAATTTTAAGGGGTTTAGCCCCCCACCAAAAAAAATATAATAAATAAACTCACTGTATCTCTGGAACCATAAAGCCTGGGAAGCTGAAATTTGGTTGGTTGGTTTCCCTTAAGCCCTAGGTGCACACCAATAAATCTTTTTTTTAAAGTTCAAATTTTAAGGGGTTTAGCCCCCCCCCCAAAAAAAAAAAGAATCCCACGGTATCTCCGGAACCATAAGGCCTGGGATGCTGGAATTTGGTTGGTTGGTTCGTTTTCCTTAAGCCCTAGGTGCACACCAATAATTGTTTCCTTTTTTAGTTCAAATTTTAAGGGGTTTAGCCCCCCCCCAAAAAAAAAAAATAAATAAATAAACTCACTGTATCTCTGGAACCATAAGGCCTGGAAGCTGAAATTTTTGTTGATTGGTTTTCCTTGAGCCCTAGGTGCACACCAATAAATCTTTTTTTACATTCAAATTTTAAGGGGTTTAGTTCCCCCCCCCCCGAAAAAAATATCCCACTGTATCTCTGGAACAATAAGGCCGAAGAAGTTGAAATTTTGCATGGCGTTTCCTCTTAGGCTCTAGTTGCTGGCCAAGAAAGATGTTTAAAAAGCAACTTTTTAGGAGGTTGTAAAGTGGTTTTAAATCCCCCCAAAAAATGAAATATCCAAAACTCGTATTTAAATTCGGATCACTGTCGTTAAATTCTGCGATGAACTCCTTATGAGAAATGACCCCACCTTACTGCTAAAGTTAATTGAAATTAAATGAACCAAATGACATAATTCATGGCACTCGTGTAATCTGTGGCGAAGCACGTATATGAAATATGCGAAAGCAGTTATTAAACATGCATGAACATTTTGAGCAGCAGCATGTTCAAAAAAGTATTTGGAAAAAACATGGAAAAGTTTAAAAAAAATTAGCAGCTGAAGAACATGATTTCGCTATAGATAATTTTAGATCTAATTAAAAATTTTATATTAAAGACAAAATAGGAATATACTCTTAGACAAAAAAAAGCGACGCGCCAAGAAGGGGTAATGCAAATTAGACACAAATTGATATGCATACAGGTTTCGACGGAAAGTGCAAATATTTAAAGTTTGGCAATCGGGATTTTAAATTAATGGCAATCGGGAACCGTAGAACCAGTTTTCCTTCTGAATTCTGACTGTTTTGCCGCAATCTTTAATATTACATCTCCAGCTACTGGTCGATTAAAATAGACACGCATGTTGTGAAAGTTAGGGCATACACACTGACTGGGCAAAATTCTACGGATCTGGAAAAAAGACACTGCATCTTCTTACTTTTGGCCTATATTACACTATCAAAGTTCTTTGACAAAGATATTTTTAAAAAGTTATTTGTATCTTTTATAACAGTTATACATAAAAGAAATGCTATAACCTCAAAATACCCCTATTACACTATCAAAGTTCTTTGACAAAGATCTTTTATAAAAGTTATTTCTATCTAAGGGGGATAAATACCTTAAAATTCGAGCTCTTAAAAAAGATTTATTGATGTGTACCTATGGCTTAAGGGGAAGTACCATACAAAATTTCAGCTTCCTAGACCCTATGGATCCAGAGATACAGTGGGATTTTTTTAGGGAAGAGGGGGTTAAACCCCTTAAAATTCGAGCTCTTAAAACATATTTATTGGTGTGTACCTAGGGCTTAAGGGGAACCACCATGCAAAATTTCAGCTTTCTAGGCCTTATGGTTCCAGAGATACTATGGGGGGTTTTTTAGAGGGGGGTTAAGCCACTTTTAACCCCCTTAAAATTTGCATTTTTCAAAAAGATTTTTTTTAGTAGGCACCTAGGGCTTAAGGGGAACCACCATACGAAATTTCAACTTCCTGGGTCCTATGGTTTCAGACATACAATGGGGTTTTTGTTTCAGTGAGGAGGGGGTTAAGCCCCTTTTAAACCCCTTAATATTTGTACTTTTTAAAAATATTTCTTAGTGGGCATCTAGAGCTTAGGAGTAACCGCCATGCAAAATTTCAGCATCCTAAGACTTTTCCTTTGAAAGATTTGCGTTTTTAACATACTCATTTTGAATATTTTTCGTGTATTTATGTTTTGTCATTAGTTCGCAATTTTTAATTAGAGCTAAAACTATTTCGAATCGAAATCTTGTTCTTTATCTGCCGCGTTTTCCACACATTTGTATTTTTTTAACATGCTGTTGCTCGAAATGTTGTTTGTAACATCCGGGCACCGAAATCTTTTATAAAACTTTGACGAAGAACCCAACTTTTATAAAAGTTATCTTTTATCAAAGTTGAGGTATTACACTGTCATATTTCTCGTCAAACTTCTTTTATAAAAGATCTTTGTCAAATAACTTTCATAACTTAAAAAATAAAGAAAATCTTCAAAACGAAACTTAGAACGGGAGCGAAAAGCAATGAATGGCCAAAACAATACTATCAACAAGAATGGGGCGTATAATTGGCTCTTTATTGCCGCTTTTTCGCCAAACCGCAAAGCTTCAGCTATAATATGTAAGTACCCCTAACTCAAACTCAAAATGATTCAGATGAAAATAAAAAGGATCCTACATATGAAGCCAGTAGCTTTTCATCAGAAACATACTTTCCTAATCAGCAAGACCTTAATGACCTGATTCGGGATTTAAATCTGTCTAAACAGCAAGCTGAAGTTTTAACTTCCAGACTCAAAGGGTGGAATCTACTCCAAAAAGATGTAAGAATATGTAGTTATCGTAGCCGCCTTAGTGTTTTCAAAGACTGCTTCTCTGAAGAAAATGGTATTGTGTTTTCTAATGATATTTGTTCAGTTATGGAAACTCTTGGGCATCAACACCGGCCAGATGAGTGGCGAGTGTTCATAGACTCCTCTAAAGTTAGTTTGAAGACTGTGCTGCTACATATTGGCAATGAACTTCCATCAATACCTGTAGCGCATGCCGCTGATATGAAAGAGACATATGAAAATATGAAACTAGTTTTAGATAAAATACAATATGGAAAATATGAATGGAATATCTGTGGTGATTGAAAGGTCATTGCTTTATTGCTTGGTTTGCAACTTGGGTTCATCAAATTTTGCTGTTTTTTTGTGCGAGTGGGACAGCAGAGATTAGAAGTCTCACTACGTTAGAAAATCATAGCCTAAACGTGAATGTCTTATCCCTGGCCAGAAAAATGTGTCATATGTCCCTTTAGTGAATTCTGAAAAAATATTTTTACCTCCATTGCATATTAAGTTAGGAGTAATGAAAAATTTCGTCAAAGCTATAGATAAACTTTCTGATGGATTCTTGTACTTGAAATCGAAATTCCCCAAAGTCAGTGATGCTAAACTGAAAGAAGGAATTTTTATAGGACCACAAATTCGGTCATTAATGGCTGACGAACATTTCGAAGGACTGTTAAATCCACTGGAGAAAGAAGTCTGGCAGTCATTCAAAAGTTTATGTTGCAATTTTCTTGGAAACCATAAAGCAGAAAATTATCGTGACATAGTGGCTGTTCTTCTGCATTCTTCTGAAGCTATGGGATGCAACATGTCTTTAAAAATGCACTTCTTGGACTCTAACTTAGACTTCTTCCCCGAAAATCTTGGAGCTGTCAGCGATGAAACGGTGAGCGTTTTCATCAGCAAATTTCTACAATGGAGAAGAGGTACCAAGGCAAGTGGAGTTCCAATATGCTGGCTGACTACTGTTGGACCAAGAAGAGACACGTTCCAGATGCAAAATATGCCCGAAAATAACTATCTACCACATTCTAGGTAACTCAGAATGAGTAGTTATAATTTTGAGTTAGATAGCTAGTTACGGATTTTTTAGAATATTATAAAATATTCAAATGAATATCACACAACACTCCTGCCCGATGGGGAAAAACTGAAATTGTATTCAGGACGAAAAATACTTTTAGAATCTGTTATTTTAATTATTTTGAAAGAAAAAAAGTTCATTTTTGTCGACCAGTGAAATTTATTTAATAATTCCAGGATTATAGGGAATAATTAATAATAAATTTAAAATTATAAGAATTATTTTGGTATTTATTATTCTATATTTTGATTATCTAGAAGAAACAAAAATTAAATTTATATTATAATTTTTTAATATAAAATTTAAATAAAATTATTAGAATTTCATAATAAAATAAACATATTGCTAAAAGATTATCACTCATTTAATATAATATATTACATTCTATCATATAGGGACTAGTCTGTCATATACAAGCGGCCACATTACGCGAAACCAGAATTAAAGGATCATATATTTTACAAAAATAATGTATTGCATACCAATGTTTATTTCATATATGAGGAGCATATTTTCCATATATATATATATATATATATATATGTGTGTGTGTGTGTGTGTGTGTGTGTGTGTGTATATATGTATATATATATGTATATATATATGTATATATATATATATATATATATGTGTATATATATATATATATATATATATATATATATATATATACATATATATATATATATATATATATATATATATATATATATATATATATATATATATATATATATATATATATATATATATATATATATATATATAATGTTAACCTTTATAGTCGTGATCCGACAAATCATTATCATGTAGAAGTAACCATAACTGTAGCACCAACTCTTATTTACATCTGGTTTATTGACACATTAAAATCTTGATTAAATAAGTCATTTACAAACTTTCGTTCCGACGAACGTTAATATACTCGTGACAGCCGGGCTCATTATTCAAAGTCCGTCCGAGACCCTGTCTCTCCGTACGCGTGTTGCCCTTCAACAGTCCAAAAAAACTATTATCCCCCCTTCGTTACCGGCGTCCGTATTTATCCATTTTTCTCAGCGCCTTCTCGAACCATCCATGACGAATTTTCTTTCCTGCCGACTTTTCCAAGGTAGAAACGCGCCGCTAATGGATTTCACAAATCATTCTAATCATTTGCGTACTTTTCAAGTATTGTCGCACTTCTCCAAAGGTGTATATCATTCGACACCTGTTTGCGTTTCTTTTGGGCTTATTGAAGACGCTATTACTCACGTTCATCAATTCCACTTAGGAATGGGAGACGAGAGTCTGACATACGCCCTATCCTCTAGAAGTGAAAAAAATCTTTTGAGACGTTTTCACGTTTGAACAGCAGTCCCTGTTGATCAGAGGATAACGAGGCACACCCACGGGGTAATAACTGCGCTTTTTAACTTGTGGCGGGGGCTCTTTGTAGGCACCACCATAACACATTTTTGCCAGTAATTGATTCCATGTTTTCATCTGCATATGAGATAGCCACAACATTTACAGGTACCAAAAATCATTTTTACACACCTATCCTTAACACAAAATTCATATTATCAATCTTGCTCATTTCTTTACTTTAACCTAAACACTAACAAATTATTTGCCTACCAATCACTTATCTTTAAAGCAAGAATTTCTAAGATAATTATATTTTTGATTCCTCTTTTTTTTTTTGAAACTCTTTAGGGATTTCCTGGCTTAATCTTAACCAGTTAAACTTACATATTTTAATGAATCTTCTCCACAACTCTAAGGAATACTTAACATTAACTTCTTCACTAAGAAACAAACATAAACCAAGTGTTCATACAACAAAACAACAACAAAAAAAAATAAATATCACATAACTTATACACTTAAATTCTTGATACCATTATATTTACAAATTTAATCCGTTTTTCTTAGGATTCAACAATATTAGTTATCAATGCAATTACCAAAATACACATTTAATTAAATTTTCAATGAATTCTTCGAGAGCTACTTAAATCAATTTTAGAACATTTATAAAATACACAATTACATGAGTTTCCCGGAATTCTTTGGGAATTACTTAAGTTTGTGATCTTCTCAGCAATTTTTACGGGACCCTAAATAAATACGAATGGGTTTTTGGCTTCATTATTTCACCATCTCTCATTAACTCCGTTGTGAATTTGTGATCTAGTGTCGGTTCAAAATCACCCTTTTCTGCGGAAGTCTTTTCTCCCATAGTTTGCGTCTGTTTCCTACCCGTATCGTTGGGGCTTCCCTGAGCATTTAATTCTTCGTTTCGTGTTTCCCTTTGATTATTTCCATTCTTATTATTAGTTTCCTCTAACCCTTTATTCCTTAACATATCAATTTGATCTTTCCTCTCCTTTTCCGTCGAAAATCCCATTTCTCGCACCTCATCCAAATTCTCATTGAGACTTAATTCCCCATCCAAAATTTTATCAATTTCTCGCACTTCATCTAAATTCTCATTGAGACTTAATTCATTACCTCCTCCCTCATAGTACATCTCCTCATCCTTCGTCGGACTTCCCATTTCAAACATATAAAGGGAAATAATCATCTCCTCTGTCTCATCTAAATTCTCATTAGGATTTAATTCACTACCTCCTCCCTTATAGTACATCTCCTCATCCTTCGTCTGACTTCCCATTTCAAACATATAAAGGGGAATAATCATCTCCTCCTCTGTCTCATCTAAATTCTCATTAGGACATAATTCACTACCTCCTCCCTTATAGTTCATCTCCTCACCTGTGTCTCTTGCGCTTTCAAATCTATTCGGGGGACTAGCCATCTCCTCCTCTGTATCCCTTACAATTTCGAACATATTAGGAGGAATAATCAACTCCTCATCTAATATCTGATCTATACTCTTACTCAAATGCCTTTGTGAACATGCTACCCCTTCAAGGACCTCCTTTCCTTGAGTAATTACATCCCTCACTTCCCTTTCCTGTTGGGTTTCAATTTTATTCTCAGGTTGAATAATTTCGCCTCTGTTAAATTCCATCTCAAATTTATTTCCCCTCTGATCCCCTCTATTTCTGAGATTTTGAACTCTTTTGGGGCACTGATATTTCAAATGCGTTTTACTATTACAGACAAAACATCTTTTATCCTCCTTTTCCTGATCAATTTTCGCAATACCTTATCTGTTTTAACTAGTGGTTCCAGAATAACCCTTTTTTCATCTCTCAAAACTCCTTTGAAATTATTATTAACCCTTCCAATACTTTCTCTGACCATTAAACTTGAAAGTATTTTAGCTGCCCTCATCCTCAATTCTTCAACTTCTAATTCTTTCAATTTTAACATCATTTCTCTTTTTTTCTCTCTTTCCTGTCTATCTATCTCTTGTTTTTCAATTTTTTCTCGTTCTAATCTCTCATTAATTAAAGAGAAATACAACTCTTCCGTAAACCCTTCCTCATATCGTTCACTACCTAGAATTATTTGTTTTAGGTCATACATTGTGCTATTCGGGGGGACCTCTTCCTTTAGCTCTGTAGCCAACGTAATTAAATCGGCCTTACGTCCCTTCCCCAAGAATGTTATTTTTAGACTCAACCACGATTAACAATTAGAATGTGATTTTCCTTTTATCGTTATATAAATATCACACTTTAACTTTGATAGTTAACAAATCGTCTCCACGCTTTTGCTACTATAACAAAATACAACCAACTATACTTATCTTGAACTATTTACCTCAACAATTATGATAATTCTACGAGCATTTAACTACTATAATTATAAATCACTTCCAGTAATAACTAGTACGAACACTTGTGCATTTTTCCCGTTATACAAAATAACACTTTTTCACTTTTACAATAATAATTCCATTTACCAAAAATTCAATAACTCAACAAATTACTTCCAACATTATACATATGAATCAACACTTCAAAACTTATCAAAAATAATTCGGTTCCTTCAACTAATTACTACCGCTATCTCATACACAGGGAGAAAAGATAGAATCACTTACCCCTTTTTCACCTCGATGAAAAACTGTCACTCTGATCTTCCTCCGCTGCCACACTTTGATCACAGTTCAAGAGAGTTCACTATATAACCACGTCGTTGATGCACACTTCACTCCGATGTTGAATTTCTCCTGATACAGGTGTCTCTTCCCGTTTCCTGCCCAGTTCCCGAGTAAATTTCTGTCGCTGAAGTCGTGTCTAGTCGAATTCTCTGATGCACACCTCACTCCGACCTTGAATTTCTCCTGGCCCAAGTTTCTGCTCCCGTTTCTTGACCAGTTGCCGAGTAAATATCTGTCGCTGAAGTCGTGCCCAGTAGACTCGTTCGGAATCCAACTTCTCTTGAAACTGCGTCTCCTTAAAGATGTATCACCATTCTAATACTCTAGATCATCTTTTTCTGATACCTTCCATATCGCTGGGGTCCTCCCACGTTTTTTAATTCGACTACGCCAATGTTAACCTTTATAGTCGTGATCCGACAAATCATTATCATGTAGAAGTAACCATAACTGTAGCACCAACTCTTATTTACATCTGGTTTATTGACACATTAAAATCTTGATTAAATAAGTCATTTACAAACTTTCGTTCCGACGAACGTTAATATACTCGTGAGAGCCGGGCTCATTATTCAAAGTCCGTCCGAGACCCTGTCTCTCCGTACGCGTGTTGCCCTTCAACAGTCCAAAAAAAACTATTCTCCCCCCTTCGTTACCGACGTCCGTATTTATCCATTCTTCTCAGTGCCTTCTCGAACCATCCATGACGAATTTTCTTTCCTGCCGACTTTTCCAAGGAAACGTGCCGCTAATGGATTTCACAAATCATTCTAATGATTTGCGTCCTTTTCAAGTATTGTCGCACTTCTCCAAAGGTGTATATCGTTCGACACCTGTTTGCGTTTCTTTTGGGCTCATTGAAGACGCTATTACTCACGTTCATCAATTCCACTTAGGAATGGGAGACGAGAGTCTGACATATATATATATATATATATATATATATATATATATATATATATATATATATATATATATATATATACATATATATGTGTGTGTGTGTGTGTGTGTGTGTCATACACAAACGACTACATTACCAGGAACTTGAAATAAAGAATGTTAATTTCATAACATTCTATAGCTTTTTAATGCTTATGTATGAATGTATTCGTTTTTAATTAATATATATACTTTGCATTTATTATATATGTTTATGTAAATATTAATATATACATACTTACGCTTTTGTGAATATTTAACCCATTAATGTCTATTGGTACGAAAACATACCAGCTTAAGAATAGTTATTTTTCTCTGCACTAAATGGGTCTAGTTGTCCACTATTGTTCATGTGCTTCAAGAATAGTTAACTGATAGCTGGAAAAATATATTTTCCGCCATTTGCTCTCACGTTCTTGTTGCTATTTGACGTTATAGTCAGGTGAAAGCGTCGTGAAACAAGATGCCTCTGACATCACATAGAAAATAGTAAGTTTAGAGTTTTGGATTTATCTCAAAATTATATATTGTCTATCAATCACAGTTATAAAAGTATATTTTATAAATTCATGCCACTAGAAAGTCATGATTTGCTTTGTATTATAAAATATAAAAACTTATATATTGTTGGTACGAAACCGTACCAACCGGCTAATGTATAGTCAAGTTTGAATTAAAATCGAAAATCTTTCACGTTTGAATTAGAGTTTTTTGAAATAATATTTTGACTTTAAATCATTGTTATAAAAGAGTATTTTATAAATTGTTGCCCCTTGAAAGTCATGCTTTTATGCTGATGGTATAAAATTTTGAGTGTAGATAAGTCTATAATTCCATATTTCGGGCACCATGGACAAAAACAATTCATAAGAGGTAAGCCAATACGTTTTGGCTTCAAACTTTTGACTCTGTGTTCTTCTAATGGTCTGTTATTGCATGCTGAACCTTATTGTGGAGCATCTACAAAATTATCAAAATCTGATTTAGGCCAAGGAGCCGATATTGTTTTTGGGTTACTAGAGAAATGCGAGAGCCCATCTAGGACACATGATGTCATGAACAACTTATTTACTAGCACTCCCTTGCTGAAAGAGCTATCGAAAAGTGGCATAGCAGGAACCGGGACATTGAGAGAAAACAGGCTGAAAAATGCTGCTTTATCATCCAAAGAAATCTTGAAAAAGTCGGTAAGGGGGTCATATGAATACACTCGAGCCAAAACATTATGACAACCCCTACATTTCGCAATTAATTCGCCTGGATGACGTGGAAGGCACGTGATCAGGTGGAAGTGGTATTTAACTGCTGCTGGAGAGTCTGAAGAATTATTCTTTCACTTACTTGTGTGTGTGATGGGAAAGGCTGCGGATCTAAGCGACTTTGATAGAGGGCAGATTGTAATGGCTCGAACGCTCGGAACAAGTATTTCCGAAACTACACGACTCGTGGGTTGTTCGCGACCTACAGTTGTTAGTACTTATGCAAAGTGGATGAATGACGGTGAAACCAGCAGTAGACGACATGGTGCTCGACGTCCACACACTATGAAAGAAAAAGGTCGTTGGAGACTCTCTCGCATGGTGAAGCAAAACTGGAGCCAGACAGTGGCTCAGCTGACAGCCCAATACAATGCAGGGCCAAGTAGAATAGTATCTCAGCACACTGTTCAGCGGACACTGTTGGATATGGGGCTACGCATCAAACGTCCCACTCGTGTGCCTTTGCTGACCAAGCGTCATCGCCAACTGCGCCTGCGCTGGGCCCGGGAACATTGCGACTGATCCATGGATCAGTGGAAGAGAGTTGCCTTTTCAGATGAATCACGGTTTGTAATTCATCACGCAGATGGCCGTGTCAGGATACGCCGTCTTCCAGGCGAACTGTTGCTCCCTCAATGTACAGTAGGTCATACACAGGCCGGTGGTGGCGGTATTATGCTTTGGGGGACGTTCTCTTGGGCGTCTCTGGGACCTGTGGTTGTGGTAGAGCAGACCATGAATGCTACAGGGTATCTGAACATAATTGCGGACCAGTTGCACCCTTACATGGCCTCTGTTTTTCCAGCTGGAAATGGAATGTTCCAACAGGACAACGCCCCGTGTCACAACGCAAAAATTGTGTTGGAGTGGTTCCAGGAACATGATGCTGAATTCCAGTTAATGTCCTGGCCGCCTAACTCACCGGATCTCAATCCGATAGATACCATTTGGGATGTCATGGGACGGCAGCTCAGAATTCAAAGACCACCAATTCGCAATATGTCGGATTTGCGTGACCGTTGCTTAAACATCTGGTACAATCTGTCTCCAGCCATCTACCAAGGACTTGTGGCATCCATGCCAAGGCGGGTTGAAGCTGTGTTGCGCGCCAAAGGTGAGCCAACTCGTTATTGACAGGTCTTCATAATGTTTTGGCTCTTGAGTGTATATATGCCATGAAGATATCAATATCGTCAAATGGAATGACAATAAAGTTGTTACTGTTGCAAGTAACAAAGTTTCTACAAAACCTATTGCTTCTGCTACTCTATGGAATGCCTCAGAAAAAAAGAAAATTAATGTTTCCATGCCACAACAACTAAAAATTTATAATAAGCATATGGGTGGTGTCGACCTTGTTGATCAAGCTGTACCAAATTATCTCGAAAGAATTCGTTCTAAAAAGTGGTGGTGGCCATTGTTTTCGTTTGTACTTGGTGCCAGTGTTATAAATGGATGTAAATTGTATAAAACGAAAAATGATATAGATTAAATCCCACTTCTTGAGTTCGTACGACAATGCGTACAGGAACTGTTAGGCATTTACGGAACATTGCTTAGTGGGCCAGGTAAGCCAATTTCATTTAGGCATAAAGCGGCCTCACAAATAAGATTTGACAAGAATAGTCACTGGTGAATTAGATCAGATCAAGAACATGCCCGTTGCAAGAACTGTTCCGGTAGAAGCCGCTACAAGTGCGAAAAGTGCAATGTTCCACTGCATTCTTAGCGCCATAAAAACTATCATGTTTGCCGTTGATAGACATTTTATTGTTTTATTCTGTCAGAAAATCATCTAACGAAATTTTCATTTAATTGTTGTATTCCCGATTTTGTTATTATTTTCATTAATAAATAAATTTAATATTAGCTTTTATTCTCGATGTTTACTACACACGTACGCCGATTGGTACGAAAACGTACCAGTAAAAAAAACATAGTTAAAGTGCAACTACAAATATAATTTTAGTATAATACACATTAATAAACTTAAAACATAAAAATATGAGAGAAGTAACAAAAAAGATTAAAGAAAACGAAATCGGCATTAATGGGTTAATAAAATTTGTGATATTTAAAAAAAATTAGTTTCAATTCCTTTCTTTATGCTGACAAATGTTCCTACTTGTCCCTGTATTTCCCTCCAGTAGTACATGTATTTAATTATAAATATATGGATGAATTTTCATATCTATTAATATAACTATCAGGAGTAATGAATTATGAGAAATCGCTTTCGATTACTACGGCCAACTTTTGGAAAATTCATCGTTCTTACAGCATTAATAAATTGTTTATATTACTTACCATATACATTCGAATAAGAATTTGTGTCTAGTTGGTGTTTAGAGTACCACGGTCGTCTTTTTCTGAGTATGTTTATATATTTTAATTTTTTTTAAGTTCGTTAAATTAAAATTCAGTTTTTAATCACTGGAAACACTAAAAATGCACACCATTGATGAATTCGTGACTGTTTAAAAAATGATGTCAATATTTTTTTTAAAATTTTGTTGTATGGTGTTAGAAAAAATAACTGTTTGCCCATGAATATGTTTTCCTAATAGTACAGAAAAATAAATCATTTTTAAACATTTGGTCATACATTGAGCTCTAGTATTATTAACATCAAGATTAATTAAATATAACAAATATCTTTGGAGCATTACATCTTTATTTTCAAAAAATTTCCTTTCTTTATAGTAATAAATATTTCAGTAATAGTATACATAATACATTACTTACCACGCGAAAGATAGCTCATGGTGTTACCTGAAATACATGTGAATTTCGTTAGGAAGCTCTGCAAAAATATATAATCATTCTTCGTTTTTCCCTCACGGATTTAAAATTTAACAAAATAAAAATTTTTTCTAAGAGGAAAAAAATTATCATCTTTTATACCGTTTTTATATGTATTGATACACAATAATGATCTGTACTGTGTTTTTCAAGTGATTGTGATAAATCAAAAGAAATTTTTAAAGAAGTCTTATCAAGCAACTTATTAAAAGAAAACTGATGAAATTTCAGTATCGGAATTTACTTTCCAGAAATCACATAAGTATTATTATCTAGAAAATATTTAATAATATTTGGAGTAATAAGTGAAAAAAATTAAAACAATATATTTGAATATTTCCTTTTCTGCCGAAGTACATAAAGTAGGTTGCTTAAAACAAAATATTAAGGATTTCAAATTGTCATTTGAAATTGTTTTAATGTAAGTATTATCAAAATTTAATTTTTTATTAATAATCACATATCTCCTATGTTGTTAGAGATTTTCTTGCATTTGTTTGTTATGCACTGTGGCTGTGGTTATATTAATAAGTTAAGGTATAAATAGCTTAAGTAATACTTAGTATGCAACAGTTAATCTTTCATTACTAATACGAATATACTAATTATGTTAAAAATGTAAGAAAATATGTTGTATAAAAATTTATAAAATCTCTCACTTATTTAATTAATGTTATAGTGTTTATTATAAGTGTGTAAAAAAATTATAAAAATATAAAAGATGATAATAAATATAGTAAAATGTCTAAAAATAATATTACAAATAATAAAATTTGGTAAATATCTAGGTTTAATTTTTGCCTTGTTGTAACATGACTAGTTGTGATTGTATGACACTTGATTTAGTTGATTAAATTAATTTAAAACATTAATCATTGCCTTAACTTTAGTAATTTATTTTTGCATATTATTACTGCATTTGTAATGAGAATAATGATGTACACAGCTGGCCACAGACAAGAGATATCACAACAAAATTTATTTTGTAGATAACATGTTTACCAAGTATCAAATGATTAAATTTATAGACAGCTGTGAAGTGTGGTTCCTGCCAAAATCAGTAGCCAGAGTAGCCGCCATTGTTGGAGATCACCGCTGCCACACGCCTCGGCATTGATTCAAAGAGACTTTGGATGAGTTCTTGCGGTACAGCAGACCAAGCAGCTTACACACGTTCCCAAATTTGATCTGCTGTAGCAGCTGGGGATGGAATCTGGGTCAATCTTAGAGCAACAATGGACCACATGTTTTCTATCGGCGAAAGATCCGGAGAGCGAGGCGGCCAGGGAAGCAATTCAATCTGGCGATTGACGAAGAACCGTTGGACAATGCGTGCCATGTGTGGTCGCGCATTATCCTGTTGAAATATGGCTGTGGGCAGGCCCTGAAGTTAAGGAAGGACAACTGGCTCCAACACCTCGGAGATGTAGCGCTGGCCGTTTAAAGTACCGGCAATGCGTACTAAAGGTGTGCGAGAGTGATATCCAATACCGCCCCATACCATAATACCCGGTGCAGGACCAGTGTGGTGGTGCATAACGCAGCTGTTCAGAATCCTCTCTTCACGGTGTCTCCAGACTCGAATGCGACCATCGTGGTGTTGCAGACAGAAGCGTGACTCGTCAATAAAGACAATTTCATTCCATTCTGCCGTCCACATCCTTCTGTCATCGCACCATTGGCGGCGAAGACGTCTGTGGTTCTGCGTCAAGGGTAGACAAAGCAATGGACGTCTTGTGGACAGACCACTCTGCTGTATACGGCGTCGAATGGTACGCGCAGACACTGGATGATGCGTTACAGACTGCATGTGCTATGCCATGGTTCGTGATGTGACTGAGCGATCCGTCACTGCAATGCGCACGATTTGCCTGTCATCACGTGAAGCGGTGCGCTGAGGTGGATGCGATCGAACACGCCGGTCCGTCGTACCCTCCTGCATCCAATGATCACATATCCGCATTACAGTTGTTTGGTTTCGTCCAACTCGACTACCGATTTCCCTGAAAGATAATCCACAATCTCGGTAGGCCACTATCCTTCTTCTGTCGAACTCGGATACTTGATGAAAAGATAATCGCTGTTTTCGACCAGGCATAATTGATCGTTTTTTTGAAAAAACCACAAGAAAAACACAATTGCCGAATTTGAAATGGTCGAAATCTCCAAGCCTTAAATAGCGCTTTGAAGTGGCGCCACAGGCGCGCGTGATGTGCGTCTGCGCTGAAATTCTAATCATTTGCATATCTCACCTCCGCTAATGCATGTTGTAAATTTCATGTTATTTGCATGTTTCCTTCAGGGTGTTGCATTTACAGTGGCCAGCAGTGTATTTTGACTGAACTTTGTTAGCCCCAGTTTCTTTTGTTTGGTATAGGAGCTCCTTCAGTTGAATTTGGTTTCAACTAGTTGTGTAAATTTAAGAAAGAATTTCCGAATCTAGTATTATTACAATCTTTGCAATAAAGCAGAATAAATAGCATTCTAGCATTAATGCCAAATTGGAAAATTTACCTTTCTTTAAAATAAAATTTTATTCATGAAACTATAATGGATTACTTACCATATCCAACTGATCCATCTAAAATGTATGTAAAATTCATTAGCAAACTTCACAAAAACATTGTTTATACACATATCATTTTACAGTAACGAAATAAATTTAAATAGAAAACAATTCTTAAGTATCAGGAAAAGAACTCAAATTTCATACTGTCTGTATGGGTATTCATATATATAAATGCCATCTACTGTGAGATTTAAGTAATTGTAATAGATAAAAGAAAAAAAAATTGAAAAAAAAAATTTACTTAAAATTTTTTTAGAAGAAAACATCAGGAAAAACGATTGAAAGGTTGGCCTCTCATATATTATCTTGAAAATATATATCAATAATTCTAGTAAATCGTAAGATAAAGGGAAATTATTTCAACATAAATTTTCCTTCTCTCTTCAAGTACCTTAATTATGTTGATCTGAAAAATATATTAACAATTAATATATTTATTTAATAATTATCTAATATGGGAATTTTCATAATTTAGGAAAATTGTAGAATAACTTTTATTCTAACACATCTTTTAAAGAAAATTACCAATGATTCAGGATAGTTATACCACATAATACGAAATAGGCAAAAGTTGATATATATATATATATATATATATATATATATATATATATATATGACAAGCTCGCTACTTACACCCTTCCCAGTACGTCGTCTTACATCCAAACTTTTCTCCTTCTTAATCTATCTTTATTTAATTATTAAAGTTATAGCAGTCAATGAATTAAAAGGCAGGTGGCAAAGAACTGCAATTAATATATCTAACATCGTTTATTTCCAAAATCTTAAGCTACCTGATTCAATCTGATAAATTATTTCCAAGAGTCACCAAACTCTCACGCGTAGCGTGACTATCTCCATCAAGAATTTCCCGCCGTCTGATTAAACGCTATTGTTTTTCTGCCATCCAAAGCCACCGCGCATGCTCACATGATCTCTGTGACGCATACACCGGAGATGGATCATGGGAGTGGCCACAGATGTCAATCAATCGAAAGGGAATTTCCCCGATTTCTCTCGATGCATTTCGAACCAAGATATGAGAATAGTGGCGAATTACGCCACGACAATAAATTAATTATTCAGCACATTATGTTTGAGGAAAGTACGGTTAATACCACAGTCTCTTTGGTGCTGTGTCATATAGAATACACAGAAAATATCAAACTATATTGACTTGTGTATAAAAAAAACAGTATCTTTGTATGCAACTACACTGCTGGCCACTGTAAATGCAACACCCTGAAGGAAACATGCAAATAACATGAAATTTTCAACATGCATTAGCGGAGGTGAGATATGCAAATGATTAGAATTTCAGCGCAGGCGCACATCACGCGCGCCTGTGGCGCCACTTCAAAGCGCTATTTAAGGCTTGGAGATTTCGACCATTTCAGATTCGGCAATTGTGTTTTTCTTGTGGTTTTTTCAAAAAAGATCAATTATGCCTCGTCGAAAACAGCGATCATCTTTTGATCAAGTGTCCGAGTTCGACAGAAGAAGGATAGTGGCCTACCGAGATTGTGGATTATCTTTCAGGGAAATCGGTAGTCGTGTTGGACGAAACCAAACAACTGTAATGCGGATATGTGATCATTGGATGCAGGAGGGTACGACGGACCGGTGTGTTCGATCGCATCCACCTCAGCGCACCACTTCACGTGATGACAGGCAAATTGTGTGCATGGCAGTGACGGATCGCTCAGTCACATCACGAACCATAGCACAGCACATGCAGTCTGTAACGCATCATCCAGTGTCTGCGCGTACCATTCGACGCCGTTTACAGCAGAGTGGTCTGTCCGCAAGACGTCCATTGCTTTGTTTACCCTTGACGCAGAACCACAGACGTCTCCGCCGCCAATGGTGCGGTGACAGAAGGATGTGGACGGCAGAATGGAATGAAATTGTCTTTACTGACGAGTCACGCTTCTGTCTGCAACACCACGATGGTCGCATTCGAGTCTGGAGACACCGTGAAGAGAGGATGCTGAACAGCTGCGTTATGCACCGCCACACTGGTCCTGCACCGGGTATTATGGTATGGGGCGGTATTGGATATTACTCTCGCACACCTCTAGTACGCATTGCCGGTACTTTAAACAGCCAGCGCTACATCTCCGAGATGTTGGAGCCAGTTGTCCTTCCTTACCTTCAGGGCTTGCCCACAGCCATATTTCAACAGGATAATGCGCGATCACAAGTGGCAAGCATTGTCCAACGGTTCTTCTTCAATCGCCAGATTGAATTGCTTCCCTGGCCGCCTCGCTCTCCGGATCTTTCGCCGATAGAAAACATGTGGTCCATGGTTGCTCTACGATTGAACCAGATTCCATCCCCAGCTGCCACAGCAGATCAACTTTGGCAACGTGTGGAAGCTGCTTCGTCCGCTGTACCCCAAGAACTCATCCAAAGTCTCTTTGAATCAATGCCGAGGCGTGTGGCAGTGGTGATCTCCAACAATGGCGGTTACTCTGGCTACTGATTTTGGCAGGAACCACACTTCACAGAAGTCTATAAATTTAATCATTTGATACTTGGTCAACATGTTATCTACAAAATAAATTTTGTTGTGATATCTCTTGTCTTTCTTGGTGTTGCAATTTGGGTGACCAGCAGTGTACATAATAAAAATCACACTTGTATATGATATAAATTGTATATAAAAATTACAGAACATTTATGGCATTATTCAAGAAAAAACTCAATCACTTTAAAAGTTTTCAATATATCAATTTCTTATTCGTTATATTTAGTTTTATATCTTTATTTTTCTCCTTTCAATAATCATTATTCTCATTCGTATTCCAACATTATTTACTTATTAAAAAAATCTCTATTCAATATTTACTATTTATTCTATTCATATTTCCTCTAACATTATGTACCTAATTTTAAAATATTTTCACTTTATATTCAACTTATTCACTTAATAGTCAATTGTGCACATTTATTTTAATTCTACGTGGCTATCTAATTTATATATATATATATACAGTCGAACCTCCATATATCGAAGTAGGAAAATGCCGGGAAAAAATTCGATATATAGAAATTTCGATATATAGTATTGATCTTAGTTTTATCATAATTCTCCTAAAACATTAAAGTTAAAGCTAATTTTCGTATACGAAACTCAATTTCCAATTTATATGTGAATCACATTAAATGAAAGTTAATAACTAAAAAATGAATTAATGTGAAAGATTTATTGAGTACTATATACCTTTAAAAAAAAACAATAATCCAGACAGTGGTTTCAGTGATCATAGTTACATTGTTAAAAAAAAAAAAAACTACGAATATCTTGCTGAACAGCCAGTTTTGCGGAAAGTTCATCAAAGAAATGCTCGCATTTATTCAGTCCATTAAAAACTTCATCAGAGACATTTTCCACGAATTGAAGTCCACGAAGTACTGTTTCAAACGCCAAAAATTGGGAGATTTTATTCTAAAGTGGAATAAAATCTCCCAATATGTCGTGAAAAAAATTTCGATATATAGAGATTTTTTCGATATATAGAAACAGTTTTTCTATGTAATGAACATGGAGATTTGCTAAGAGTTCGATATATAGAAAATTTTGATATAGGGAAGTTCGATATATGGAGGTTCGACTGTATATATATATATATATATATATATATATATATATATATATTAACAGAAACATAGATACATTTTTAAGAAACATGCATGTGCATGTAAGTCCTATTTATGTTTAAAACACCAAAACATTCATTTATTTTGTGTTGTCATATTTTTATTTTTCAAAATATTATTTTCACTTTAAATGCATATTATGACGATTCCCTGAAAATGCATATTATCTTGGGTATTTAAAAAAGTTTTCGTAAACAATTTAGTTAAAATTATTTTACGCTGAAAAAATAAATTTCTTATTCCTGGCTATGTTTTCCGACTGCCCCAGGAATATCAATATCATTATATAAGAAAGAAGTTTCAAATCTATGACACTCAAGTATTATGACACTCAAGATTTATGAATTTTAAGAAATAACTTTTGAGTAGTACAGCGAATTTTTCAAACAATTATCGTTCTTTGCAGAAAATATATCACTAATAAAAATATATTTAATTACTCACCAATGTACGAGTATGACTCTGAAAAATACGTTAAGTGCGTTAAAAAATTGTAATTTATAACTGTATTTCGAATAACTCGTAAAAAGAAAATTAAACTTATTCTATAATTTTTTAATAGAAGAATTTTCACAATTTATTAAACTGGTACAATGTCTTAAATATTTTGTTAAAAAAATTATCACTTATTCAATATAATTATATTCATTATATCATATAGGAATAAATCTCTGTTATATAAAAGACCCCATTACGCGAAACCAGAAATAATGGACGTATATTGCAAAACATTATATTACATTCAAATGTTTATTTCATATAAGAAGAATATATTTTCCATATATATATATATATATATATATATATAAATATATATATATATATATATATATATATATATATATATATATATATATATATATATATATATATATATATATATATATATAATATACACCGAAGAGGCATTACATTATGACCACCTGTTTATTACGACGTAGGACCACCTTTTGCCCTCAAAATCGCCAACACCCGGGGCGTGGCATTGACTGGACAAGGTGCTGATTGGTAGTCTGAGGTATCTGGTACCAAGCGCTCACCAACTGGTCATGCAATTCCCGCTCATTGCGAGGTCATAGCGTGGCAGCACGAATTCGGTTTTTCAGGTGGAACAACAAATGTTCTATTAGATTAATGTAAGGTGAATTTGGAGGCCAAGACATGACTTGAAAATCTCTAGAATGTTCCCCGAACCACTCCCTGACGATTCGACCCTTATGACATGGTTCATTATCCTGATTGTAAAGGCCATCACCTGTTGGAAACACTGTTGCCATGAATGGGGACATCTGATCTGAAACAATGTTCACGTAACGCACAGACGTCAAGGATTGTTCTATGGAGATTATGGGTCCTAATGTGCCCCTTGAAAACATCGCCCACACCATAATACCTCCGCCACCAGCTTGTCTCAGTCCATCTGTGCATATGGGAGCCAGGATTTCCGTTGGACATCGGCGTTCTCGGACGCGCCCGTCGATGTGATGGACCCAAAAATATGATTTGTCGGACCATGCAACTTTCTTCCATTCTTTTATGATCCATTTCCGATGTTCCTGGGCCCATTGTAGGCGCTGCTGGCGATTACATGCCGTCAGAACAGGTACGTGCTTTGGCCGCCGGCTTCGTAGGCTCATACGCAGCACAGCAGGCTTCACTGTTTGTTGAGAAACACTGTCTGGGTCACCACAGTTGTAGCTGCTGGTAATTTCGGCTGTTGTAGCTCTTCGGTCATTGTGAATAATGCGTAATAGTCTCCGCTCTCCTCTGGAATCAATGCGCCGCGGGCGACACATCGCTGGCCGGCGACTTTTCGTTTCACCATCCATACACCACTTTCGATACGTGCTCACAACGACAGCACGTGAACAGCCCACCAAACGCGCCATTTCTGATATTGACGTTCCCAGGCTCCGAGCCATAAAGATGATCTTTATCGAAGTCTGATACATCAGCTGCTTTCCCCATTATGTCGCTAATCACACTATGTTTGGAAAGAACGATAGGAAATGTATCACAACTGCAATTCGTGGGACACGCCCTCTATTGCAGACTTTCAGATGGTAAGCAGAGGGGACCCAATAAAAACAGAGTACAGAAGAGGAGTAAAGTGATAGGATCGCTGCTAATCCGTGAGTTCATAGTATAAGAAAAAAGTGAGTAAGCATATTGCAAGGCTGTAGATTGGAGGGTCTACTATCGATGCTAAGATGAGCAATGATAGAGGAGAAAGTTTCAGTATAGTAAGACATATTTATTTGATTTTAATATTTGTATGAATTTTAACCTTGGCAAGCCAAGTAGTAGTTTTTTTATTTTTTTGTTTTCTATTTTATTTTTTTTTTATTTTACGGAAGAAAGGAGAAAACATAAAAAATTAAGTAAGAGACAGGATGGCTCTGGTCCGTTTCCTGTTTGAGGGGTCACATGATCATATTCTGCTAAATCTTTAAGTAAATCGTTGTCAATATTATTGTGAAAATTAATGGCTAGTTTTTGGAGATAATTTTTGAGTGGGGTGTTGGAAAGACAATGTATGGGCCCTTTATATACTCTAACTTCAGCCGCGCACGCGCCTTGGATTTGTTTCTGGGCGAGCTCATTGTTACAGAAGGAGGGTGGTCATAATATAATTGTTTCTTCGGTGCATATATATATATATATATATATATATATATATATATATATATATATATATATATATATAATATGAAACAAATTTTAATCCTTTTAAATACTGCTAACACGCCTTTTCCAAATTCGTTTATCATATTGTAACAGAATACCGTCCCCTTAACTTGGATTGCGACCTATATTCAACCAATATCAGTTTATTAGTTTTTCCCCTAAAGCCACGCGCGGAGCATTACATAACAGTTATATAAGATCGAACTGGGTCGAACGCTCAGAAAACATCACCTCATATGACGCGTTAAAGTCAGGTGCTAATTCTAACCAATTAAAGTTCAGCGCGCCTGTACTCAAGGACATACAACTAGCGTTTTCGCGGGTCTTTGGGTGTCTGTCTCCGTCCTGGAAACATGTCGTAAATTGCGCTGCGGTTTTTTAGATTGCTATGTGCTGTTCCGACAGCCCCAGGACTATATTTCTTATGCATAAAGTCTTACAGCCATTATAACTGGAACTTAAATAGCGTACTTGAGCCAGTAGATTATTACTTAATAAAGAACTGTGTAACCAGCTATGCGGAGTATTATGCTTTCTCGCCTGGACTTCATCCCTACGCCAATCAGCTACTTTTTACGAATATATTTCAGACATTTCCAGTTCGCCATGCCAGCCACTCGTTCTTGATGCCAGCTACGACTACCAGTACGAAACTTCAATCTTTTCTTTTGGATACATTACAAGTAAGTCGGCAGCATAAAGTTATCTGTGCGGCGTGAAGACCTATGTGTGGATTTCCAAGATGTGCGTCGTCGTGAAAATTCCGCGTCAGTGTATAGTGAAATCTGTTTTTAAAGCTCAAGTGTGTGCCACGTCACGATTAGAGAGCAAGTGTGTTTCGGTGCTTCAGTGACTTTCGGTGCCAGTGTAACACGATTTTTTTCCTTACTGCGCCAAGAGTTTCCGCATTTGTGTGACCAACGTTTGTGTTCAAGACCTTCGTCTGTGTGCGCGTTTTGAGTTCAAGACCTTCATCTGTGTCCGCGTTTTGTGTTCAAGATCTCATCTAAGGGCAAATGTGTGACGTCGAGTAGCCAAAATGAATATGTGTTTGTGATACCGAAGCCGCGATATATATATTTCAATGTCCTTATATGTGTCGTCAAGTATTTTGGTACTGCTCTTGTGGTGAAACGCTTTATGATTTAAATTTTTCTTTTCTCTTTCCTGGAAGACTGGGGTTGGATTGAAGTAAATTATTTTACCTAAAATTATGTTTAACATTTAAAGTGATAATACAATTATAGAAAGAATTATGTAAAATCTCTAAATGTAAAATTTGTGAGGTATTTTGAAAGTGGAAATTTTTTAAATAGTTATATGTTGAAAACGTATTAAGAGTATTTAATGTGTAATACGTAAAATTTTGCTGAAGATTATGATATTATATTAGTAAATTTTCCTTTGATAAAAAATATTTTAAGAGTATTGGTAAAAATTTTGTTGAGATTAAATGTTTTTATAATAAGATAGAGAAATTATAGTAGTGTTGTTTAAATTGAGATAAAGTACTAAGATTTATGAAGTGTTTTAAACTAATTTTCTTTACATGATTTATTTTTACATTGGAGAATTAAAGAATAATAATAATAATCAAAAGTAGTATTATAGTAGGAAATTTTTGTTGACATGTGTTTTTGTGGGTAACATCTGAAAATTATGACTTATATTAGTAAATTCCATTGATATGAGGTATGAATGTTTATGAAATGTTTATGATTTTTATGATTTTATGTTGATTGGAGAATTAAACAATAACCTAAAAGAGTAAAAATGACGTCAAAAGATACAACCAAAACAGTGGAGAAAACCGAAAGTAGTGAAAATGAAGGAGAGAATAGGAATGAACTAAATTTAAGTGTTAACCATGCAAATTTTGTCCCTTTCGATCCCGAGTCGGGGATGAGACTCTCTCAGTGGTTCCATTATTTTGAACAACAATGTGCAGAAACTGAAAAAACTGATGAGTGGAAGCTTCGAAATGTGAGCAGGTTTTTGAGAGGCAATGCCCTCACCACGTTTATCAACCACTGTTTGGACATTAACACCTGGAAAGAGTTAAAAGATACTGTGAGTGAGGAGTTTTTTGATCCCACTTCAACAAGTTTCAGTGAATTTTCTAACTTAAAATTCAAAACAGCAGACCAGATCACGGACGATTTCCATAAAAAGGTTCGCCTTGGCGAGGCCTTGGGCCTTAATACAAAATTAATTTTAGAGGGACTTACTGATGGGTTTCCCATCAACATGCGTCAATTGCTGACAATAAACACACCCCAGAACTTTTTAGATTGGTTGCAGATTGCCACCAAATTGACCCAAGGACAGTGAGAAAAATAAAAGACTAGAGTTTCAGAGACCAGTTCCTTTTCGCATGCATAGACCAGAACAAGAGAATACCAGATTTAGAGCCCCTTTCCAGCACTGGAGACCCAATTATCCTCCTAGGAGCTCCGACCTAACATTTATGCCAAACCCAAATATTAATGTGAGACCTAGACCCCCCTGGCCACTATACCCATTATAATTCGAGTCAACTGCCACCTGCTCCCTGCAGAATCTGTGAGAGGCGTGGTATAATAAATGCATTCCATTGGGCGCAAACGTGCCAGTTTAGACAAAACAACCCAAAAAACACTCCTGAACGAGACTCCCCTGGATCAGAAGAACATCAAGCTCAATATTGACAATTAATTGTATCCGGGTACTTTCAAAATAAAGCAAGAAACTTAACTAGGAATTCCATTTCATGCGTTTTAGACACAGGATCCTCAATCTCGCTCCTCCCCCGACATTTTGTGAACCAATATGGTTTTTTACTTACTAAGACTAAATTCCCAATTCATGTTAGACAAACCGATGGTACCATAAAGTTAGAAGAGAAGTGCACTATAGAATTGAAGATTGGAAAACTGGTTAAGACAACTGAATTTTATATTTTGGACTCAAATTTACCATATGTAATCCTAGGATTGCCCGAATGTGGGCTTTTTAAATTAACAATTGACTGTGAGAGACGTGAAGTATGCCAACTGCAAAAGAGGATAAAATTGCAACAGAATTTACCTAAGTGCAGAGTCTCGCTTCACATTAACAAAGTTAGTAAACCCGAATCAAGTCAGACCAAGTTTCCCCCAGTGACTCATCCCCAACACAATTGTAATATAAATCCAAATAATTCTGTAAATCTAGAAATCAAAACCTTCCACAACGAACCCAAACAAATGTATCATGAAATTAGTACTGAGTTTAGTGAGTTTCCAAAGATCTCTGTGGAATCAAATGAAACACAACAGACTATCATTAATGAGAATCCTATGCTAAATTCACTACTACAGAAATTCAACCACATTTTTTCTAAAGACATTGGTACAATTAGAATAGAACCTCAAAGAATCATTTTAACCTCAGAACTCCCTTTTAGCCAAAGACCATACCGTACTTCCCAAATTGAAGAATTAGAAATCAGGAAACAAGTAGGGAAATTATTAGAAGCAGGAATAAGAAAGGAAAGCTATTCTGATTACTCAGCCCCAATAACTCTTGCTCTGAAAAGGGACGAAGGCAAAAAGACTAGACTTTGTATTGATTTTCGTAAATTAAATGCTATTACTAAGACAGATGCGGAACCTCTCCCCAGAATTGATTGTTTGCTAGATAAATTAAGTAATTCCAAAGTTTTTTCAACCCTTGATTTGACCTCAGGAGACTGGCATATACCTGTTCACCCTAAAGATACAAAAAAACTTGCTTTTGCCAACAGTTTTGGACTGTTTGAATAGTTACGCCTTCCTTTTGGATAAAGAATGCCCCAGCTATATTTAATAGGACAATTAGACGAATTTAGGACAAACATAGAATTCATTTTGCGTGCCATTACTTCGATGATATTATAGTTTACTCATCCTCAGAAACAGAACACATTAATCATTAAAACGAATTTTTGCAGTTTTTCAGCAAGAATCTATTAAACTTAAGCAATCTAAATGTAAATTCATGCAACGTAACATTAACTTTCTATGATATGAAACTGAGAATGGCAGAATTACTCCAAATAATGTAAACATTGAAAGTATTGAAAAATTGAAACCCCCTTCCAACATTAAAGAATTACAAAGTTTTTTGGGTTCAGTAAATGTTTATCATACGTTTATTCCAAAATATGCACAAATAAGACTACTATTAAATAGACTATTAAAGAAGGACATAAAGTGGGTTTGGGATCATAACTGTCAAGAATCATTTGAAAAGTTAAAAAAATTTGTGTCAAAACCAATTTTACAATTGTATAATCCAAATTTAGAGTGTCATTTGTTTGTAGAAGCTTCTCAATATGCTATTGGAGCTGTGCTGAAGCAGTCGGATGCTTGTAATAACTTACACCCTGTCGCGTATTTTTCTAGAACTTTAAGAGATTATGAAAAAAAAATTATTTCATCACGAAGTTGGAATGGTTGACTATTGTAGACAGTTTTGAAAAATTTTATCACTATTTCCACGGGACCAAATTCACTGTTCATACTGATCATGCTGCCTAGTTTGGCTGAAGAATGTGAAAAACCCAAGGGGTAGTTTATTTAGATGGTCGTTAAAGTTGAGCATGCTCGAGTATGAAGTAAAATATCAAAAGGGTTCAACCAATTATGAAGCTGACATGTTATCCAGGCACCCCGTATCTCAGCCATGTGTCAACACCATGTGCACTTATTGGACTTAAATGAAATTAAGCATTATCAAAAGATGGATAATGTTTCACATAGTAAATTTTCAGAAATCAATGATGTAATTGTGTATAAGAAGAATGGTATTAACAAAATTGTTGTTCCTATGTCATTAAGATTAATAATTTTACAAAAAACTCATGAAGAATTTGGACACCCTGGAATTCAAAAATTATTAACTTAATTTCTCCTCAGTATTATTGGCCATTTATAACTAATGATATTTCTAACTATGTTAAGCATTGTCACACCTATCAACTTAACAAGAAACCCAGACAGAAGCGTTATGGATTATTGCAGGAAGTTCCTCCTACTGAAAAACATTTTGAGTGCCTATCATTAGATACTGTTGGTGGATTTAATTTTTATAACTCTACAAGAAAATACCTTCATACAAATATTGACCATGTCACTAAATACATTTGGGCTTTCCCCTCTAAAAGCGTTACTACAGAAACTTATGCAAACTGTCTAAAACAACTTTTCCAAGTACATGTCCCTGAAAATTATTAACAGATCGTAATGCTGGTTTTACTTCTTCTAAATTTAGACGGTTTTTTGGAGCATAATGGCGGGAAACAACTTTTGACGTCGGCCAACCATCCACAGACGAATTGCAAGGTTGATTGTGTAAATCAATCTATTGTAACTCGTTTAAAGTGTAAAGTTAATGCTTCGTCAACTAAAGTATCCTGGACCAAATTATTAGAACAGGTTGTTAATGAATACAATAATACGCCCCACTCTGTGACCAAAATCTCCCCTGACTATTTGTTTTTTGGCACCCTGCCTTACCCGCCACCAATTGATCACAATAATTACTATACTCCTGTGGATAAGGCTCGTCATTTAGCAAAAGAAAGAACTATTAATTACCATGACAAAAATAAGATTAGATATGACGCTCGTTTTTTGGCATCCAAATTTAAACCTGGTGATCGAGTAATTTATGAGGAGTTTAACTA
Organism: Dolomedes plantarius; assembly: GCA_907164885.2. Classification (NCBI taxonomy): domain Eukaryota; kingdom Metazoa; phylum Arthropoda; class Arachnida; order Araneae; family Dolomedidae; genus Dolomedes; species Dolomedes plantarius. Next base: position 77,803,429 of record OU015503.1, read on the forward strand.
TCCAAAGACACGTAAATTAAGTCAACCTTTTTCTGGCCCTTTCACAATCCTTAGACAATATTCAGACGTAAATTATGAAATAGATAAACCAAATTACCTAGCTGGTTGAGCAACTGAAATTGTACATGCTTCTAAACTAAGATATTATCATTCACCTGACCTTTTTAAAATGCATCATGCCTAATAGTATGATGCAAGGCATCATGCCTTGCATCATACAAATGCCTAAACCCATGTTTGGACAGATTTTTAATTACTAATATGCTCCTAATACAACAACACTAAGTAAATTCAATTTAAATAACCTAATCTCTTAAATTGAACTAGAAACCCCAAAGTTAAAAAACTATGGTAAAAATTGATAATCCACCTGACAGAATTGAATCATACCTGAATAATGACATACTTCATGACCCCTGAGATCCTTTTCCTTTTTGATTTTAAATTTTGCGTGTTGTCCACATAAATTTAATAAATTGAAAAAAACATCTTTTAAACTTCCTCTTAGAAAAACTATTATATGTGAGCTTCTCGATCTCATGGGTGAAACTACTGGAAATGACAACTCTAATTCTTTCATCTTTCAGTAAATTCGCTCCTTCTCGAATACACTATCCTATCACCCACCTCTAACCGCACGTTGGAAGTCATCCCATCTGTTTAGAATATTTGTAATTTTTTTTTGCTCCACCTACTCAGTCACTTGAAGTGCTGAGAAATAAACTAGAAAATAATGACTAAAGACAGGCCTTGGGATGACCGCTCCTTTTACCCTCCCAATTCCTACTCATACTTCCATAGGCATGACAATTGTCCACCTATCCTATTTCCCATCTTCGTCCCAAACAAGATGTTGTTTCGGCTGTCATGTCCTATGGGAGAATAACGGTTGGTCCACTGTACGGCCACTTACACTTTCACGCAAACAACAACACCCCCTCAGTCCTTAGTAGTAGAGTTATGAAATAATTTGAACCCAAGGCATTTGAGGGATACACATACACAAACACTAACACCTTTATAAAAACAAACAAATGTGATATATTGTGTTACTTAATAAGAACTTTTTGCATTTTTACATTCCATGTTATATTGAAATTTTATTGAATATTGTAATGTTACCATGGTCAGCAGAATAAACCAGTTGTGTATTTAAATCTTCATATCATTTTATTTTGTGAATTATTGTTTACTTTTTATGTTCTAATGATAAACCTTCACTTGCCAATGGTATAGAAAGGAGTATACGAAGGTTGAAAATATTATAGTATATTAATCATATCAACATTTAGTGTTCCTATATTTTTGTGATGTAACGATTTTGAATATTGCCATTCTCACCCTAACGAGTGGGTTAAGTGTACTGATATTTAAATTGTTATTCCTATAGTGATATTCTTAAATTTCCTGACCTGGGCAGACACACACAGATGAAAATAATACAAAATTTAATTTTAAACACCTGAGTGAAAATTATTTTTCAAATATTTTGTCAAAATTACTTTTTTGTCTACGCGGTTCTCACCTGATGGAGAGCCTTGCTGAGGGAGCCGGCCCCTCACGCAAGTCTTTTCAGGAGGGGGGGAATTGAAACAAATTTTTATCCTTTTAAATACAACTAACACGGTTTTCCAAATTCGTTTATCTTATTGCGACAGAATACCATCCCCTTAACTTGGATATACCTATATTCAACCAATATCAATTTATTAGTTTTTCCCCTAAAGCCACGCGCGGAGCATTACATAACAGTTATATAAGATCGAACAGGGTCGAACATTCGAAAACCATCACCCCATATGACACGTTAAATTCAGGTGCTAATCCTAACCAATTAAAGTTCAGAGCGCCTGTACTCAAGCACATATAACTAGGGTTTTCGCGGGTCTTTGGGTGTCTGTCTCCGTCCTGGAAACATGTCGTAAATTGCGCTGCGGTTTGTTATATTGCTATGTGCTGTTCCAACAGCCCCAGGACGATATTTCTTATGCATAAAGTCTTATAGCCATTACAAATGGAACTTAAATAGTGTACTTGAGCGAGTAGATTATTACTTAATAAAGATCTGTGTAACCAGTTATGCGGAGTATTATGCTTTCTCGGCTGCACTTCATCCCTATGCCAATAAGCCACTTTCTAAGACTATATTTAGGACTTTTCCAGTTCGCCGTGCCAGCCACTTGTTCTTGATGCGAGCTACGACTACCAGTACGAAACTTCAATCTCTTCTTTTGGATACATTACATACACACACACATATATATATATATATATATATATATATATATATGCAATTATAAAAATATATATAAGCATTTGAGGCCTAGTTTGGTTTATAGCACCAATATTGCTATTGCAGCACGTTTGTGATATTTTATTTTTTTTGGAAATTCATTAAATTTAAATTCGTTACTAATAACTCGATGTACTGAAAATGCATATCAACTAGAAGTTCGTTATCATTTAAAAATAATTCTTTCAGAAAATGTCGGTCGAATTCTGTGATTTACGTTCAAAAAATAATTTCATTGTCATTCGGTCTATTCTTCCACTTTCACTGGAATATGAATATCACTATAACTATCAGAAAGAGCTTTCAAATCTTTTCTTATTACCTATTATTATGTACTATCAAAATTTTATAAATTGCATAACTTAAAAATCCCCTTTTAAAAATTATCGTTGGATCATTATAATTATGTTAATGAGTTTGCTATAGATACAAGTCTCTCATAGACAAACGACTAAATTTCCAGGAACTTGAAATAAAGGATGATAATTACATAACATTATATAGCTTTGTAATGCTTACGTATGAATGTATTCATATTTAATATATATATATATATATATATATATTTATTTATTTATTTATTGATTTATATATAACTTATATATATTACTTACTTATTTTAACTTATATATATAACTTATAGATACATTCACCTCTTGTATTATTAACATCAAGAGTAATTAATTATAATAAATAGCTTTGGAGCATTACCTCTATATTTTCAAACAAATTCCTTTTTATATAGTAATAAATATTTCAGTAATAGAAAACATAATAAATTACTTACCATGCGAACGATAGCCCACGGGGTTAAGCCCACGGGGAAATACATGTTAAATTCGTTAGAAAGCTATGCAAAAATATATAATGGTAATTCGTTTTTCCATCACGGATTTAAAATTTAACAAAATAAACTTTTTTTCTAAGAGAAAATAAATTATCATATTTTATACCGTTTCTATGTGTATTGATACATAATAACGATCTGTACTGTGCTTTTCAAGTGATTGTGATAAATCAAAAAAAAAAAAATTCAAGAAATCTTATCAAACAACTTATTAAAAGAAAACTGTTGAAGTTTAATTATCCGAACTTACTTTTCAGAAATCACCTACGTATTATTATCTAGAAAATATTTAATATATTTGGAATAATAAGTGAGAAAAACTAAAGCAATAATTCAAAATAAATTTAAAACTAATTATAACTTAATCTACACTGGAGTGCCACTGAATTAGGGATACCTACCTAGTAACGAGTTGGGCCTCCTCTGGCCTTGATAACGGTTGCCACACAACGAGGCATAGATTCAACAAGTTTCTGGAAACGTTCCACGGGAATGGCTTGCCAAATATTGGCTAAAGCTGTCCATAATTCAGTAAGGTTCTTTGGTGCTGTGTGATGGCCTTTCACGCCTTGTTCCAAAACATCCCAAAGATGCTCAATAGGATTTAAGTCTGGGCTTCTAGGTGGCCAATTCATGACAGAGAAGTCAGAGGAATGCTCATCCAACCAGCCAGTAGCCAACCGGGACTTGTGAGAGGTACAGTTGTCTTGCTGGAAAACTCCATTACCGTGGGGATAACAGAACAGCATAAACGGATGGAGGTGATCACCCAGCAACTCTACGTACCGAATTGCATTGAGGGAGGTTGGTACACGCACCAAAGATCCCAAATTGTGCCACGAAAAAACACCCCAGACCATGATTGAGCCACTATGCCCTTGTACAGTTCCAGCCAGGCATGCAGGATCCAGGGCTTCATGAGCCTGACGCCATATTCTCAGCCTCCCGTCGGCGTTAAGTAGTCGGAATCGAAACTCATCACTCCATGCTACTCGTTTCCAGTCCTCTACACTCCAGTCTCTGTGCTCTCTTGCCCAGGCAAGACGTGCAGCCCGATGGCGAGTATAGAGCAATGGTACTCTCGTAGGTCGACGGCTCCCGAAACCCATACGGTGAAGCGAGCGTTGCACAGTCCGTTTACTGACTGTACGACTGGCACCGTTATTAAACTGGGTGGTAATTTGAGCTAATGTTTGGCTTCGCTGTCTACGTACAATACGCCTGAGCCGTCTCTCACCACGCACTGTCAAGGCTAATTGTCCTTTGCAGTTTGCCCGATCGCTAGTTTTTTTTCCACCATCCATGTAGTCTTGGTTTACTCTTGACACTGTCGACCTTGAAAATCCTAGCTGTCTGACGATTTCGGAATTTGAATGGCCCATGCGTCGCGCACCTACGATTTGTCCGCGATCGAAGGCGTCTAAATCAGGCAGTTTACCCATACTGGTAATTCCAACAACTAATTCAGAACAACCACAGTACGCGCTATATATGCAGTTACCACAGCGTCCTCACTTGCTCATACATGATGCGCAGCGCTACACAATTTGCATAGGCTTTACTATCCCTAATTCAGTGGCACTTCAGTGTATTACATCGAAGTCAGCATTAGCTATAGAATTTTATGTACCCTTTATTGTATTTATGTATCCTCTACCTTCGCCTCCTATAATCCTTGCTATATGGATACGAAACTCTGACATAGCAAGGATTATAGGAGGCGAAGGTAGAAGATACATAAATTCAATAAAGGATACATAAAATTTCATAGCTAATGATGACTTCGAAGTACCATACATTTTCTATGTGTAAATATAGTTTTGTATATTTTATATATAAAAATATATCAAAGAATAACAAAAATTAATTTCGTATTTGTTGGGACAAGTAAATATATTTGAAAAAATGCAAGATAAAATGACTTATGCTGAAATAGTTAGAAAATGTGCTGCTGGGAAGCCAGCTATAAGAAATAAGAATAAAGGGGAATGTACACACGCTGCAGTAATTGTTGCAAAGAAGGAACAAATGCCTGATAAAACTAAAGAAGATGTCCAAAAGCTTATTAAACTTGATAAGTTGAAAATAGGGATATTAGATTGCAGAAAGATCTAAAAAAATGGACTTTTGGTTGGAACAAGCAAAGACGATATAGATAGAATTATTGATGAGAATAAAAAAAAGTGAGGAATTAACACAAAAATATGGAATTAAAAAGGCGAGAAAGCGGGATCGACACATCTTTATATTTGGCGTCAACGAAGAATATGAGTAAGATGATTTACAGAAGTTGCTAATGGACCAAAATGAAGAGCTAGCGGAAGAAAGCGTTAAAGTGGTTACCAGCTATAACGCTAAAAATGGATCCATCTCGATACTAGGCATGAAAGGAGCTGCATTTAAAAAGATAGAAAAACTTAATACTTTAAACAGAAGGTAGAAAAGGAACATTTGCTTGGTCACGATTTCTAAAATTGTCATGTCATAAAGAGTATAAGAAAGAAACTGAGACATTTCCCTATCTTCACGATCATTTATTTATGTTGCTGAAAATGCTCTCCATGAGCCACTATACACATTTGCACTCTGGACTGTATTTCCCGCTGCCACACGACGTTTCACGACGCCATAGTGTTGAAAATTACGACCAAACATATGTTCATTTTTTACATTCTTTATTAGTATTAATGTGCGAAAGGTGTCTTTTATTACTAAATAGATGATCTTGAACAACTTTGTAATTAACTTTTTTCCCGTATCTCGTACCGTTTTTGAGATAAAATCGCTAATTCCAAAATTTTCCGATAGATGGCGTTGTAAGTTGTCTCATAGAGTAGCGCATACCCTTTTTACTATATCTAGACACGAACTATATGGCCTAGCTGTCTCCGTTTAGAAATTAAGGGGGGTGACACGGATATAGGTGGGGACCCTGTAAAATGGGCACGGATGATACATGAAGGAGAATGTTTGGAAAGTTAGAGCACAAACTGTGAAAACTACTTGATCGAAATTGATACAGAATAAGAGATCTCTACAAGAACAAGCCATCTACCAACGGAAGATATTGTCCCCGATACAAGGTACAGATAGAGAGACTTGTCGAAAGAACGGACTATGGCGTGAGCAAGATGGCACGGTGAGACGAGTTGGCTCACTATATGGACTTTCTGTTTTAGCTTGGTTAACTTTGATTTATTTATATTTTGTAGTACAGAGATTTTACTATTGTTCTTTGGCACGAGGACCTTTTGTATTTTTAGGTTGTAATGTGATGTAATGCAGTTGGCGATAAATGCAATAAATTTGTTTATTCTGTTTGACATTTAATTGATTGTATAGTAATGCTTCCACATATGCTTGTGTTTTGTTTGTTGTTTCTCTTTTGTTATCTGTACAAGGGGTACAGACTTCTCTTGTTTGTTGCTTTACTTGAAAATTAAGTTATAAAAGGGAATGAGATATTACATAGTTATTGATTGCCTATACGATTGGTATAGGACTTCTGTCAAATATATTGTAAATTTTTGTTAAAAAAAGACGGATGCCGATGTAGATGGCAGGTGATAGCTGCGTTTAAATTTGGGATTAAAAAAGGGGATGTGACTATCGTCGTTGTTGTCTCTTGGATGATCTGATCGTAAGACCGCAAATGAGCAGTTTCAAGTGGCCTGGACTGGTTGAAGGAGAACCGAAGATCCCCAGTAACACGGGGGGCCAGGTGTTGTGCCGGCGAGCGGGGTTGCCGTTGTGGCGATCAGAAGTCAGTAGATTACTTTCGCCGTATGGGCTATCAGCCGAGGTTGGTTTATTTCTCGAATCCTTACACATAAGGAATATTAAAGAAGAACATTTTAGTAATATTTTACCTAAGCAAACAAAACACGATTTTGCCTCTTTGGGATACAAAATAAAGTTAAAAAGAACACGATTAATCGTATGAAGGTGAAAAAAGACTGTGTAGATAATCGATTAAATGCGTCTTAATGAAGATGTAGGCTGTTTGATAGAAGTAGTATCAACTGCTTCTATCAAACACTTATATGCGTGTGGCTAATGTGGGATCCAAGGATGTTATATTTTAAGAAAATCAATGCTTAGGAACAGCCAAAGAAGTCGAAATATATAGTGATAAAAATTTAGTTCTTAAAATATTTGAAAAATTCGAGGAACGTGAATGTCATGAAAAAGACGACAACTGTCTCAAAACTGTATATAGTGTGCGCAATACAACGGAAAGACATCCAATGACTCGATAGAAGAAGGATAAAAGAAGAGGATAAAATGGATGTAAGTATTGAAAATGAGAGCAAGCTAGAACTATTAAAGCTATTAAATGACTACAGAGATTGTTTCGCGTTATGTTAAATGAGTTCGGATGTACTGATCTAATTAGTATCGATATAAATAAAGCGAATGGGGCTAAACCGATATGTTCCAGACGGTACAAGACAAATTATTTTGAACGGGCTACGATTAAGGCGACAATGGACCTTCAGATTGACAAAATGTGTTCCCAAAACGATTTTTTTTTTCTTTCAGAAAATGATTCTGCAACTCATCAGCTTTAAATTTAAAAAAAAGTATGTTGATCCGATCATTATTAACCGAGTTATGAATATTTTTTTCAAACGTAAACAACGGAGATGTTAGTCAAATTAAAACTTTAAATGCCATTTTCTCAAAACAAGTTTTCATATCGTTTCGGTAAGTTCAAAATGTTCCATGCGTTATACATTTTCTTGAATTTTCATAAAATTTCATAAAATGATTATTTATATATGTTAGAATAAAACATTGTAATCAATTCATTATACTATTTTAAAGAAACTTAAAATTTTTACAATAAAAAAACTTTTTGTTAAAATTTTGCATAAAATGACCTATTTTTATCGATTTCTTTTCTAGTTTTTATAAATATGACTGTAAATCAAATATTGCTACTAACTTTTATTATAACTATATAAAGCTAGCTTAAGAGAGAAAATTATATATCTGAGACAAAAATTAATGCGCATGGAGGATTTTTAAATAGAGTAATTAACAAACTGAAATTAACAACTTTTTAAATTTAGAATTTCCATTTCTAAACAACACTGTATAAGTATACAAAATTTTATAGCAATTGGTTGATAAATTAAAAAAAAGAGTTTTTCGGGGTCCATTGTCACCTTAAACAGATAGTTAAAGATGGTAAGATAATGGAATAGTTGCGAACACTCGATCTGCCTACGCTAGTCTTGTATTGCTAGTGAGAAAGGAAACTTCGCATGGTTATTGATTATAGACGTCTTCATTCTCAAACTGTGAAATATAATTTTCCCTTGTCTCGCATAGATGATATTCTCGAATGCTTGGATGGTAATAAAATGTTCACCACGTTGAATTTAGCTCATGGATATTTGCAGATACCCCTGACAGAAGAAGCTAAATTAAATACTGCATTCCTAACCCTTCACGACGCAGGTCAATTAACAATTAGAATGATTTTTCGTTTGACAAACGCGCCAGCCGAGTTTCAAAGCCTGATGCATGAAGTCTTAGGACCACTGTTTAATACGAAAGTTTTTTGTTATTTAGATGACATTCTCATTCTTTCTAAGAGTTGGAAAAGTATGATTGAAAAACTGTCGGAAGTGTTTGAACGATTGCCAGCTGCAAAACTAACGTTGGAATTGCCTAAATGCGAATTTGGAAAAAAAAAGAAATATATTTGGGTTTCGTTCTCAAAAGAAATGGATTTCAACCTGGTCCAAAAAAAGTAAAAGCCATCGAATAATTCCCGGAACCGAGAAATGTACATGATGTTAGAAGATTTTTGGATTAGCGGGTTTCTTCAGGCGTTTTGTTCCTAAGTATGCTTGAAAGGCAGAACCATTTACCCGATTAACTCGAAATGGTGTAAATTTTGAATGGTCAGATGAACAGCAAAAATCGTTTGTCACATTGAAGAAACACCAGAATAATCAATCCATGTTAGCAATGTATTCTCCGAATTCCAAGACGTAAGTAAACACAGATGCAAGTGCATGAGGTTTGGCTGGAATGATTCTACAAAAGGTTGAATATGATAAATGGCACCTATTTTATTGCGTCAGTAAGAAAACAACTGAAGTTGAGCAAAAGTATCACTCAAGAAAATTAGAACTAATGGCTATTGTCTGGATACAAGACAGATTACGCCAGCTTCTAATAGGATGGAATTCAACATAGTAACCAGTTGTCAGGCTTTAGTATATATGAATGCAAAGAAATCTAGTAATCCTCAAATAGCGAGATGGTCCAATTTAATTCAAGAATACAATTTTGATGTGAAGCATAGTCCTTGTAGCAAAATGACACATATAGATACATTAAGGGTACTCATCACCTTTGCACCTTCAAAAAATCGAATTTTACTTTTTTGCATTTTTAGAATATATGAACATTTCCGAATCAATTAAAACAAACCGCATTAAAATATTCCAAATAGACAATTAAAAACTATGACATGAAAGAAGCAGTTCTAATGAAAACATTACCAGTTTGGGAACTTTAGAAGACTTTTTTTCTCGAAATGATCATTTACATGGTTTCGAGCACTGTATAAAGGAAACTACTGCAGATATTGCTTTCATATTTTCAGGATAGGTGTATAATGATGCTACCAAAAATATGCACCTAATTGTTTCTTAAAAAATATTTTAATATGAATTTATACAATTTCCCTTGTACTTTATATGGGCTTTTTCAGTTTTTTTTTAAATCTAATTGCCCTGGAGTAAATATTTAACTGTGTTTTAAATTTAATGTTTTAACATCACAACAATGCAAAAAATATTATTGAAACTTAGTGAGTGTTGTCGTAAGTCTTTGCGCAGTGTATCAGTATAAATTTGAAATTTTCAAAAAATACACTCACTTCTTACTTCATAAAGAAAATTCGTATTTACTTGTAAAAAACTTAAATCGGAGAACATAATCTATAACGTTTAGAAAACTAATACTGTAAATTTCATATATAATGGACAATAATAAAAAAAAATTATTGAAGTTCGAACAAACAGCAAAAATTCATTCTTTTCAACTTGTGCAAAGGTGAGGAGTCCCGTTAAGCAGAGCATCAACTTTGGAACCTTAAGATACATTGGACACAATTATTGAAAATAATTTGGAGGTTTTTTCTACATTAAAATTAGAAGAACAAATACATCTGATACAGCAGGCTGATTCCAAAATTAGAAGAATTATCGATATTTTGAAAAGGAAGAGAAAACTAAAGATGAAAAAGAAGCTGTTGAGAGTAATGTTTTGAAGGGAAATCGATTATTTCGCATTATTAGGAAGAATGTTCAAGAAAAATTGCTCTACGTAATTCCAAGGCACATGAGAAAAAACATTGTCGCATGGGTCATTTTGTTGTTGACAGAATAGTAAATAAAACTAAAGAACTCTACTGGTTTCCTCCAGTGAAACGCTACGTGCGTCAACAAGTATCAATGTGATTTGAGTACCTAGTAAACAAGATTCCACGTGGGAAGCAACAAGGGCTACTTTGTCCTATAAAACATCGGAAAAGACCTTTTTCTGTAATCCATTTGGATCACTTAAGACCATTCACAAGAAGTTCGAAAAGAAATAGAGTTATTAGTTACTATAAATAATTTGACAAGGTTCGTGAGACTTTATCCAATGAAGAATACTTAAGCTAATAATGTCCTTAAGGCATTAAAAAATTTCATAAACCATTTTGGGGATTTGAATAAACAATTTTAGACTGCTGGATCGGGGAAGTTGCTTCACGTCGCGCCTATTCGAAGCCTTTTGTAAAGAAAACGGAATTGGGCCCTCTTTAAATTCCACCAAGCATACCCAGGCAAATGGCATCATAGAACGAGTTTACAGAAGGATTTTACCAGTAATTACTACATGCATGAAATATATGCAGCATAAAGATTGGTATCTACAAATGAAAGAATTTGAAAGAGACCTCAACAATGTTTTGAACCACACAACTAATAAAACACTCTTCGAAATGTTAAATGGCTATGTAACTCGTTTTAACGATGTAATAGTTAAAAGATTGTCATATGAAGATGCCGATGAATGGTAAGATCCAGAAAATGTTCAAAATGAATTAATCAAGAAAATTGAATACAAGAAAGAAAAGAAGAAGAAAAATTACGACCGTAAGCGTAGTGGTATAGTAACCTATGACAAAAGTGAAATAGGGGTGGTAGGAAGATCCACTTAATCAACGGGAAAACCAACGAAATCTCAGCCTAAATACCGTTGTCCATTGGTAATCACAGAGATGTTATCCAATGATACGTACCGCATATCACAATTGGAAGAAAAGGGAAGATTTTACTAAATAACTGCTCCCGTTAGTCAGCTGAATGGAAATGTGAAACTGACTCCGATGACGAAGAAAATAAAGCAACCCGTGGTGAAACTTTAGAGCAGGGTATACCAAAGTGGGTGACACCCCCGAGGAGCAGTGGAACGATCTAGGGGGCGATAGTAGCCGCGGGTGAGAATTGGGGGAGGTGAACGAAAATAGGGGGCGGTGAAAGCATACAGAGAGAAAATGAGCCAATTCTGAAATATTCGTAGGACAATGGATACAGAGTGTACACGAAAGACCTAGGCGGGAAACAATCACGTTTTGTGATACTTGTTAAGTATCCATTGATTTATTTTTCTATTTTTGGTCTTATTTATAGCCATGAGCATCTTGGGCATTACTCCTTATTCTGTCGGTATATTTCACCAATTCTACCTAAATTTTCTCCATGTTGTTGTGTTAAACATCAATCATCGACAGACAGAGATACCTGTTCCATCACTGAGAGCTTTTTCTTGGGTCAAGTGATGATATATGGCGAAGAGTAAGGGAGGATTACCGACTCTCCTGGGCATTGGCCAGAGGATGGGGTTGAGATCCCGTTAACTTTTTCTTCTAGATTTAGGTGAACTTTAAAGTGTAACAGCAGAATGTATTTTTAATTCCATTTTCGAATGTCTTGAGACACAATGAATGAAACAAAATTTCTTAAACGATAATTTAGTACCTATTACGTGTGACGGTGCAGCAGTTTTAATGGGTAAGAAGAATGGAGTAACCAAATTAATGAGAAATCGATTTCCATCTTTGATAGTTTGGCACTGCGTTAATCACAGACATGAACAATCAGTTAATGATACTGTGTAATTTGTTTCCATTACTGATAAATTCAAATCATTTATTGATAAACTTGCATTGTACATTGCATCTGGGGAAAATGCTATATAACTAAAACATTGATAGAGTATGCTAGATTGAACTAGAACTAGTGGAATTTTAAGCACGCGAAGGTTTGCATCAAATTTTCGAACGATTTCTGCAGTTTGGGATAACTTTGGTGACTTTGGTGAAACCTGTTCAATATGCGGAGACTGATTTTACGAGAGACGCTAAAGAAAGATGTACATATGAAGGACTAGAAAAAAGAATTACAACAACAGAATTTATCCTAGATTTAGGACTAATATGTTTTGCGCTTCAAGATTGAGTGAATTAAGCTTCGATTTCCAAGGCTTTGTTCTTGACATGGGTATGGCGAATGAAAAAATAAACCCTCTAGTACAAGGTTTTGAAGAAAGTCCAAAGACTCCTGGATCATATGTTTTCATGGAGTTGAACGCATGAAAAAGGTTGTAAAAATGACCTTTCCAACAATCCAGAAGAATTTCACAAAACATTGAAAAGTTCATTGGAATATAGGTACTTGATAGTGAAAATGCTGATTTAGTGCGAACGGCTAAAATACTTGTTATGATATATTGACCATGATGATATTGCTTTGCAATTAATTCTGGAGAGATCGAAATGCGAGAGCTGTCTACTAAATTTAAATTGAATAAAAGCGAAATTATTCGTTGATTTCGTGATTATTTATGAGAAAAAAAGGTGTCAGTAAAGCTATAACCTTTAAAAATTATGTCAACTATTAAAGTATCCTCAAGCGAATGCCAGCGGGGATTTTCACAAATGAATTTGACTGTGAGCATGCTAGCCATACTAGAGCTTCTTTGTTGGCGAAACTATTTCAGCACTATTATCTATTAGAGTGGTGGAACCACCTCTCCCGTGTTTCGACTCAAGAAAATATGTTGAACCATGGTTGCTCCGAAAACATCATTCAACAATAGATACCAACAGCAAGGAACAAAATCAAAATAGTGTTGTGGACAAGAATTTGGTGACAGTTTGGGATTTATTATAAATAAACTATTTATAAAGAAAAATAATAACTAAATTATTGCATGATAAATGCATTTTGATATTTGAAAATTTAATACGAAATACATTAGATATATAATGCTTAGATAATGCTAGCATTAGATATATAATGCTTAGCAAAGGAAAACCCTTTTTATTAGTTTCATTAACATTTAAGAATGTTTCCATTATGCCTTTTAACGGATAATATCATGGCTAAACCTAAGAGAAAAGGTAGGCAATATAGTATTGTATGTTTGAACTATGGCTTTAGTTAGTTGCCTACAAACAACAGATTACCGATTGCCGGAATTCCCAAAATATTTTATCAAATGAAGCGACGAAGCCTTCAAGATTACTAGAACATTTCGCAAAAGTACATGCTGATAAGAAAGATATAACCTTATCTTATTTTCAAGCAATCAAAGAAATGTTTTTGTGGAAGTCGACTTAGCAAAACTCTTCTCAGTAGAATCCAAGGAATGTGACGATGAGATGCGCGCTTCAGATAATATTTTGCTAATGACTGCTAAATTGGAAAAACTGCATACTATTGGGGAAGAACAAATTTTACCGGCTGTTGCGGAAGTAATACGCACTGTGCCAGCGTCACTGTGCCAGCTACACTAGCCAGCGTCTGAAATTTCAAAGGAAATTCCAATGACCAATAATATAGTGCAAAGAAGAATTAATGAAATGATGAAGGCCGAATATAATCGCCAAATTTTTAACTCTATGAGAGGTTTTTAATTATGAGTTTTTTGTTGCGATCTCGGATGGCAACACCGAGAGGATGTGCTGTAAAGATGGATGTCGACGTCAGCAAGGATGCAGCGTTTTAAATGTAATGAATTGATAATGCTGAATAATGGTCTGGTGTGTTGGTAAAACGACTGCAACGACTTATAATGGAAATTTAATATGATTTGAATGTCCTTATTATGTTTATACTTCGTCTAGAAGAGTATATTCTTCATTTGGTTATGTTTCCACCTACTTTTCTAAAAATTTTGTTGGGTTACCTTCTTCAGGTAAAATAATTATATGCACCTTTAGTCACCAGTCAACTATTTTTACTTTGCTTGTCATCTTAAACAAGTGAGAGCACTTAAAGAATTCACAAGAAAGAAAAAACTCATAAAACATAGTACCTAAATTAGTGATAAACAAACAACTAAATGAAATACTATGAATTCTGATAGCAAAAGATGGGAGCTTACTCATGTAATACCCTTATTGGATCCATTTTCTAGCATCGCAATGCCTGATTGGCTCTCAGAGTGATCACTTTTTTGGTTAATTTTGACATAAAGAATTCCCCTCTTTAGAGAAGACAGTTGTGTTTCCGTCATCCCTTTGTTTTTTTGTAATCGTTTATGTAATAGGGATATTGGATAATAGTAATCTGCATTACATTTTGTATAGAACTTTCTTTCTACTGATGTATAACTTCACTTGTTTTGTTTAAAGATTAGGAAGTTACATGGAAAATGATTCAATTAATTAGAAAAACACACATTCTCCAAAAGGTTTCAACAATTTTGGCCACTAGTGTATATACTATTATCGAGAAAATAGTTATGAATATTACTAGCAATATGTAGTAAAAAAATGAAGAATTTATTTGAAATTTTCCTTTTCTCCTGAAATACCTAAAGTTGGTTACTTGTAACAAAATTTTAACCATATAAAATAATGATATCATTTAACATTTTTAAGTTTGTGTATTAGTTATTTAATAAAATTCCATAATAACTTAAATATGTCGTATAATCCTCCTACTAGTCCAGAAATATCAGTTTCACTTTAAATATTAATAAATACATTCATTTTTAGTATTATTTTCATCACGAGTCATGAATTATAAGAAATCACTTTACAAAATTTTTCGTACATTATACTGATAAATATTTTGGTAATAATAAATATATTTAAAATTACTCACCACGCGCTCCATAATCAGCGGGAAAACCTCAAATATGTGTTAAATTCGTTAGAAAACTTTGTAAAAATCAATATTCGTTCTTCAAATTTCTTCAGGAAATAAAAATTTAATAGAATAATTTTTATAATTGCCAGAAAAAATAATTCCCTTCACTTACACTGTCTGTTTGTGTATTCATATTGGTAGATCAAATGAAAACTGAACAGGAGCCATAGAATAATACGACAGTTTATTTCAAACGCAATCCCCAAAGCTACACAATCACTTGTCCCACTGCTTCACCAAGTGCTTAATTCCCTGCTCATAGAAATCCTGTGGCTGAAAACCGAATCAGTTTCGAACATTGTAAATGACTTCTCTGTTCGAGTAAAAAAGGCGACCTTTCAAAGCCTTTTTCATCGATCCAAAGATGTGAAAGTCACATAGAGATAGATCCGGCCTATATCGTGGGTGATGCAACATTGTCGAACGAAACTTCGGCAACGTGCTCTGTGCAAGAGCGGCCATATGTGGCGGGGCGTTGTTATACAGAAAAACCACTCTAGGAACTCAAGGAGAAGCGGTCCTTCCTGTTCTAAAAATCACGCCAGCATGACTTTGCGACTATTCTGCACCATCTTGAACTACTTAAGCGGTGGGGAACTCAGATGTTTACACTGTTGGTTTTGACGTTTGCTTTGTGGTTGGAATTGACGGCACCAAGTTTAATCACCTGCCACAATTCTTTCCAGGAAATTGTCCTCAGAAGGATATCTGAGAAGATGTTGGAAAGACAGACAGTTGCCGAACGATAATGTTGGACGACTTCCAGCGCATATCACGTACTTCTGCGCGATTACCTTGGCTATGTCCATTTCCACAGTAGGGATTGCTTTCCTTACTTCCTAATTTACCTCTACACAAATTTTCGCCACGTTCCTACAAAAATAAGCGAAATTACAACCGCTCTTCCGTTTTCATTTGATCCACCCTCATATATAATAACACCATCTACTCTGATTTTCAAGCAATTGTGATAAATATAAACAACGGCGCAGTAAAATATACTGCTGTGTTCGAAAATAAATTGCATGAGTCATCTGTACAGAGAAATATTGTTGAGACAAGGAAGTTTAAACTTCCGAAAATTGAGCTTGAAAAAGTTTGGAGGTGATGCAAAGGATTTTCTGTCATTTTGGAGTCAGTTCGAGAAAATTAACTTCGAGTAACGTTTACTCGAAGAAAAGATAAGTTCCAGTATTTGTTGCAAGCTGTAGTTCCAAGGTCAAGAGAAGTCACAGAAGTTGAGATGTTCCCGGCTAAAGCAAATAATTATTCGAAGACCAAACCTTTTTTAGCTCAATTTTCGGAAGTTTAAACTTCTGTATCTCAGCAACATTTTTTCTGTGCGGACGACTCATGCAACTGAAGCAGCATTTAAAACATATGGTTTTTTTTGTTCACATTTATGTGCGGGAACTTTTATCTATGGTTATGAAGAATACGATACGTGGAACAGTCAAACCCGAGCTTCGGACTTTCTATGACGAACTTGAAGGAAAACTACGCGCGTTAGAAAGTTTAGAAAGAATGAAATGGAAATACAGGGATTTTCTAAAACCCTCATCTAGAATCCTGTTTTCCCGAAGGAATACTTTTTGCGTGGGAGAGGGGTCGAAACAGGTCGGATTCTTCACAGATCGATGATCGAGATCTCTGAAATTTGATGTGTTTTCTGAAATAAGAAGTAATGGAAGAGGAAATGGTTCAGCTCGCCCGTACCGGTTTGGGGGTAAACACAGTAATAGAAAGAAAGAGTCTTTCAGTGAGACTAATTATAGGAAACGTTGGTAAACACGACATGTTAAGATAATTCAGGTATGAAAGGTTTTTCTGTCTTTTCTGTGAAAAAAGCACCCTTGTAAAGATTGTTTTATGGCTAGAAAATTAAACATTCAATAAAAAGGAATATTTTTATAAAAAATATGAATATTTTACTTGTTTGAAATTAGAACACATGTCTAGAACTTGCAAATTTAAGAATAGATGCATTCAGTGTGATCCAAAAAAATTTATTTTAACGTGTGCTGACCATAAGACTGGCACATATAGAAATACGAATGTTGTGTCAACTAAAAATTTAACTAATAAATGCACTGGTGAAGCTGTTCTTCTAATAACTTTAATCCTTAAGATTAGGAGTTCGAATAACGAATTGAAAATCAGAGCACATATGTACACTGTATCTCATCTCTCGTATTTAAGTACCTGAACAATTAATGCATTTAAAATGAAGTTAAAACGGAAAGAAAATCTGATTCTTTTTTTCGGGGGGGGGAGATTTTTTGCGCTTTTTCTTAATAAAATGAGGACTTGGACTGAGAACATTAGTCTATGGACACTGTAAGATGATGCTCGGTATCACTTTCAGTCCCTTCTTGTTAATGGCGTCACAGCTTCATTTATTCAAAAACGCTTCAGAAAAATATTTTTAGGAAGTTCATAAGCTTCGACATTCTTTTTTAAGCTGAGAATTGTGTAACCCGAGTTTCTACTTGGGATGAGTTTGAAAAATTTGTACCTCGAACTTAAAAACTAATGGAGAATGCTCGGTTTAACATACGAGGTTGGGATGGTAAAGTTTCCAGTGCTCATATTTTCAATACCACTGGATATACTACTCTTTTGGGGATAGTATGGCATTTAGATCAAGATTTCCTAAGATGTAATGTTCCGATGAAAAAAGGGCCTGACAAATAACAAACCACGAGAACCGTTTCATCTTTTTTCACCTGTTTTGAGCCTCTTTAGATTGTTGTGCCCTGCTACGTTTTGCAACTCGAAATATTTATATTCTTTTCTTAGTTTACGTATTCCGTTTACAACAAAAATATTAAAGAACACTAAAGATGTAGCGAAATTCTCGTCACGCAACATAAAAAGGGAGATTTATTGTTTTTTATTACAGTAAATATTTTAATGATAATAATTATATTTAATTACTTACCAATCTTAGTACCCTCTTGGCGAACACCTGGAAAATATGTTCAATTCATTAGAAAACTGTTTAAAAATTGGCGTTACTTCCTAGTTCTTCATCAGAAAAATAAAATTTAACAGAATACGTTTTTTCAATTATCAGAAAAGAAGTTTCTCATCACATATCCTGTCTCTATTAGTATCAGGATTTGCAATAAATGAACACAAATTTTAAAAATAATTCATATGAAAAACACTAATAACAGCTTATGAAATAAACGTTTAAAATATTCACCCTACGTATAATTATTTAGAAAATATTTATCAATATCATGAGTAATTAGTAGGAAAAAAGAAGAAAATGTATATGCAATTTTCTTTTTTGTGTAATGTACCTAATGCCTGTAGCAAAATATCTATATATAAATATTTTGTTATATATTTATAGATACATAGATACAGATATATAAACCAGTATAATATCTGAGTCTAGGTTTGGTTTAAAGCAACTTCTGCAACACGAGTTGTTATACTTGTATTTTTTTAGAAATTCATTAAATATGAAATTGGTCACTAATAATTGGATAACACACAAAATGCACATAGTTAGGAAGTTCTTCCATATTTTAAAAAAATGTTGTAAATGAGATTTCTCGTCAACAATAAGTTTCTTTAATTGCTTTTACAAAATCACCGGCACCTGCATGGGAAAACACTAAAAATAGGCCCCGGAATAGGTTTCGGTTGGAGCGCTGAGGTCAACTTTAGCGACACGAGGGCTAATTAGACCGGGACTTGCTGCATAAAGTTGATTCCGAACGGCTACAAATATCCATGAAGAGTGGGACTCGAACCTACGGACTCTGGTACCGAATTGTAACGGTCCTGGCATAGGAATTTCCTTTTAAATATTAGGATATGCTTTCAACTCTAGAGTCTAACATAAAGAGAAATTAATTATAACAAATCGCTGAGTAGCAATACGGCAATCTTTCGTTTATTACATCTTTCCTTCTAAATATTATTATTATTAATCTGATTCATTAAAAATCCAGTGTTAAGATATTAATTATTATGTAATAAAAGAAATCACAAAAAGAAAACCGTAAGTTAGAATTTGTATTATTATTATGTTTAATATCTTACTTTTCCAAGTGCTTCTCCTCCCATGTTTTAAATGTTCTATTTGACATCCCTTATTCTGAACTATCTTTCGACACCGCAATTTATAGGATAATAATGCCATTTCAAGTGTCAGAAGAGGTATTCTATCCCATTCCTCCTGAACAGCTTTCCAGAGTCCTGTGAGGGTTTTGGGACGACGTTTGGATAATGCAGATTTTAAAAGTCCAAAAACACAAAAATCCATAGGTGATACATCGGGAGATGTAGTAGGGATATCAGTGAAGGATATGGTCTTGATACCAGTTTTTTGTTCCATTTCTTTTAGGAAATTTACAGTGGATTTTGATGTGTGAATGCTAGCTTTCTCCTGATGGAATCTCACAGATTGATGGCACTGTGGGTAAAGCGATGGTATTTCATTCAGAAAAATTGGCGATAAAATATGTTCCTGATAGTATTTGGAGTTAATCTTGACATTTTTCCACTCTCTTTATTTTTAACTTGCCATTATAAGAAAAACCAGCAACAATCATGAATCCCTTAGAAAAACTTTCTTTCGATTCTTTGAACCATGTACTTAAATTTTTTTCTCCCCTTTTATGATAATAAACGGCTCTTTTTTTGTTGCAATCATTTAAATACACCCATGATTCATCTATTGTGACAATTGTTTTCCATTTTTCTTTGGATAAGTGTTTCTCATGTAGAATTCTGCAGCGTGTCCTGCGTTCAGCGATATGATTTGGAAGAAGACGATGCACATTGCTTTTTTTCGCTTTCTTAAGATTTAAATCAACGTTTATGATTTTGTTTACAGTGGACACCGAGCATTTTAATGTTTTTGCAACTGTCCTTTGACTAGACGGATTTTCTTTTAACATTAAACAACGTACCTTTGCAATAGTCGAAGATGTCCGTTTTTTCCTTGGATACTTGTTTGGAATTTTTGTCCCACTTGAGGCTCCAATTTGACGTTTTTTCCCTTTCTTGTTGACGATATTACCTATCGACGCTTTAGATATCACTAAACCATGACTCTCACATCGTTTTTGAATAACGGAATATGCCTATTTCTCTTCGGAAAGAGCATAAATGTAGCCTTCGAACCACTGCTTTGTTAAAAACGCCATTTTGAATAAAAACAAAACTTTTAAGCCGCAGATGATAATTTTGACTTTCAAAAACATAGCACAATTGCAATTATTTCTTTTGAAGCAAACGATTTTTTATTACCGCTTACCAAAATCGTCTAAAAAATGTGCGAACAGCCTCTGTATTTTCAAGAGTTTAGCTAATGGCTGTAATTCTTTTGGTTTTTAACGACAGAACATATGAAATTTTAATTGTTCGAAAAAATATCGCTGTTATCTTAGCTATTATGTATATATTTCAGTACTGGAAGACGAAAAATCTTATTTTTAAAAGAATGCGAAGGCTTACATGAGAATCACTTACATGGACATCACAATATTTACAATGTTATACATACTTACTTTCTTGTGTGAAATATTAACTATAATGTGGATATAGAGATAAAATGTGGGTTGTGTAGGTGGTTTCAAACTTCGTCGATGGCATGCTTGTATAAATTTAATGTAATAGAGCAGGGGTGTCAAACTAAATTTAAACATGCGCCATTTAATGTAACTGGTAAGATTTATGTGGGCCACATCACATTTTTCGTAAAATTACATTTTAAAGTGAGGATTCAAGAATATGGATAGAATAATTAAAACACATTATTTAATAGAATGTATTTAGGGTAATAATTTATAACATTGCTATATAATTGCTTTTATTTAAATGTTTATTTAATTTAATGTATTAATAAAACTAATTTTTTTTAAACCGGAAACTTGCCAGCGCTTTCGTCTACTTGTTTTCCAATATCTGGTTCCAAAGACTGAGATCAGACAATCTTCATTATAACACATATATGTTTATTAGTTAATCTTGATTTGTAGGCCGTTTTATTTAATTTTATGGACGAAAATAGCTGCTCACAAGTATATACTCGCAATATAGCATAAAATTTGTGCAGCAATCTTTTAATTTCCGGTTATTTCCTTCGTAACATATTGTCCTGTTTTCATTTTATTTCAGAGCATCGTGGGCAACAAAAAAATTACCTTGGTAGCCGCCAAATTAGATACCCCTAAATTAGAGGAATATTTTTCAAATTTATTTTTTTGAAGAAAGAACAAATGCAAGGTGGGGGCTCCGCACAAATTTTCACCGGCTTCTAGTTTCTTAATTTGAATATTAACATTGATATAATAATCTTTAGAGAGTGAGACTCATTTTTGTGAATGTGACATTACATATTTATATGATACACATTAAAGCTTACAATTTTAACAATGATGAATTTTTCTTATATGTCTAATTTCTTATTATATTGAAATGTTTTATGACTTCGTTAAGGGGACAGTGGCCCCTCAAAACTAACTTTTTTTGTTTTGAATGGATTTAGTTGAAATTTGAGTATGTGATTAGTACCATAGATATGTAAAAGTGGTTAAAATTTAAAGATGATATATTAATAATTTATGAATTATGAATTATGAATTGTATAAAAAATTGGCCTAATTAAAAATGTTCCATGCGTATTTCTTTTGCATACAATATGGTAATTTTTATATGCAAGATACTTTACAGAACAAACAATAAAACTTATTGCTTATTTTAAGCATTCATTAAAAATATAAAGAGAAAAAAATAATAATAATGAAAACACACTTTTATTACGCAAAATACCTGTAAATCATCTTTTCAAGTACAAAATTTAGAAATTCTGAGCTACGAAGCATATTTTTTTTCTGAACGATTTATTTGATATAGAGTTAAGTAAATAAAACTTAAATTTCAAAGCAATATGATAATTAGAAAAGCACCTGGAGCAGTTTGAATATTCGTATCATATGAAAATTTTTATTTTGAGAAAAGCACATTTAAAGTTATTGCTATTAGTACCCACATAGTATCTAAATTAAATGCAAAATCCTATAACTAGTAAAGTAATCACATAAATTAAAAATTCTTTTTCCAACACATTCCTACTCGCCCGTAGTTTCACAATTCAATAAAATAAAAATTGTCGAATTTCTGGACAAATTTTACAATTTTGAAAGTTTACTGTCCCCTTAAATCTAAGAAAAAATTAACTAGTTTATCTTAACTTCACGAAATAAAATAAATCAGTTAATTTTTCATGAATTTCTTCCGTATTGGGGCTTACATGTATAAATTATTTTTCTAGTAGGAAAGTTTCAATTTTCGTATGAATGTAAGGACTAAACAAATATTCTGAATAACTTAGAAAATAAAGAATTAAAATTTGAAGGGAGAAAGCTAAATTGTAGTCCCTGAAAACAATGAAAGTGTTCATAACATAGTGTAAGCAAATATCTTAACGACGATACGAGAAAGTAAACAACCTTTACAGTTTATTTCAAACTATGTCATTGTGTGAACCTATATGCATTTATTAACTAAATTTATTGCTCATTGAAAACTACTATAGCATACCTGAGACTTTTTATTTTTTGAAAAGCTCTTTAAAAGCCTTTTTTTTAAAGCCGCTTAACTGATTTAAAAACATAATATGCCTATTGTAACAATATGAATACCTGACCACTCTCACAGGAAATTACTTGCAGTATTTTTTAAAATAAATTTACTGTATTAAGTATTTTATTTCATTCTTAAACATTTGTAACATTCTTAAACATTGCTGGTTAATTTTAGATGTTTGTTTTAAGATGTATTTTTGGAAATAAATAGTAAAAAAAATACAGTTACATTAGAAAATTGAATTATTTTTAAAACTATCTCCCTCCTCTTATTTACGTGGGAAAATTTTTAAGAAAAAATTGTCACATGCTAATCCTGAAAATCGAGCCCAGATTTTCCACAGATAACAGGAGACACAATAAGCTCAGAGGGACAGGGAAGCTGACAAAAGACCTCCTTCTCATCCTCGGAAAGCGGGGGGGGGGGGGGGGGGGGCGGGGGGAGTTTGAAATTCGATTCGAAAAAATCTTTTGAGAAAAATCGGATTTGTACTGCTCTTTCTTCTGCAGTATCTTGAAACCAGTGGAAACATTTTAAGAGGGGAAATATCTCGTGAATCTTAACGCTGATAGGGTTAATAAAACCCGCTATCTTAGGAACACACAATATTTTGAGTTTTCCTAAAAAACCTCAAAAATTATGGGTATCAAATATTAATCGAAAGAAATTAAAATTAACAAAGTTATTTGTAGTTACACTTAGAAGCGCCAAGAGCAGTCAAATTGAATGCTAGTAAAATTGGATAGATTCATCTTGTTTTCTCTCGAGGAAAACATCTCCTCTTGGAAAAATATTTCCCTACACATTCCTTTCATTCACTGATTCTTTACAACAGGAAATACTTACCCCATCCCCCCTTCTATACCGTTTACCCCTTTTTAGAGAAATGTAACAGTCCATAGTTTGCAGTAATTGAGTCAGCTTATCTTTTTTAGGCATTTTATTCTTTCAAGCGCACTATAATGGCTACTCATAGACCGTGTTATTTTAGTCCAGAGGAAATTGTACAACTTTTACAGGATTTATATCAAAATGAATCTGATGTTGAAGAACACAGTATTGATGATGATATGGATTACGAGCCTCCACAAAACTTTGGAGCAAAAATTAATTCTAGTGATTCTGAAGACGACATGGACGAGCAACCATCGGGTATGGAATAATACATGGAGTCCTCCTTTTTTTCGAGAAACAATGTCTCGCAATCGTTTTCGAGATATAATAGAAAACCTAAGGTTTCATTTGAAGTCAAATAGGACTCAACGTTTAGAAACTGATAAGTTTGCTCTGTGTTCTGACGTTTGCAATAAATTTATAGACAACTGTGTTAGTTCATATAAGCCAGGGGAAAATCTTGTTGTGGATGAACAGTTATTTCCATCCAAAGCCATGTGAAAATTTATACAGTATATGCCGAATAAACCCGACAAATTTCGTATAAAATTTTGGATTCTAGTTGATATAAAGTCGCAGTTTATATGCAATGCTTTCCCATATCTTGGAAATGAGAAATCAAGGGATGAAACTGAAAGCCTTCCTGAAAATGTAGTAATGCGTCTTATAAGCCCTTATCTGAATACAGGTAGAAATGTGACAGCGGACAAATATTTTTCCTCACTATCACTGGCTAAAAGACTTGAAAGGAAAAATACAAGTTTTGTTGGCACAGTAAGAAGACATCGAAAAGAATTTCCGCATGAAGGAAGGAAATCAGAAACCCAGCTGTATGAAACTGTTTTACTAAAGAAGAGAAACTACAATGACTGTTTATCAAGGTAAAAAGAATTAAAATGTCTTGCTACTAAGTACCTTGCATCCAAATATAAATGTAGAATCACATAATAAGAATAAACTTTCAGAGACAGTCGAGTTCTACACAAAACCAAACGTGGCGTTGATATCGTTGACCAGATGACGCATAAAAATTCCTTTCAGGCTACTTCATGTAGATGGCCAGTGCATGTTTTATCATAATATTCTGGATTTTGCAGGATCAAATGCCTATGTTATTTACAGAGAATTAATTGGTAAAAATATTTCAAGGCATAGCTTCTTATTTCAATTAGCGGAGGAGTTAAGACAGTTTCATTTGAAGAGGAAAACAAGCTCCAGATTGCCGCAGGAAATTTCCAACACTAGCATTAGACTCTCAAAGAAAAGACACCAATGACAGTTTGGACATTGTGACAACAATAAAACAAGTGAAGTGTGTAAAAAATGTACATATTATCTATGTAGAAAATGCATTTATAGCGTTGAAAGAGTTTTGTTGTGTAAAAATTGAGAAAGCCAATAAAATGTGCTTTATTAAAGGTAAGTGAAAATTTATATCAAAAATTATTTTTTAATGAACCGATGTTTATTAAAGAAGTTCTTTAAAGATATAATTAAAAATAATAAAAAGTATTTTAAAGTTGTATAAAACATTTGCAATTTAAGAAATGCATGAAATTTACTGATCAGCCAATTTCACTGCCGTTGGCTCTTCTAGGTAGGGAGAAAGTTTGGCGCTTCTAGTGTTAACATAGCGCGAGACGTTTATTGTCTTCCAAAAATTTCGTGTACCATCCGTGCAATATGGATTTACTTTGACAAAACCACATAGGTGCGTGCACTTTCATGATAAACTCAGCCAGACTTTGAAGTTGGTTTGAATGCTCTGAAGAGCTAATGAATAAATGCACTGTTCGATTTGCAGTGGTAAGCCAACGAGCATGACACATTTTCCCAGAGTGCTTTTGTGAAAACTTGATAAGGAGTTTCCATTTGTGACAGCTTGTTAATTTTTGAAGTCAGTTACACTCAAATGAGTTGCAACTTCAACAATTAGTGCAGGATTTGGATGGTGGAACGAGTGGCCCTAATGGATTTTCTGGCCCTATTTCGAAAACATTGGAAAGTTGTGAAAACCTCCCAGTTGTGAGATTTTTAGTCATTTCAAGCGAATTTTCGAAAATCGACATAAAGCACTTTATATATATATATATATATATATATATGCAGGGAAAGCTGTTCCACGTGACCACCTCCATTCACCTGCAAAATTTCAAGTCGATGGACAGTGTGTTCAACAGCAGATCGTAACTGATCTGTTGTGAGGCTTCGCACGTGAAGCGTTATGGAGTTCTTTAAGACATTCAACGTCGCAACACCTCCGCCATAAACCAGACCTTTTAAATAGCCCCATAACCCTATACATCGTCCTGGACACGATTAACAACTGCTCCTCTTGTACAATTTCGTCCCAATCGGTTCTTGTCTCTGTAAACTGAACTGTTTTTGTTTCTCCCTTAACTTTACTTAATGCGGTTCGATTACAAAGTAATCAGAAAATAGTCAATAAATGTTAATATTGTTTCTGTATTCCGTTTTGGTCGTTTATTGTGTTGAATTTCATGTTATTCCCGAAAAGGCGCCCTCTGGTGGACATTTTGGAACACATTATTTTTTGCGAAATTCCGTGAGCGCATCTCGTGTATAGCCCATACATAAAATTTCGTTGCATTCCGTTTACACGTTCTTGCTGTAGGATGCCGGTTATAAGGGAAGTTTAATTATAACCAACCGGTATATATATATATATATATATATATATATATATATATATATATATATATATATATATATATATATATATATATATATATATATATATATATATATATATATATATTTCGAGAAAGATTTAATCGTCGGGTATCACAGAAAATGGCCAATAGTTAAAGGGAATATCTAGCGAGCTGATATGGCCTATGTGATTCAGAAATGGAAGGTGAGCGGTGATTGTCGGAATGCGCCCCGAGTAAGTGGATCCACGAAACTGGGAGATACACACCGACGGGTGTTGCAAAGAGAAATTCCGAAGAACCGCACCAAACCGATGGACCATATACTCCAGGAATTTCAACAGGCATCCGGGAATGTTGTATCGATGAATACCATCCGTAAGGAAGCTCATCTGCATGTTTTTCATGGTCGTGCTGCCGACCATAACCATTTGATCACAAAGTCCAACTTCGCTGCTCGGTTAATGTGGTGCAAAGTACGTCGAAAGTGAACCATAGATCAGTGCAAACGGGTTCTTTGGAATGATGAATCAAGATTCCCTTTCTACCGTTCGAATTTCATGGTCTGGGTCTGGCGTCTACCTGGAGAACGCCTTCTGCCAGAATGGATTGTGCCCACAGTAAATTTTGACGGAGGTTGAATTAGGGTCTGGGGTTGTTTCGCCTGGTTAGGACTGGGACCCTTGATCCCAATTCACGGTAAACTCAACGCCGACGCCTACCGCATTATTTTGGATGACAGTGTTCTTCCTACGTTATGGCAGTTTTGCAAGTTTGACAACGTACAACAACCGTCAGGGGTATAACAACCGTCCAAAATCGATGAAGGAATTTGCATGTCTTCTCCAAGCCGAATAGAAGAAGATACCACTCGTCGTCATATAAGGACTTGGGGAAAGCATGTCCCGGGAGGTTGAGGCCGTAAATGCCTCTTGTGGAGGCTCTACCAACTATTGAATATGAATATATTTTGATTTTCCCTCTTTTGACAGGTGTGTAAATCCTTAGTGGTAGATAGTATATATATATATTTGTAACATGGGGACCCTTCTCCGGAAAGAACGAATAAAGAAGAAGTTTGGGCTCCCCATGTCACATCGAAGATATGAAAATTGAGGTAGCCTTGGCCAAGGAATAAACAGCGACACATAACATTCTCGAACTACATTTTATTTTTAAGAGACACGGAAACACAACCTCTCGGGGCGGTGGAAATAGACAAAAGCCCTACATGCGCAAGGTGTACATGTGCAAGGTCTTATGTAGACAATCTCGTCATGAAATCTTTGTAGTGGTGTGCAATTGGTTAATGTTGAAAAGTGACGTGATATTGCTCAGTAGTGTTTAATTTAGGTACCCAGGCTACACAATTTGGAAAAAGGACGCCATCTTAAGGTTTTTCGCCCAAGGGAATTTAGAACTTAGAATCAAAAGCGAAATTAGCTCGAACGCCCAAGGAAATTTAGAATAAATTAGAATTTATAAGAGTTATGGGATTTTCAATGTTATATATATATATATATATATATATATATACACTCATGGACAAAAAAATTAGCGCACCAAGAAGGAGTCGTCAAAATGAAACGAAATTTTACATACGTAATGACTACTTTGATATAAGTAAATGATAAGAAAATCAAAGAAAAAGGATAATTTATTTCAGAGAAAAAGGCAAAAGAACGGAGGAGATAATACTCCGTTGGACCCCCTCTAGCGCGAATGCACGATGCGATACGATCGGGCATTGAGTCATACAAGTTCTGTATGATGTCTTGAGACATTTCGTTCCATATTTGCTGTAACCTTGCCTCTAGTTCGTTCAAACTCGTGGGATGCCCAACTCGTCGTCCCAAATGATCCCAGATATGCTCGATTGGAGACAAATCTGGGGATCGAGCAGGCCAAGGAACGGTAGTAACAGTGCGGAGACAGTCTTGTGACACCCTTGTCGTATGAGGCCGAGCATTGTCTTGTTGAAAAATGGCTCCTGGGAGCCGTTGAATGAGTGGCAACACATGTGGTTGCAGGATTTAATGAACATACCGCTGGGCTGTCATGGTGCCACGGAACAATACTAGGGGTGACCGTGTATTGTAGGTAATGGCACCCCATACCATCACACCAGCTGTGGGAGCGATGTGTCGCTGTACAGCAAAGGCAGGATTGAAGCGTTCACCACAGGCTCTCCACACACGAACACGATTGTCATCACTGCCGAGATTGAATCTGGATTCGTCGCTAAAGACGACCTGGTTCCATTCCGCTACAGTCCAGTTTCCTCGTGCCCGGCAAAACTCCAAACGGAGGCGTCGATGGGTGGGCGTCAAGGGCAGCACACGTAATGGGCGCCGCGATACCAACTGTCCTTCAGCCAGGCGCCTTCGTATGGTTCGAGAAGACACAGAGGCCCCTAGTGATGGTGCTACCTGTGCCTGGATGGTGGCCGATGAAGCCGTTGGCTGTACGCGTGCATTTCTTACGATGTGGCGGTCTTCTCGACGACTGGTCTGTCGAGGGTGTCCTGAGCCTGGTCTTCGTGTACATGACATCTCTCGGGTCCACTGGTCCCAACACCTCCTCACAACACAATCAGAGCGGCCTAATTGACGAGCTACTCGCCTAGCTGACCACCCAGCTTCCATCATCCCGACGATTCTCCCTCTCTCAAACTGCGACAACTGCTTATATTGTCTTCGAACACGGCGTAATGGCATGTCTATCTCAGCTTTCCCTTTGTAAATGATTCAGCACACTCAAACAAGCTTTGGTTACCTGTTTTATACTCCACAGAGTACGATGTTCAACGCCCTCTACCGGCTATACGTAATGCGCAATCACGCAGCATTTCTAATCATTCGCATATCCCCCCGACATGTACCTTCATTGCAAGTTTCGTTACGATCCCGCAATTATTTCTTGGTGCGCTAATTTTTTGTCCATGAATGTATATATTTATATATATATATATATATATATATATATATATATATATATATATATATATATATATATATATATATATATATATATATATATATAAGTTTTTGAATCTGGTATCAGAAATTTTATTAGTTGAAAAATAATAATAATAAGGATACCGAATAATTTTTAGTCTCAGTGGTAACTCATGAAAGATCTTGTTTAGGCAAAATATTTTTCACTAGAATGACACTATAAGTGAAGATGCGACTTTGTTTCCTTTCTGTTTGGTCTGGGTATAATAGAACAGGCATGCTCAACCTGCGGCTTGCGAAGCTTTTATATTCAGAGACATACAAACTCATTAACAGGTAGGTACGTTTCAAGCAGAATTTCGGAATTTATTGCCTGAAAATGACATTGGTCTAGATAATTAGTCCGTAACCGATGGTCCACGGACATTTGGTGGCCCTTAAGACCACATCAAGTTTTCCGAAATTTCAGTATTAATTTAAAAAAAATTTGTTTTCATCCTTTGAAGACGATAAAAAATTTAACATTTAAAAAAAATCGGAACGAAAAGATTTTATTGTTTGGAATTTTCTGTTCAAATGTCAAAAATTTATGTATCTCTTACGTGACTTAGCGTTTCGATTACGAAAAAACGTCCTGTTCTAATTTAAAATCAATAATATTTGTCCCGTGACGCAGAGTTGCAGCACCAAGTCAACTTTAACAGCTTGTCAAGTAAATGAAATGCGAAATCAAAAATCTTGTTTATTTTTAAATTTTCATAGGCTTTTTTTTGGCTACTAAGTTTACTTTTACTTTACTTGTCTAATTATTATTATTTTTACATGTAACTTAAAAAAATAATCACATATATTTTATTTAGTCAGAAAATTAAATCCATTTTTACCTCTAAATGGGAGAGGGGGTGTTGGAAGAGGGTTTCCAGTGATTTTTTTTTCGTCAAGAGATTCTTGATCGACAAAAGGTTAAGAACCTCTTGTCTACATACTTGCTTTGATTATAACGATACCTGCTTATAAATATTTTTACCAGATTAAACGATTTTCACGTAAAACGAAAATGTATTATTTTTCAACTATAAAGACGTTATGGCTTATTCAAATATTATCCAATTCATTTGTGACATACTGTATGTATGATGAAAGAAAATAAATATATTTTGTTTAATATTGAATTTATGTATATTACGTATATCACTACCATAGCGTAGATTATTAGTCAGCAATAAGGTTTAAATTTACATTTGAAAGACATTCTTCAAGCTTCGGAAACTTAAGAGAGCTGCTTATTTTCTTCCTCTTTCTTTAGACGTAAGAAGATAATTTCGCTTCCGTCTGGAGACAGTAAAAAAAAGTCAATATTAAAATTTACAAAATTTACAAAATCATCTGTGACTTTTTTTTTCAATATCACAACAGATAGTGATAAATATATGTCTAAAGAATGATTTTTAAAAGCAGGCGATTTCACATTAACCTACAAATCTTCCTACGATCTACAAATCTTCGCTAGCATCAATATGCGAAGATGTACCACGCTTCGCTAGAATCTACGATTTGAAGATTTGCAAATCATATGTTAATGAAATTTTCTTCTTTTATGATTATTATTTAGACAGTTATTTAGCATCATCTGCTGTGATATGAAAAAAAATTCAGAGGCTGATTTTTGTAAAGTTTTAAAACTTTAAAATTGACTTTTTATTTTCTGTCTCCAAAATGAAGCTGTTTTTTTTTTCTCCTACGTCTATAGAAAAATATATATATATTTATAAGGCAGTTCCCTAAAGTTTCCTAAGTTTTAAGTATTACTTAGATGTTTCTTATACAACAGCAAAATATAGTCAAACAACCTTAAAATGTCCCTATCAATGACAGTCAGTCAGAAAGAATTAAATTCGAATTTCAAAAGTAAAAACTTCTTTCTTCATCACGGAATTAAAAGAACGCTTACACAGTAAGTCATGATAGGCAAATGACTTATGTCCTTATGCTTTCTTATAATCTTAGCAATATGTTGATTTCATGAATTCCTTTCACACGACACATAAATTTCTTTTCCATATGATTTCCAGTACATCACGTGTAACTCTCATGACTGGCTTTCCTATTAAAATACAATTCTTCCTGTTTCCCGACGGCCGCACACATATTTTCCCTGAGATATACCTTAATATACTACAATTAATACATAATGGAACGTAAAAATACTCATACGAGATATTCTAAATGTAAATGTAAACCCGATTGGTCAGTAACAAGCTACGGTAGCGATACCATATACATAAATTTAATATTAAACAAAATGCATTTGTTTTGTATCATTGTATATAAATTCTACCGCAAATTAATTTAATAACTTTGAATAAAGCATTTTCAGGACAAAAACAAACTTCAGTTTCGGAAATTAATCAGTTATATGCATGCAGTTAAACTTCAAACTTACCTGATAAAAGATCACCTTGAGCATTAACGCAGTAGACGAATATTGCAGCGGCCCAAAAGCCAATAAGCCAGGAATATGTCATTATGGTAGCTGAAGTCAGTATCGGAAGTTGTTGCAAGTTGCACAGATAGCAAGCAAGTGAAAAAGATCGCTATTTTGGGGCTCCCTTTATAGAAAACACTCAGTAACTCGGAGAAAGGACTGCAGTTTTCAGGGAAACGGCACACTTAAATCCGGTCTCTGTTCTTCAAAGTCACGTGGTATGCGGGACTTTCGTTTGGATTGGTAGTCATTTTCTTGAAAGAGCAAGTCAAAATAATTTCATGCGTCATGTTAGATTTTGTTAGTGTGTTACAAAACCAAATAATGTAGTTTATATAATAATTAATATACTATCGACGCTTGTTAGAATGACACTTGGTGTTCCCTTGATAAAGATCATTATAACGTGTGGTAATTATATGGGATGCAAAAAAAGAAATCATATCTTTAATGGGGATACCATAAGGAACGTTTTACTCGGTCGCTCTACATTTAGTGACATTTCATTTGTTTAAGCTCATTTTATTTTCTTCATTTTAACTTCTGAATTTGAGCAATTTTTATTGAGAGTGTTTGTGATTTGTTAAAATGATGCATTTGTATAGTTTTTAGTGAATGTCTGAAATTCTGGTTAGGTAAGAAAGTTGAGACCCACTTAGTTACTAATCACGTAGAAGCATGCCTGTAAGGTGCAATATAATGCTTAAATCCTGACTTAAAATACATTTATTTTGCTGTCATTGCATTGATTTGTCATCCTAAATTTAAAAAAAGCATTTTTATTGAAAGGAATGAATATGAACGTGTTATTTAACTTTACGACTCATGCGTGTAAATTTTTATACTCTGACTCACGCATTTGTGGTTAGTTTTCATCTGTAAAATATGTTGTTCAATCTAAAACAAATTACAAAAATCGAAATGAGTGACAAGCAGGAACATTTAGTTACGTGTCATAGCTTAATGTTACTCAATGATCTCATCTTTATCTTTTTGCATGAAAGATGAAAACTATATCCCGAAAGTATGCTACGGACTCTATCAGTATAAATTTCGTGAATATATTCCTTTCTAAGCTTATCCTCAATAAATTATTTATAATACTAGTATAAGTGTGTATTTATTTAAACGGTTGTGCAACAATTCAAAACGTTGTAACAGCGTGGTCGGTTTGCCCACCATTACTTAATCCACTGTGTAAGGCAAAAAGTACTAGGTACCTGCTTTTGCAATTATCGCATTTTTTGTTATTAAAACCAGGGTCTGAAATGTTTTTTTTTTATTTCCAATGGCAAAGGAAAATGACAAACTCTTACAAGTTAACAAGAAACAAGGAACTTGAAATTTAAAAAAAGGAACAGTAAGAGAAAAAAGTCAATGTCCCATCACCGGATGTCGTGCCCTCCAATATCGCTTTACCTCGGAGTCTGCACGCAGAGCCGAGCATCCCAACAAATGGTTCCTGTCCATGATTTCCTCTTTCCCACAAAGTGAGCAATTAGGACTCGCAAAAATGCCAATTCGGTGAAGGTGGTTCGCCAGGCAGTCATGGCCTACCGTAAGTCTGAATTCCGCAACAACGTTTTCACGGGGCTTATCTGAAATATTTTGAGCCAAGCTATTTCTCCAACTTCTTGAAGAAATGCGAGAAGTGAGCAATGCTTTCAAGTTTTGTCTCATTAGATTTTTGATATTAAGTTTTATGGAATGGAAAGAGTTAAAAGTATTTGACTGTTGAAATATTTTAGTGTCCTTCTTAGCCAATATATCTGCCTGTTCGTTGCCATAAATATCACAGTGTCCTGGAATCCATTGGAGTATTATTTGTCGTGCCTCTGTCTTCAACTTATACAGAAGAACCCGACAATCTAGGATATTTTTAGAGATGGGAATTTCCCTAGCTCCGATAGCCTGAATGGCAGCCTTGGAGTCAGATAAGATAACCACCTTATTATAAAGGTGTCTGGGGACAAGTTGCTCCAGTGCCACATAGATAGCCAAAACTTCCCCGTCAAAGGCGGTTTTTTGTTTTCCAACAGGCACATAAAAGGAAAAGATAGAATAATATATTCCTGCTCCGACAAATGGTGAGATTTTAGTCAAAGAACCATTGGTGTAAATATGTAACCATTCAGGCTCAGGGTAGAGGCTATGGATGATCTCAAGTGCAAGGATATTTAATCTACTTTGAGGTAATTGGCTCTTAAGGAATGGTTGGGCGGGCCTGAAATGTATAGAGCCAAAATGAAAAGTTGAGATCGGATTGGTTTTCGAGGAATTTTATATTTATTTATCCACATAAAACCATTATTTTGGGATGGATTTGATTTTACGACTAAAAAGTGTTTTCGTTCCGGATATTTATTCGACCCGAAGAAATTCATTAGCTCTGAGTAAGGAATTGTTCTGAACCGGGACAAAAAATATGTCTCCCAATATATTTTGCTCTTTTTCTTCATTAGCAAATTTTGAAAGATCATTAAGCTATTTCGATATGGCTAAAATTTTAAATTTTGGAACATTCAAGATAATTCGATACAAAAATTGTTTCAAGCATCCAAAATCCCAGCGTCATCCTGTAAACTAATAATCTATTGTATAGTAACAGTTAAAAAGTAAGATAAGGTTTTTTCAAGTTCTAAACCGAACACAACGTTGTACGTCGATCGACTTAAATATGATTTTATGTATGAAAATTGTACATTAGAAAAATTATGTACATTAGAAAGTGATTCATTTTTATGATTCGTGATTTCATGTCGTGGGGAACACAAATGGATTTACATATATCAATGCTTATTCTCCCGTATAATTTTTTCACAAACCCAGGTTCAAAAGAAACAAGTATAGAAAGAAGTAATGTAGCCTTGGTTGCCTCTTTTCAATATATGTCCATTGTGTGAATTAAAATGCCAGACACTATCAATTACAAATACATACATTTAATAAAAGTTCATTTCAATACACATCAAATAAAAAAAAATTATCATCTCTTCTACGAACATTCATAAAAACAAGGTATGACCTGGCCAAAAGTAAATTCACCTTACAAGCAAAGGAGATAATTGCTGGGGACGCTAGCCTGCAGAATTTACCCTGAATTATCAAAAATAATAATCATAAACTTCCTGTCTCTACAATGCACATAATATGGAAAATAATAAATATGTCAAACATTATCTAATTAACTCTAGAGGAAAAATTCTTCTCCTTGGCGGAATAAAAAAAGAGAAAAAGTAATTATAATAAAAAAAGAAGGAAAAGAATATCAACCGATTCACAAACATCTACGCAGGGAAGGCGCTTGGTTGAAAGGCCGAACTCGTATCTTCGTATGCTTCCATCAGGCACTGCACTCGTTTGTCGGGAAAAAATGGCGATGTCGTCGAACAAGATTTCTGATGTTCACGGTATCTCGGTATATATATATATATATATATATATATATATATATATATTCACATTGTCGCCTGTCAACATTCACATTGTCGCTTGGTGTATATCCGAAATATTTGCTAAATATCTTTATTTATCACTTACACCGGCAAATGTCGACATTTACCATGCACTGATGGTGAATGTTGAATAAAAATATTTTTGTTATATTTTTAAATCATACTTTATTATTATAACTTATTATGATATGTTAAAATAGGAGAAAGCTTAAGTAACAACGTATAAAAATAAACTCTTGAACTTAAAAAGAACAATACATTCTAAATAAGAAAATGAAATAACATCAATAATAAACTTACATAATTATGTGATTGACGTCATACAATGCGATTTATTGCAACAACAGCTGAGTTTCGGATAGTATACTGAACAATTCATCATTGGTAACATAATAATGTATATTTGTTTCCCCTGGTTTTAATGGTACAATTAACTTCTCTTCATCATTATTTTTGAAAATGCCAAAAAGTTTTTATTGTCTATAATACAAAGGTGTACTGCACTTAGTTTTAGCAGAAATAACTTCAGAAAGTATTTTAGAGTTTTTTTCTTGAGAGCTTTTAAAGACTTCTTGAGAGATTTTTAAGTACTTTTTAGATGTTTCTCGTTTCGACATCTACTAGAGCATATCTGTACTTGTCGACACACACGCGTGATGGTCCGAATGTATAAGAATATAACCAAATATTCGGTCCTTGACCGACGTATTTGGTATGTGTTGACATTCTCCAATTTCGCTCTTTCACGGTAGCATATATACCGGGTGGCCATAATTAAACTGACAGTGCTCACAGTGTTCTGTAGCGCGATCTATTTGCGAGAATGACGCCACATTTTGTAGGAAGATTAAACAAGACGGGGGACGAAGGATTCCGCGAAAAAATAAATTAGTTCCAAAAGTCACCGCTAGGGGAATATTTGGAGCTGTGTAATAGAAAATAGAGTGTTAGCAAATGCAAATCAATACGGAAATTACTTTTTATTTTGCATTCAAATGAGGTTCAATGTGGCTGCCGTTGTTGTGGACCACATATTACATTCTGTGCACAGTATGCACAACAGCAGAAAGTAACATGTCTGCAGGAATCTCCCGTACAGTCCGTGATATGTTATCCTTCAACTTAGCCAAGTCCTGGACCACTCCTTGATAGACCTTGATCTTAAGGTAACCCCATAGCCAGAAGTTGCATAGGGTAAGATCAGGCGACCGAGGTGGCCATGCAGTTGGAAAGTAGCGGCTAATGACTCTTTCTGTTGTGAATTTCTGTCGTAGCAGCTGTTGCACCCGTACAGTAACGTGTGGAGGATCTCCATCTTGCATGAAAATGATTTCCCCCAGGCATTGTCTTTGCTGAAGTGCCGGAATGACAGAGCTGTTCAACATGTGGCGATATTTCTCTCCGGTAACAGAACAGGTTTCCGGTCCTGTCGGGGTAATGTTCTCATAGAAGAATGGACCTACGATAAATTCCGCTGTGAACCCACACCAAACAGTTACCTTTGGTGAATGTAAGGGAATTTCTGTGACTGCATGTGGTGATTTGTCATCCCAAATTCGGCAGTTCTGGGTATTCACAGTTCCATGCAGGTAAAAGTGGGCCTCGTCTCCCCATAAGATTTTCCACGGCCAAGCATCATCCACCTCCATTCTGGCAAGAAAGGTGAGAGCAAAATTCAATCGCTTATCATGGTCGGGGTGCAGTAACTCCTGTACACGGCTGATCTTGTACGGATAGAAGTTGATAATCTTTCGTGAGATTTTCCATATCGTACTGTAAGGCATATCCATATTCCGAACTAATCCACGAGCGCTAGAGGTGGCAGCAATATTGTCTGGTCCTCTGTCGACAATCGCCGTGGCAACTGCTTCGATTGTATCCTGTGGTACAGGTTTTCGTCCTCAACCATTGCTTTTAGCCCATTAACTGACACAGGACCGTTACCTTTACGCATTTTTTGTGCGTTCTAAAAGCACGAAGAGCGGCTGACGCGTTGCACTGGTTGAGGTAAAAGAATTTGACCAGTAACACACGCTCGACTAAAGAAGGAGACATTGCACATAAACTTTCAATCCGATTGATTCGAAACGTAACACATTGCCTTTTAAAACCCAAGCAGCTGGAACTGTGCCAATGGATGTAACGTGAAATTTGAATAAAGAACTTCTTCTGCTCAGCGTACGTGATATTGCAGATCACGAGACTTTATCGGTGTTTATGTAGATTTTACTCTTTTTTAAAAGTGTCGCCATATTGCACTTGAACTAAATAAGAAAATGTCCATAATAAAAGGTAATTTTATTCCGTATTAATTTGCATTTGTTAACACTCTATTTTCTATTACACAGCGCCAAATATTCCCCTAGCGGTCACTTTTGGAACTAATTTATTTTTTCGCGGAATCCTTCGTCCCCCGTCTTGTTTAATCTTTCTATAAAATGTGGCGTCATTCTCGCAAATAGATCGCGCTAGAGAACACTGTGAGCACTGTCAGTTTAATTATGGCCACCCGGTGTATATATATATATATATATATATATATATATATATATATATATATATATATATATATATATATATATATATATATAAATATACATGTGTGTGTTTGTTTGCTTTGTGCCGAAAATAAACTAAGAAAATGCCACCTGATGTCTTTCCTGATGTAGAGTCCCAGTGTGGTGTTACATTGCTCAATGTGCTTACCAAAAACGCTGTACAGGACATCTACCCAGTTTGACACCCAGTTCATTAGTTTAGTACCTCGCCAACAGATGTATTATATATGGTTTAACAGTGGGCTTTCGAAAGTACGCTTTGTTTTCTCTTGTAGCGTGAAAATAAGGTGAAGATCAGAAACTTGTCAATAATCTTTAATTTTAGTATGTAATTTTTAAAGAAGTTCGCATTTATAACAGTTTAATTTTGTTTAAACGGAAAATAATATTAAACAAAATACAGGTGGAGTCGGATCTTTGTGGTAGTTAATGAGGATCCGACACTGCTCCCAGCATAAAAGGAGCAAATGCATTAAACTAAAATCTTAAAATCCTTTTATGAAAATCCTAATAAAATTTTATAATCAATTAAATACTTCTGAAAAAAGCTTTGACTTTATTGTCCAACTGTACCAACCTTATATCAGCAGTCAGTATTAAACAAGGATAACATCAGTTAAAGTCTTGCATTATAGGTAAACTGTGTCAATATTTTTGACGGATTTCACTGGATTATGATTTTACTTGTAATTAGGCAATAAAAACATTAAATTAAATATTTGGACAACATCACTCCATTGATACTTTTATATTTTAAACCTTTAGTTTTTGTTCTACAGAGGCTGTTCACATATTTTTTAGACGATGTATATTGTATTCACAAAACTAAATTACATAAAATTATTGTGTTTTAAATGTTCTATTTGACATCCCTTATTCTGAATTATCTTTCGACACCGCAATTTCCAGGATAATAATGCCTTTTGAAGTGTCAGAAGAGGTATTCTATCCCATTCCTCCTGAACAGCTTTCCAGTGTCCTGTAAGGGTTTTGGGACGACGTTTGGATAATGCAGATTTTAAAAGTCGAAAGCACAAAAATCCATAGGTGATACATCAGGAGATTTAGTAGGGATATCAGTAAAGGGTATGGCCTTGATACCAGCTTTTTGTTCCATTTCTTTTAGGAAAATTACAGTGGATTTTGATGTGTGACTGCTAGCTTTGTCCTGATGGAGTCTCACAGATTGATGGCACTGTGGGTAAAGCGATGGTATTTCATTCAGAAAAATTGGCGATAAAATATGTTCCTGATAGCATTTGGAGTTAATCTTGACATTTGTTTCCACTCTCTTTATTTTTAACTTGCCATTATAAGAAAAACCAGCAACAATCATGAATCCCTTAGAAAAACTTTCTTTCGATTCTTTGAACCATGTACTTAAATTTTTTTCTCCCCTTTTATGATAATAAATGGCTCTTTTTTTGTTGCAATCATTTAAATACACCCATGATTCATCTATTGTGACAATTGTTTTCCATTTTTCTTTGGATAAGTCTTTCTCATGTAGAATTCTGCAGCGTGTCCTGTGTTCAGCGATATGATTTGGAAGAAGACGATGCACATTGCGTTTTTTCGCTTTCTTAAGATTTAAATCAACGTTTATCATTTTGTTTACAGTGGACACCGAGCATTTTAATGATTTTGTAACTGTCCTTTGACTAGGGGGATTTTCTTTTAACATTAAACAACGTACCTTTGCAATAGTCGAAGATGTCCGTTTATTCCTTGGATACTTTTTTGGAATTTTTGTCCCACTTGAGGCTCCAATTTGACGTTTTTTCCCTTTCTTGCTGACGATATTACCTATCGACGCTTTAGATATCACAAAACCATGACTCTCGCATCGTTTTTCGATAACGGAGTATGCATATTTCTCTTCGGAAAGAGCATAAATGTAGCCTTCGAACCACTGCTTTGTTAAAAGCGCCATTTTGAATAAAAACAAAACTTTCAAGCCGTAGACGATAATTTTGACTTTTAAAAATATAGTACAATTGCAATTATTTCTTTTGCAGAAAACGATTTTTTATTACCGCTTACCAAACTCGTCTAAAAAATGTGCGAACAGCCTCTGTATTACTCTTTCATAAGATATCTTAAGATTTCTCGTTGTCGTTGAAAAAACAACAACATAACACTGCTTACTCTGTACTGCTTACTCTGTACTCCTGTTGTCTAGCTACTGACTCAAACTTCGGAAACTTTGTGTGCTGAAGGCTAACACATTATACAACCAACTACCACAGGTAATTATTTTTCATTTTCAATATGTTGGTTATTAAGTGGTGCAGTATAACTTGTGTAGTGATATTTCCGAGATATGATGATAACATAACCTAAATATTGAAAGGTAACGGAGTTACTTTGTGACACATAAACACTGTTACAAAATTAACCACAAAGTCGATCCACCATCTCCAGCCGCTCGACGTCG
This sequence comes from Dolomedes plantarius, assembly GCA_907164885.2. Taxonomy (NCBI): domain Eukaryota; kingdom Metazoa; phylum Arthropoda; class Arachnida; order Araneae; family Dolomedidae; genus Dolomedes; species Dolomedes plantarius. Next base: position 77,843,871 of record OU015503.1, read on the forward strand.
AATTTTTCCGCCCTCTAAAATACCACTGGAGAGACAGAAGTATTGACTATCTGGAAAAAAACTACCCGAAGGAGCACAATGTGCTGAAAGGTGAATTTTCTCATCTTCACAAAGAACTGATGGCTGCCCTGGGCACCCGAGGTCTCTTTGGTGTCAAAGATATAGAAAAAGCTATCTAATATTTGTAATAGGTATATATAATTGTGTATCAAGATTTTGAAAAACTTTTTCTGTTTAAGCTTGTGTCAAGTAATTTTTCCTCTTGGATTTCAAGACGAAAACACAGATTTTACAAAGTAGCCCACTAGGCGAGGCAACTTTGTGACAAATTTTATCTTTAATTTCTCAATGGTAATTAAAGATCCGGGTTTGAGAAATACATTACTACGTCAGGAAGGGATGTTCCGATGTTTTGCAATTATTCGTTTTGAGTTGCTTTTAAAACTAATCGGCTGGCACAGAAATCCGTCACAAAAAAACGCCATCTTATTGATTATGAAATTTAATCGACTTTTCGCTGAACTTGGATATTTATGTTGGACTTCGATCGACTACGATATACAGTGGCTCCCAAAAGTGTTCGTACACGATTTTCAATGAAATAGGGATCTATCCATTGATTAAAATGAATATTTCAGAATGGGTATTTAATAATACGATCTATAATCTATTCTTAACAAAACTACATGAAATAATTTAAAAACATAGTAAAACTTTATTTTTAAGAAACCAATAATCAAAAATTAACAAAAACGTTATCCTACAAAAGTCATCGTATGCTTCTAAAAAATCTCTACATATAAGTAAATATTCCAATTTTTCGTTAAATTAAAATTTAGTAGGATATCCTTTCGCATCCACAACATATTTTAAACGTCTGGGAATATATTGCACTAGTTCGTTTTTAATTTCTGCATCAATGTTCATCCATTCTTCTCTCATAATAGTTTTTAGTTCGCTTTTCATGTGAATGTCATGTTTTCGTACTCGAACCTCCAGTTCTCTCCAGATATGTTCTATTGGGTTTCAATCTGGCGATTGAGGTGGTGTGTTAAAAACTTGTGGACAATTATAGAGACACCAGAGGCAAACGTTGAGAGCCGTGGGCTTAGGATCGTTATCTTGATAAAAAACAAAGTTGTTTCCAATACCCAAATTTTTAGCTGTTAATTTTAAATTGTCTCTTAAAATATTTATATTAACAGCATGATTTATTATGCCATCAATAAATACCAAATTGCCTAGTCCTGATGCTGACACGCACCCCCACACAAGGACACTTCCAACGCTATGCTTAACTGTTCCTACTATGTTCTTGGAATTAAGTTCCTCATTTTTTTCTTTTCCATACAATTATACGCCCAATCGAACCAAAAATGTTAAACTTGCTTTCATCGGCAAATAAGACATTATTCCAATACGTTTGTGGCTTATTTATCATTGATAGTGTGAAGGAAAGCCTAAGCTTTCTGTTTTTCTCACTCACAAAAACTTTTCTACGGGCAGAACGCCCAAGTAATCCAGCAGCTTTGAGAACTTGTCGAACAGTTTCAGGTGACATTGAAGTATAAAATGTTTCATTAAATTCTGCAGACACTTTTACAGCACTCAAGCGTGGATTTATCATAAATTTTCTAATTATAAATCACTGATCACATTTTGTTAACTTTGCCGATAGACCTTTTCTTACCCTGTTTTCCATGCTATTTTCTTCTTCTAAGCGTTTTATCACACACTGCACAGTAAAATGGGATAAATTAAGTAATTTAACAATATTCCGAACTGATTTACCACTACTATGATGAATAGCAATCAATTTTCGAATGCTGTTTATTGTTTCTTTACGACTAAGAGCCATTTTTAAATAATAAATAGAATATTACGGAGTAGGCAAGCAAAAATTAAAGCAACACTATATATTAAATGCCCCCACAATTGAAAAATAAAAATAAAGCGACAGAGGATAATTTTAATTATGAATTTATCCAAACATATTTCAATGTAGGATGACTTTTGTGAGATAAAGGTTTTGTTACTTTTTGATTACTGGTTTCTAGAATAGATTACAGATCTTATTATTAAATATCCATTCTGAAATATTCATTTTAATTTTGGATAGACTCCTATTTCATTGAAATTCGTAAGTGCGCGAATACTTTTGGGAGCCACTGTATATATATATATATATATATATATATATATATATATATATATATATATATATATATATATATATATAAACATATATATATATATACACACACATATATATATATATACACACATATATATATATATATATATATACTGTTTTGAGAAGTGTAAATAAACTTGAAATTTGAGTCCATGCTTATAATGTAATTGATTTTGTGCAATAATTAATGTCATATGTTTAAGTGATATTTTCTACATGTACTCATTTAGAAGTGTTTTGTATTTTGATAAGTGTTTGATAATAATGTTTTTCTTGGTATTTTGTACGGTTTTGATATTTTGATATTTGATATGATATCAACTCAAGGATGTCTCAAATGGAGACTTATGTGCTATGTAAACCACTCCTCGATTCAATCTGGCTAGGTGTAAAAGAGATAAATTTAGGTTAGGATTAAATTCATTTAGTGAAGTTTAAATTTACTTTTTGATGTGAGACGTCCCCACTCAGCACTCATTTTCAGTTATAGTCAATTGGGATTTTTTAAAATTTGATTAGTGTTTTTCTCTTTTGGGGACATGGCACGTGGAATTAGCTACTCCACTGTGCGCGTGTCTTCAGAGGGACAGGGGGAAGGTTGTCAAGGAAAAAACGTAAGGCTAAAATATGGGGGGGCGATCGCGAAAACTTTAAATGGGGCTTCAGGATAATTTAATATTTGGCACCGAGCGCCAACGTTTTCACAGAGTTAATTGAAATGCTTCACGTGAGTTGGGAAAAATAATCCCTTCTTGAGATGTGGCCTTGACGCGTCTGCGGTCAGGCGCGAGGGTATTTTTAGAAGCAGGCATTTGGCGTTCGAGTAGTGAACTATTATATAATATGAGTTCGTCTCTGAACATTCTATGGTCATCACGGGGCATGCGCGTAGTTTTGCCGCTTGAATATTAAAAGAGGATTTATGAGAGCGTCTCTGGGGTCCAAACTGTGAAGATAGGTCACGTCACCGGAGATGAGAGATCGAAAATGGCACCGATTGAATCGGGGTAATTAACAGTTATTGAATAAAGGATTTAGATGTAATTAATTGTCGTTAATTCCACAGGCCTACGATTGTACTGACTGCATATTTTTAGAGTAAGTATTAAGAAGGGAATGAATTAAGAGGGAGCACGAGATATTACGCTCGTCATAAAGTCGGTAGGATCCAGTAATCTTCGCGAGGGAAAAAATTAAATCACCCCATAGCCGTTTAAATATAAAGTTAGGATTAAAGTTAATACATTTGTTGAATTTGTCCAGTTTTCGATGTGTCATTCTCCGTGACGGCGTGCTACGTTGTGGAAAGTGAATTTTAAAGTCACATAATTGAGACAAGATTGTGTTCTAGTAAATTTGAGGCTCAGAAATATGCCAGCTTCTTCGAGTGCGACCTTTTTCCAATTTCGGAGTGCGTGCTGCATGAGGAGAGGCTGTCAGCCATCTTTAAAAATTCGTCGACCAGTTCTGATGCGGTAATTGCGACATGCAAATAGTGATTTCTTCCTGAATTTTGTTTGGCGGTGTCCGTTTGTTCCTGTTTCTTCTTTTTCTGCCCCTGAGGATCGGGGTGGATTGTGGATGTGCCTCTGCAGTGTTTTTTGCAAATTTCTTCGTGACTCCAGAAACTTCTGTGACAAGATTTGTGAGTCTTTCGATGTGTTTCAAATGTGTTACTACAGTTTTCAGCGCGGACACCGTTTTCTCTCTTCAGTGTTTTTCTTGTGCGGTGGAATATCAAGTTGTGTTCAACAATAAGTTTCTTCGGACTGGGAACAATTTCCCAGATAGTTCAGCAGGCTTTTGAAGTGTGTGCTCAAGAACAGAGCGACATCGGCATGGACCCCGGCCATAACAAAGAAGGAGTGTACAACTTTTCCAGGGAGCCATCAAGTAAAGTACTTTTCAAGCAAATTTTTTTTCTTCTCAAGTAATTTCAAGGAATAAAAATATTAAAAAGAAAAATGTGAGAAAAAAAAGAAAATTAAAAATATGATTATTTTAAAAAATATGTGCTTAAAGTTAATTTTTAGATTGAAATTTTTAAAGTTAAAAAAAAGTAAAAAACGTTTAAGTTAAAAAATCTTAGGATTGTGATTTTTTAAAAAATTTATAAGTTTGTTGTACAAGTGACGTTTTAATGTGTTGTGTCGGAGTTATACTATTTACAAACAAAATATGTGTTTAAGAAATGTATTTTGATGATTTTTATAGAGATTTTTGAGTTTTGAACATGTAGTTGAAGAATTTGAATTCACGTATTTTAAATTATACATTTATTTGGGAATTGAGTATTATTGAAGTTGAATATTATTGTAATTTAAGCCCATAAGAGTTATTGATGTTTTCCACCGATGTTTACTGGAGAATAGGTTCACTTTATTATATTTTGGAGGTTTGGGCATTTAATTTTTCTGACACTTTCCAATGGTTTGTTAACATTTTTATTTTTCAGTTGAGCTTAGACGGCTGAATAAAATTTGAAATTTTTGTGTACTGTTTTGTTTGTTTGGCAAGAATTTGAGTATGAAAGATTTTATAATGTTTGCAGAAAAAGTAACTAATATGTTGAAAATGAAATGTTTGAACATTATTTGGTGATGGAATTAAAATGTTTATCAACCTTTTTCCTTGGAGAGGGGGGGGGGGAACAAAGTATAAGAGATGAAGTTAAGGAGTAATTATTAAAATTATAGAATTTAAAGCATAGAATTTTTCTCGCTCAGAGATCCATCTTCTTTTTGATTTTTTTTTCTTTAGCGCCTAACGCACTTGACTTCGTATTCTTCGATTATATTTATATAATAAAAAATAAATATATAAATAAATAAAAAACTACGATTTTAATGTTTATTTTGGATCCTCGGAGTGACTAACTTAAATTTGATTTCTGTGATTATTAATTAAGAATGTTAAAAGATATCGTTTAAAATTTTGTGTAATCGAGAAGAATTTTAAATTTGTCAAACTAACTCAGGTCCTTGTTTGACAATGGTCGTATTTGATATTGTGATTTTGTTTTAAATAAGGTATGGAAACTATTGATAGTAGTATGTTCTTGACATTGATGAGCGCCATCATTTTCACAGAGTTAATTGAAATGTTTCACGTGAGTTGGGAAAAATAATCCCTTTTTGAGATGTTGCCTTGACGCGTCTGCGGCCAGGCGCGAGTGTAATAAAAGAAGCAGGCATTTGGCTTTCTAGGATTGAACTATTATATAATATGAGTTCGTCTCGGAACATTCTCCTCGAACGCCAAATGCCTGCTTCTAAAAATACACTCACTCCTGACCGCACACGGGTCAAGGCCAAATCTCAAGAAGGGATTATTTTTCCCAACTCACGCGAAGCATTTCAATTAACTCTGTGAAAATGTTGGCGCTCGGTGCCAAATATTAAATTATCCTGAAGCCCCATTTAAAGTTTTAGCGATCGCCCCTCCATATTTTAGCCTTATGTTTTTCCTTGACAACCTTCCCCCTGTCCCTCTGAAGGCAAGCGCACAATGGAGTAGCTAATTCCACGTGCCATGTCCCCAGAAGAGAAAAACACTAATCAAATTTTAAAAAATCCCAATTGACTATAACCGGAAATGAGTGCTGAGTAGGGACGTCTCACAACAAAAACTAAATTTAAACTTAACTAAATGAATTTAACCCTAACCTAAATTTATCTCTTTTACACCTAGCCAGATTGAATCGAGGAGTGGTTTACATAGCACATAAGTCTCCATTTGAGACATCCTTGCGTTGACATCATATCAAGTATCAAAATATCTAAACCTTACAAAATTCTAAGAAAAACATTATTATCAAACCCTTATCAAAATACAAAACACTTATAAATGAGTACATGTAGAAAATATCACTTAAATATATCACATTAATTATTACACAAAATCAATTACATTATAGGCATGGACTCAACTTTCAAGTTTATTTACACTTCTCAAAACAGTTTCCTTCTCAAAAATTTTTGTTTATGCAATTTAATTGCTAACTAAAAATTCTCACTAATATGGGAATTGAAGGAAGCATGCAAAACTGCTCATGCTTGTTCAAAACTTTAATCCATCTCAAATTGTTGAAATATGTTATAAACTCACACATTTTTTATACTACTATACAATCCTAACATTATCAATGTTAAAACATATCCAAATCCCTCACTTACATCAATGACAAGAAAATACTACTATACCTAGTTTCCATACCTTATTTTAAACAAAATCACAATATCAAATACGACCATTGTCAAACCAGGACCTGATTTAGTTGCACAAATTTAAAATTCTTCTCGATTACACAAAATTTTAAACGATACCTTTTAACATTCTTAATCAATAATCACTGAAATCAAATTTAAGTTAGTCACTCAGAGGATCCAAAATAAACATTAACATCGTAGTTTTTTATTTATTTATATATATATATATATATATATATTTTTATTATATAAATATATTTTTTATTATATAAAGTATTAAGAAGGGAACCAATTAAGAGGGAGTACGAGACATTACGGTCGTTGTCGTAGGGATATGACAATAATGTCACGGCCAGGGGCAGCAAAATCGAAAAATACGGACAAAGTAACATAATTGCGAAATGTAAGAAAGAAGCAGGGCTAAGAAGCAAATGGCCAACAATAAATCTAAGCTACTAAAGATAAAACTAGAAGATTTAAGTGCTGTAGAATGAATGGCAACGAAGAGAAGAAAAGAAGAAAGGAAGACTGAAAATTTATGAGGGCTATAAAACAGAACACGTGTTTCATGATGTCGGAGCATGGGAAAAAGTGCATGAAAAAAAAGGAGAATTTTATAGGTCCCGCCCTCATTGAGGATTGGTGAAAGGGTATGCAGAAAAGGCAGCCAGGGACGAATTGTGATGACATATAATAATATGGCCAATGGAATGGAGAAGATGCGGAGCCGGCATAAATTAGAGAAAAATAATATGAATTAATATGAGGAAGCAAAAAAGACAGACAGGACACACAGAGAGAGTTAGAAGAGAGAGTTAGAAGTTAGAGTCAGAAGTAGCAGCAACCCAGCTAGTAAAATGTACGAAGTGCGCCCGATGATGATGATATAAGCCGTGACCGATGCCAGCAGAGCTGTAAGACGAATGCGCCCCATTGCCCAATGCCAATATATATATATGTACTTATTTATGACAAAATTCACTAATTTATGACAAAATCACTAATTCATGAAGACCGGAGAAAATCACTAATTTATGAAGACTGGAGAAAATCACTATTTGCAACGGGGTGCGACGTAGATCTACCTCCTATTGGTGCACCCTGGGCAACGCTCTGCGGCTAAATGATCTACAGCCTACGGCATACTCCCTTGCTATGATACTTGAGATTTTGCAGTGGAATGCGGGTGGCTTATCCAAGCCCAAGAAACTCCAGATCCATCAATCACTTTCAAAATGTAATATCTATCTATTTGTAATTATGGGGGCTAATTTAACTGAAAAGTCTGTGAATTTTTATCCTTTCCCGGGATACACGTTATATTTGCTTCCAAAGCACAGACAAGTTGCTAGTGGCATTTTAGTTGGAATAAATAATAAATTTATAGCTGACTTTAAAATTGTTAAATCTATGGGAGAGAGCAGTGATAAAAGTGAAATCATAGAGATCCAACTATGGAAAAATGAGATCCTCTTTAAGATCTTTGCTCTATATATCCCTCCCTAATAGTAAACCGGATTTATCGAGGATTGTGGTATCTTCTTAGACAATCATAATTGGAGACATGAACGCACATTCAAGTAGATGGGGATATAGTCACCCAAATGCAGCTGGATTGGAATTTGAAGATCTTCTGAATTCCAACCCTCTCGAGCTTATTTATAAATCAGATGACCCACCTTCTTACATCCATTATAACGGATCTGGTAGTTCCCCAGACCTGTTGTGTGTTTCATCAGATATCAGTACTTGCACAAAGAGAAAGGTTGTGGAGGACCTTTGCTCAGGTCATAGACAAGTCATGGCTTCAGTTGATGTCCACCAACCAGCAGCCCGTTTTTAGAAATCAGTTTCCAAGATATCGTGGAATTTCAAAAAGGCAAATTGGGACAGGTTTGAAAAAATGACTGATCAGGAATTAGGAGGAAAGAAATTCAATCTTTCACTACCTCCGGAAAGCCTAGTTCATAATCTTACAAAGACAACCCTTTACTGTGCGAGGATTTGCGTACCAAGAGGCAAAGTCCGAGGCTACAAATGTTTTTGGACCCCTGAATTGGAGGAACATAAAAAGAAGCGGGACCATCTTAGAAAAAAGGCTGATCTCACTAAAAGGCAAACTGATGTGGTTGCTTGGAGAAAACAAGATGGCTTACTAAAAAAGATATTTTACAAGCTAAACGTAAATCATTCGGTGTTTTTATCTCAAATATTGACTATAAGAAAGATAGCTTAAAAGTTTTTAAATTCATTTCTAACATACAAAATTACAAATCTATGTGTAAAAAGAATCCCATTTCTTTTGGAAATAAACTATTAACTTCGGATAAAACTATTGCGAATGCTTTTGGACAATCCTATTCGCAATCCCAGAAAAAGGGAAAATATGCAAGAAAGAAGTCGAAAGTGGTGAATACGGAATGGAAAAAGTTATTTAAGTTGAAGAAAGATTCAGGGCGGCCGATTGGGGAGGCTATCTTTGATACTCTATTCAGTACTTTCGAATTGGAACTTGCAATAAAACGCCTTCAAATTAAAAAATCCCCTGGTGTGGACCACATCCATGCAGAATTTCTTGGATATTTGGGCACGGAGGGAAAGAAAACAATGTTGAATATATTTAACCGAATTTGGGAATCTGCCCGGATCCCGGCACATTGGAGAAGAGCTATTATAGTCCCCGTTTTAAAGAAAAACAAGGATCCTGGGCAGTTAAATAGCTATAGGCCCATCTCGCTCACGAGTATACTTGCAAAAACCATGGAAAGACTTGTAGTTAACCGTTTGAATTGTTATCTTCAAGAATATGGTATCTTAGCAGTAGAACAGGCTGGTTTTCGTAACAACAGGTCAACGTCTGATCAAGTGACACAATTTAGCCAGTTTGTTAAAGACGCTCTGGACGAAAGAAGCATCTGTACTCTGTTCAATTTTCTTAGGTCTCTGTTCAATCTTCGGTTAGCAGCTGTACTCTGTTCAATATCAATATTAACGATCTTGTCTCAGCTCTTAAATCAATATCTGGTATTAAATGCCTATTATTTGCTGATGATTTGGTAATATGGACTCAAGCACCAAAATGTTGTGCAAAAGACCTTATTGAAAATTGATTAAACAAGGCACTACAGGCCCTCTCAGATTAGAGTGATGAAAATAATATGACTGTTAATCTGGATAAGACAGCTTCACAGCCCTTTTCTCTATCTCATAAGACTTTTTGCCCAGAGCTTCAGTACAATAGTAGTTTGATTGCCAATACAGATAGTTTCACCTACCTGGGACTGACTTTTGATAATAAGTTAAGTTGGAAACTCCATGTGGAACGGCTCATCGAGCGCGTTACAAATTGATTTAATGTCCTTAAGCGTCTGGCAAGTTGTAAATGGGGGAGTGCCCGGTCTACTCTTAACACTACATATAATACATTTATCCCCCCTTTAATGACTTATTGCTGTGAGGTCCTCATCACAGCCCCACATCTGGTGATCAACAAACTCGAAGTTCTGCAAAATCAAGCTCTCCGCTTGATTACAGGTGCTGTGAAGTCTACACCGATCGATGCGATGCTAATCCTGACAGAAAATAAACCTTTCCAAGATATTATGAAAGAGAGGGCTTTGGTCCTCTATGAAAAGCTTCTGGGAATCGATGACTCCTACTGTAGGGACAATGTGGTCCAGCCTAGACAACTTAAAACCCAGAATGGGTTTATCCAGAAAGTTCTAGACATTAGAAAGGATATTGTTCTCCCGGGTTATATTCAGCTTCTTATGAAACCTAGAAACCCCTTGGAAATAACTAATGTTGAAACAAAATTGGATCTAGTTGAAACCATCTATAGGAAAAGAGATGTCGCACCAAGTATCCTAAGAAATCTTACCCTGGAGACCATTGCGGTTAGATACCCACCTAAAAATTGGCTGCACATTTTTACTGATGGATCTCAATTTGACTGCTATTTTAATGTAGGTGCTGGTGTCTTTTCGGACCTTTTTTCTTTCTACGCCCCAGCAGGCTACATTGGTACAGCCTTCGATGGTGAAGTGGTTGCCGTGAGCATAGCCTTACAGCAGCTGCTGGCTCTTCAACACAAATTTGAAAAAGCAGTCCTCTTTTCGGACTCACAGGCAACCATTCAATCAATTAGCTCTGTTGAACTCCCCCTGACATCTGAGATTTCTCGATGTCAAGAGCTTTTGAGAAGTTTGAGTTTGAAGGGAAAAAGTATCGTTCTCCAATGGGTGCCTGCTCATTGTGGCGTCTTGGGTAATGAACAAGCAGATTACCTTGCAAAAAAGGGTGCGAATATACTACAACATCCAAATACATCAACTTCCTTTTGGAAAATAAAACTGTTCCTGAAAAATCTATGTAAAACTAACTCATTGCGGGATCTTCGGACTCGCACGACCCTAAAAACTTGGGGGAGGGTAAGCCCTTCTTCAATTCCCGACAAACCCAGACGCGATGCAGTTGCGGCCTTCCGTTTATCTACGGGCCATGATTGTCTCTCTGCTCACCTACATCGTATAGGCCTTTCCACCACGCTTTTTATCCACTTTGTGATACTGGAGAAGAGTTGGGCAGGGACCATTTGCTTCGATGTGGGGCCCTCCGCGTACACACTGTGTTCTCGAGGTATTGTGAAGCAAGAGAACTTTTAAGGCAATGACTTCGGTCTTATACCCTGTTTTCAGTTTCGTTATCTCATGTACATGTTTATATCTTTGTACTGTCATTTTATCTGTTTATATGTATTGGTATTTTGCCTTGCCATTGGAAATAAAAAATATATATATAGTCCAGTCAACGAATGATCCTAGGTGGAACGTCTTAGGGCGGAAGAACTGACTTCAGAACTTTGTTTGGGCTAGTTAGGAGGTAAGCATACTAAAAGTCCCCGGTCATAGAGGGGGAGCAAGGGGGGGGTGGGCTCAGAATGTCCCGATTTTTGGTTTCTCGCTTATAACTCGAAAACGATTGATTCTACCACAAATGTCTTGTGCCAAAAATAAAGCTGATAAAATGTACTACAAAAAACATACATCAAGTTTATTTTTATCTTCAATAGTTTCTGAGAAATGAACCGGAGAAAAGGACTAATTTATGAAAAAATGAATTTTCCCCCCCTTTTTTCGATAAACTTCACCTCTGGAATTCTTTACCGTCGATCTGAGAGACAAACCTTTGGAGTGAACTTGTACAACATTAAATTTCCTTCAAAAGGAAAAGATTATTTAATGTTTTACCTTCATCCGTGCAAAAATTAGAGTAATTTTGTGATTTCTGACAAATTTAGAAAAATAAGCCTCAAATCTGTAGTTTGCACTTTTTGTCATTTAAATGGTTGAACCATTTGTTTAAACGCTGTGTAAAGTGCAATACCTTCGTATCACCTCGGGAAGAAAGTTTTGGTGTAATAAAAATAGGTACATAATTACATGAAATTAATATAATGTAAATTTAAGATAATTTAAAAAAATATATGTTACAGTACACAAAAAATTGGTAGTGTAAATTTGGTGAAACAACTTTAATCGCAACAATTTTAAGAAAGACATTTATGTTGAAAATGTAATTAAACTACTTTCCGTCGCTTTGGACGAGAGGATCCAGGGATTTCCTCAGTTGGTGGGTCGTCTTTTCCTGAGAATGGCTCCTCCGCATCTTCCTCCATTTCTGTAGTGAAGGGAAGGGTTTCAGTTTCTTCCTCGTCCTCAACTTCGCACTCCAAAACGGGTATAACGTTAATACAATGCCCATGACAGTTTTGGCAAACAGTAAAGCAGTTCATCGATGCTCTCGTGCACCCACATTTAGGTCCATGTCGCTGGCCCGGCACTTTTTGAATTTCGAGTTGAAACTTTCACAAAAATTAGTACCTAATTAGTACCAATTAGTACCAAAATATTAGAATTAGTACCCATCAGGATCGCGAGTTATAGCGTGTCCGATTCTGCCGGGCCAGCGACATGGTAGCCCGGCACTTTTGGAATTTCGAGTTGAAACTTTCACAAAAATTAGTACCTAATTAGTACCAATTAGTACCAAAATATTAGAATTAGTACCCATCAGGATCACGAGTTATAGCGTATTCGATTCTTCAGGGCCAGCGACAATCAGGTCGCTTCCGAGCCCGACGCTTTGGAATTTCGAGTTGAAACTTTCACAAAAATTAGTACCTAATTAGTACTAATTAGTACCAAAATATTAGAATTAGTACCCATCAGGATCCCGAGTTATAGCGTGTCCGATTCTGCCGGGCTACCATGTCGCTGGCCCGGCACTTTTGGTATTTCGAGTTGAAACTTTCACAAAAATTAGTACCTAATTAGTACCAATTAGTACCAAAATATTAGAATTAGTACCCATCAGGATCACGAGTTATAGCGCATTCGATTCTTCCGGGCCAGCGACAATCGGGTCGCTTCCGAGCCCGACGCTTTGGAATTTCGAGTTGAAACTTTCACAAAAATTAGTACCTAATTAGTACTAATTAGTACCAAAATATTAGAATTAGTACCCATCAGGATCGCGAGTTATAGCGTGTCCGATTCTGCCGGGCCAGCGACATGGTAGCCCGGCACTTTTGGAATTTCGAGTTGAAACTTTCACAAAAATTAGTACCTAATTAGTACAAATTAGTACCAAAATATTAGAATTAGTACCCATCAGGATCACGAGTTATAGCGTATTCGAGTCTTCCGGGCCAGCGACAATCAGGTCACTTCCGAGCCCGACGCTTTGGAATTTCGAGTTGAAACTTTCACAAAAATTAGTACCTAATTAGTACTATTTAGTACCAAAATATTAGAATTAGTACCCATCAGGATCCCGAGTTATAGCGTGTCCGATTTTGCCGGGCTACCATGTCGCTGGCCCGGCACTTTTGGAATTTCGAGTTGAAACTTTCACAAAAATTAGTACCTAATTAGTACTAATTAGTACCAAAATATTAGAATTAGTACCCATCAGGATCGCGAGTTATAGCGTGTTCGATTCTGCCGGGCTACCATGTCGCTGGCCCGGCACTTTTGTAATTTCGAGTTGAAACTTTTTCAGAAATTAGTACCTAATTAGTACCAATTAGTACCAAAATATTAGAATTAGTACCCATCAGGATCACGAGTTATAGCGTATTCGATTCAATCTTTCCTTTGGACCCAAGAGTGGATCGTTGTGGTTTTGAGTCTTTGACCCACGAAGCTATCAAAGTGTTCTATTCTGAGTCTGAATTAATGCTTGTTTATACAGATGGCGCTTGTATGGAAAACTGTATCTATGTAGGAGCAGAGGTCTTATGTCAGCGTTTCTCATTGACCAACTAGAAAACACTGGCCCCCTTTTCCGGTGGGCGGGTGGGTGAGGGGATGGGTAACGTTGGAATATGAACTCCAGAAAAGGGGAAAGTTAAGGCTGCTATGTAAAAAAAATAAATAAATAAATAAATCGCTGTTCGGACCTTGTTTCTTAATCTGGTAGTGGGCGGAGAAGAGTTGACAGTTGGAGAATTCCCCCCCCCCCCTGGATGGATTTTAATGAATCTCGCCATAGGGGCTGAAGATGCTACAACAAATTTCCCCTTTCCTGATAAGACAGTCAACTGATAACGTTTAGAAGTGGCGAAAATTCAAAGCGCGGCCTGCTTTAAGTCTGATGAGAAGTTTTTACAAGACTCTAGTCGTAGCCTACGATCGGCCCTGCTCGAAGTTTAAAAGTAAAATTTAGACAGACTTTCACAAAATTACCGATAAATTATATATATATATATATATATATATATATATATATATATGTATATATATATATATATATATATATATATATATGAACTTAAAAAGCTTTTGGGAATACACAACTCTTAAAAAGTCATTTAAATGGGCATTTAATAAACATTACACTATAAAATGTTGATTTAAAAAAAATTTCATTTTATAATAAAACCCATCATTTTTCTATTTCTCAATTTTATGTTAAGAGTTTAAAAATAATATTTTGGTAAGACATTTGGATCAGATAGGAATGACGGAATGGAGCATTTTAACACGACATTATCTGTTTTTATGTGTGTTTTTTGACTGGTTTGCAGGGTAAACTACATATACTACTGTGAACAAAAAGTTTCCGGAATGCTTCATTTAAAATACATATATAATAGATATGGTCTGCAAACTTTTATCAAACATTTTTACGACTTCTATAAACATCTGGCAATAGTCAGTAATTTATTTAATTTTATCTTCCAAAAATAAAATTACTTTTATTTGTGGTACTAACGAAAACTTTTGCGGTACTAATCGGTACTAACGAAGTACTAACGAATGACACTAGTGAAATTCCAGAATTGCATAGGTACGGGGCTGGTGAAATGCTGGCCCCGCAATAAAAATTGCAATAAATTTATTTTAAATACGGTATTAACGAAAATTTTTGCGGTACTAACCGGTACTAACGAATGGGATATGTTTGGATTAAAATTTGCTTAAGTGCGGGGCTGGTGAAATGTACGTACTATTTCCTGTACGTATGTACGTATTATTTTTTATCAATGAAATCAGTGAAAAAGTTGGTGGAATTTTGACTTCAAAAGCGATTTATTTGTTTATTAAGAAAAACAAAGTTGCTAGACAAAAGTTGCAAGAATGGGGATTGTTGAAAGAGACTGAAAAGTGTGATGACGTTGAGAATCCTCGTCTATCGCTTGTATCAGGTAAGCTCTTTTATATCTTATAGTAGAATTAATTTTATTTTTTTAAAATAGTTTTATTATTTATAACCCATTACTGTTTTTTATTCTTTCGGAAATTTTTCTTAATCTGTTAACGTACGACTGTTCTCTTCTAAATATATGATAGCCAAAACTTTATTATACGTAGCTCGCAAATTGTTTTATAATGCTTATTTTCTCGAGTCTGCAAATTCGTCCTCGATCGCTCTCGGTTTATCGAGAAAAAAAAAATCTCAAAACCTGAAAATTGCAGGAGTAACCGAGAACAAATTGACTTGAAATTTGAAACACATATACACTGAAGTGCCACTGAATTACGGATAGCAAAGCCTATGCAAATTGTGTAGCGCTGCGCATCATGTATGCGAAAGTGAGGGCTCTATGGTAACTGTATATATAGCGCGTACTGTAGTTGTTCTGAATTAGTTGTTGGAATTTCCAGTATGGGTAAACTGCCTGATTTAGACGCCTTCGATCGCGGACAAATCGTAGGTGCGCGACGCATGGGCCATTCAATTTCCGAAATCGTCAGACAGCTAGGATTTTCAAGGTCGACAGTGTCAAGAGTATACCAAGAATACAGTGATGGTGGAAAAAAAACTAGTGATCGGGCAAACTGCAAAGGACAATTAGCCTTGACAGTGCGTGGTGAGAGACGGCTAAGGCGTATTGTACGTAGCCAGCGAAGCCAAACATTAGCTCAAATTATCACCCAGTTTAATGACGGTGCCAGTCGTACAGTCAGTAAACGGACTGTGCAACGCTCGCTTCACCGTATGGGATTCGGGAGCCGTCGATCTACGAGAGTACCATTGCTCTATACTCGCCATCGGGCTGCACGTCTTGCCTGGGCAAGAGAGCACAGAGACTGGAGTGAAGAGGACTGGAAACGAGTAGCATGGAGTGATGAGTCTCGATTCCGACTACTTAACGCCGACGGGAGGCTGAGAATATGGCGTCAGGCTCATGAAGCCATGGATCCTGCATGCCTGGCTGGAACTGTACAAGGGCATGGTGGCTCAATCATGGTCTGGGGTGTTTTTTCGTGGCACAGTTTGGGATCTTTGGTGCGTGTACCAACCTCCCTCAATGCAATTCGGTACGTAGAGTTGCTAGGTGATCACCTCCATCCGTTTATGCTGTTCTGTTATCCGCAGGGTAATGGAGTTTTCCAGCAAGACAACTGTACCTCTCACAAGTCCCGGTTGGCTACTGGCTGGTTGGATGAGCATTCCTCTGACTTCTCTGTCATGAATTGGCCACCTAGAAGCCCAGACATAAATCCTATTGAGCATCTTTGGGATGCTTTGGAACAAGGCGTGAAAGGCCATCACACAGCACCAAAGAACCTTACTGAATTATGGACAGCTTTAGCCAATATTTGGCAAGCCATTCCCGTGGAACGATTCCAGAAACTTGTTGAATCTATGCCTCGTCGTGTGGCAGCCGTTGTCAAGGCCAGAGGAGGCCCAACTCGTTACTAGGTAGGTATCCCTAATTCAGTGGCACTTCAGTGTATTTAGCGCATCAAATATTTGCTGTTATGTTTTTGACGCTGAAGAGATATTTCAGTAAGTTGTTGATTTAATAAAACTCCTCACCCGCAGGATATATATTGGTAAGTGTTTTATAATGTTCAGAATTTCCGTATGCTAAGACAGAAAATACTTTATTGTTGTTCCTACTGGAAACTAATTGGTGAATATATGTTAATTATTTCATTAACATACAGAGCCACAGCTGTGGCTCTGTATAATAAGGCCCTTATATTTTTTTTAATTTGAGAATTCATCATATAGGGCAGTGGTCCCCAACTCCCGGGCCGCGGACCGGTATCGGTCCGTGGATCAAATAGTACCGGGCCGCTCAAGGAACATTAAATTATTTCCATTTAATTTACTGTGATGTATTTCTCTCGGGTTAGTGCGACTTTGTCGGGTTTGTGCTAATTTATACCTTTGAAACAAAATAAATCTTGCAACTGTTTAAATTAGTTTATTTTTTATTATACATCTCAAGATTATGAAATAAAATTGCAGTCATAGACCCTCTCAGCGGGCCGCGGTAAAATTATCAAACGTTGACAGGTCCGCGGCGATTAAAAGGTTGGAGAGCACTGATATAGGGTATTTCATTTTAAAGTGTATAATATGAATGCGCACAATTAGGGTTTTCGATTTTGAGCAATTTTTTTAAAACCCGGATTTCGGGTTTGACCGGGTTTTTTTATTTAAAACCCGGGTTTTCCCGGGTTTACTTAATTGGTTCCAGGGGGTCAATAGCAAAGAACTAAAATAATAAACAGTTTATTAGAGGCATTTAATTTATTTCAGAATTTCAAATATAAAAAATAACAGTATATAAATTTAATGTTAATTAAAATATACATATATGTATAACGTAAATAAAAGTGGTACAAATACCTCATTTTTAATAAAACTGCCTTAAAACCATCATTGCACTCAACGTATCATCATTGTGTTGGCTTCTGAGTTTATTAGAAAAGAGACCCATTACAGAAAATGATCGTTCTGCTTCCACCGAAGTTGGTTGAATTGTTGTTAAAGACCTGTAAAGTTTATCTAGCATTTCAGGTCGGCTTTTTGTTGCCTGAAACAACTCAATTTCTTTTCTTATGATAAATGCACCAGATTTTGATTTTTTATGATTTTCCTTATTATCATTCTCCTGCAGAAACATACTAAGCTCATCAGATAGGGACATCTGTTTAGTACAAGCACCATTACTCGTAGCATCACCTTCAATTCCATCTTTAACTCTCACCTCAACTGCTACTTCTGGTTCAGACTCTGAGCCATTATCATTTACGTTGAACAGTCGTTTTATTGAGGTTGTTGCCAGATCAAATATTTTGTTTTTAAAAATTTTACTGCGAAACTCATCATATGATTCATTGTCGAAATCGGGATTTTTCAAAAATTTAATGAGATGAGCCAGCTCTGGGTTTCGACGCTCTTTGAATCGAATTTCAGATTTTTGAAGTAGAGCATTCGCGATAGGAGTGTTTAGATTTCTTAGCTTATTCACTGTAAATGCTAATACTTTTTCAGAGAGAGTAAGATCGGCATGTTAGCATGTTAGCTCGTTATCAGGTGAGAGATCCAAGTCGAGTGCGTCACTCTAGGACGTTACAAAAAACTTCCTCCTTCTACTGCACGCAAAGCGCTTTCTATATGGGTGGGTCCACAGAATATTGTTTAACTACGCAATAGAAATCAGCGAGGAAACAACACAACGAGATATATAACTAGACTAAACAAACACAAACCACAGAAAGCAGGCATGATCGTATAGCTGAAGTATTGTGCAATTCACACGGCATAACGCATGTGCTGCTGGGAATCCCCAACTCATAAACTTGAGTGAAATAAGAGCTATGGCGTACGCCGCCGCCAATATATCTCCATCTCACTCCGTTTCATTGCTTTTTTATTCATTTGTTTGAGAGCCGTACCGAGTCCGAGTTGTTAAATTCGGTCTTGGTTCTAAATTAAGGAGTATAATTGGTATTCTATTGTATTAGATAAATAACTAATTCCCCGGGTTTACATTAAAAATTCCCCGGGTTTCGGGTTCGTAAAATCTTTGAAAAACCCGGGTTTTCGGGTTCAGGGAAACCCGGGTCAAAATCCCTACGCACAATATGCACATTTACTTCACTTGTTTATGCATTTACTTCCGTTTTCGAAATGGAATCCCAACACGTTCCATCGCAGTGCGACTCTATGTCTGCTGAGTCTTTTTAATTTTATTCTGTTTATTGCGGTTAACTTCAGATTTTCTCTTTTGATGAATCATTTGTGATAAATGACATTACTTTTTTCTTTGAAACACTGAAATCGGAAAAGAGTAAAACTACGATACTGCAAATCATCAGAAATTAAGATATAATAAACATATTCTGAACTTTTTGCAATTTTATATGGTATTAATTTTGTTACATATGTCGCCGGAGTCAGAATGAATTCTCCACTACTCTTTGATGGGGCGAAAAACTTAAATTTTACATTAATTTAAAGTTCAAGCTGCATGGTTGCTTTACTTTTTGGAATTCGTTCCGAAGTTGACTAACTTATTCAAATTATATATTTATAATAACGGTAAAAATACAGGCAAAAATTAATTATTTAATATTGTTAGATCTTGGGCTCTATTCCACAAGAAATTTCACACACAATAATTAACTCTCATAGTATTTAATATCTTTATTCCTTTCTCTAATGAATAAAGCTAGCTCTCTTACTCTATCTCTCTCAGAGCTATACAACAACACTGACTCCCCCCTCTCTGGTCAGGGAGCGTCCCTCATAGGGTTGCTACATTTTTGGTATGACGCTTTCGTAGACGGGTTGCTACATTTTTGGCATCTGCCAGAACAAATATTTTTCAGGAAATTCTGATGAAGAACCACATGAAGAATTTAATGAAACCTTCACAATTACTTTGTCGGAAAAGGAATGGGAGGATATTGCTCCGAAAGAATATTTTTGCAGAAAAAAAACTCAAAACAGTGGAACCCGTTATAAGGCACTTACACCAAATGTTTGGACACATATTGTCAATGAGCATTTTTTTATATTAGCAAAATGTAATTGTTGTTTGGTATTTAAACGGGTATCCGTGAGTGATTGCTCTAAATACTATATAAAAATTTCTGGTTTTTGCAAAATTTGTGACGGGAAATTTGAAGGAGTAATTGATACACCTCCACCTGAAAGACAAAGGTAAACTAATATGTTATTTTTTTAACTATAACAAAATTTAAGGTAATAAGTTATTAATTTGAAACTTAATTATCTTTTTTACAAGCTATTTATTATAAATTTAAAAAAAAATGATTTACTCTTATTTATTCGTTTTTCAATCCCATATTAAGATCAAAATTACTTGGAATTTAAGTAGTTCCCAATGGAAATATTTTATTCTCACTTTGGCTTATCTTGCATAGATAATAATACCAGAACCGGGCTCTTTATTTTTTAACGGAGTGAAATTAGCAGAAGCTTATATTTTGTTTGGAAAAATATAATAATGTAGCAATTTTTCCCGCCTATAAAATAAACAAAGGAGCTAATGCAACATTAGGGATTTTTGGTGTAATGCTTAAAACCAAATCAAGCATGTTTCGAGACAGTTCGGGAAAAATCGTACAAATGATAAAAAAAAAAACCAGAACTCGATATAATTTTTACGTTGATACCCTTACGGTACTTGCGTATTATAGCTGAAGCTTGGCAGCCTTTATCCCTTGGCGTAATATCTGCTCGCGAACACCTAACTTCACAGTGGCAACCTATTTCCTGCCCGGAAATTATAAACAACATTTCGAGCAGAAGCATGTTAAAATAATACAAATGAGTGGAAAACGTGGTTACTCCCAAGCTCTACGTGCCCAATAAGATTTTTTTTTATTAAATACAAATTTTAAGGGGGTTAAAAAGGGCTTAACCCCCCTGCCCCCCTCTAAAAACACCCATTGTATCTTTGGAACCATAGGGCCTAGGAAGTTGAAATTTCGTATGGTGGTTCCCCATAATTCCTAGGTGCCTTCTAAGAAATCTTTTTTTGGAAACTGTAAATTTTAAGGGAGTTAAAAATAGCTTAACCCCCTGCCCCCTCTAAAAACACCCACTGTATCTCTGGAACCACAAGGCCTAGGAAACTGAAATTTCCTATGGTGGTTCCTCTTAAGCTCTAGGTGCATACCAATAAATCATTTTGAATGCTCGAAATTTAAGGGGCTTTGCCCCCTCTCCCCCCAAAAAAATTCTACTGTATCTCTGGAACCATAAGGCCTAGGAAGCTGAAATTTTGTATGGTGGTTCCTCTTAAGCCCTAGGTGCACACATATAAATATCTTTTTAAAGTTCGGATTTTAAGGGGTTTAGCCCCCTCCCCCTAAAAAACCCACTGTATCTCTGGAACCATAAGGCCGAGGAAGCTGAAATTTTGTATGGTGGTTCCTCTTAAGACCTATAGGCACACCTATAAATGTCTTTTTAAAGTTCGGATTTTAAGAGGTTTAGCGCCCCCCCCCCCTCCCCTCTAAAAAAACCACTGTATCTCTGGAACCATAAGGCCTGGGAAGCTGAAATTTGTTTGTTTGGTTTCCCTTAAGCCCTAGGTGCACACTAATAATTTTTTAGTTCAAATTTAAGGGGTTTAGCCCCCCCCAAAAAAAAAAAATAAATAAATAAACCCACTGTATCTCTGGAACCATAAAGTCTGGGAAGCTGAAATTTGGTTGGTTGGTTTCCCTTAAGCCCTAGGTGCACACCAATAATTTTTTCCTTTTTTAGTTCAAATTTTAAGGGGTTTAGCCCCCCCCAAACCCAAAACAAAAGAAATAAACCCACTGTATCTCTGGAACCATAAGGCCTGGAAGCTGAAATTTTTGTTGGTTGGTTTTCCTTGAGCCCTAGGTGCACACTAATAAATCTGTTTTTACATTCAAATTTTAAGGGGTTCACTCTCCCCCCCCAAAAAAAAAAGAAAAAATATTCCACTGTATCTCTGGAACAATAAGGCCGGAGAAGTTGAAATTTTGCATGGCGTTTCCTCTTAGGATCTAGGTGCTGGCCAAGAACGATGTTTAAAAAGCAACTTTTTAGGAGGTTGTAAAGTGGTTTTAAATCCCCAAAATAAAAATGAAATATCCAAAACTCGTATTTAAATTCGGATCACTGTCGTTAAATTCTTTCCTTATGAGAAATGACCCCACTTTACTGCTAAAGTTAATTGAAATTAAATGAACCAAATGACATAATTCATGGCACTCGTGTAATCTGTGGCGAAGCACGTGTATGAAATATACAAAAGCAGTTATTAAACATGCATCAACATTTTGAGCAGCAGCATGTTTAAAAAAGTATTTGGAAAACACATGTAAAAGTTTAAAAAAAATAAGCAGCTTAAAAACATGATTTCGCTATAGATAATTTTAGATCTAATTAAAAATTTCATATTAAAGACAAAATAGGAATACACTCTTAGACAAAAAAAAAGGGACGCGCCAAGAAGGGGTAATGCAAATTAGACACAAATTGATATGCATACAGGTTTCGACGGAAAATGCAAATACACTCATGGACAAAAAAAAATAGCGCACCAAGAAATAATTGCAGGATCGTAACGAAACTTGCAAAGAAGGTACAAGTCGGGGAGATATGCAAATGATTAGAAATGCAGCGTGATTGCGCATTACGTATAGCCGGTAGAGGGCGTTGAACATCGTACTCTGTGGAGTATAAAACAAGTAACCAAAGCTTGTTTGAGTGTGCTGAATCATTTACAAAGGAAGAGCTGAGATAGACATGTCATTACGCCGTGTTCGAAGACAATATAAGCAGTTGTCGCAGTTTGAGAGGGGGAGAATCGTCGGGATGATGGAAGCTGGGTGGTCAGCTAGGCCAGTAGCTCGTCAATTAGGCAGCTCTGATTGTGTTGTGAGGAGGTGTTGGGACCAGTGGACCCGAGAGATGTCATGTACACAAAGACCAGGCTCAGGACGCCCTCGACAGACCAGTCGTCGAGAAGACCGCCACATCGTAAGAAATGCACGCGTACAGCCAACTGCTTCATCGGCCGCCATCCAGGCACAGGTAGCACCTTGACTAGGGGCCTCTGTGTCTTCTCGAACCATACGAAGGCGCCTGGCTGAAGGACAGTTGGTATCGCGGCGCCCATAACGTGTGCTGCCCTTGACGCCCACCCATCGACGCCTCCGTTTGGAGTTTTGCCGCGCAGTGACGAATCCAGATTCAATCTCGGCAGTGATGAATATCGTGTTCGTACGTGTAGAGCCCGTGGTGAACGCTTTAATCCTGCCTTTGCTGTACAGCGACACATCGCTCCCACAGCTGGTGTGATGGTATGGGGTGCCATTGCCTACAATACACGGTCACCCCTAGTATTGTTCCGTGGCACCATGACAGCCCAGCGGTATGTTCATGAAATCCTGCAACCACATGTGTTGCCACTCATGCAACGGCTCCCACGAGCCATTTTTCAACAAGACAATTCTCGGCCACATACGGCAAGGGTGTCACAAGACTGTCTCCGCACTGTTACTACCCTTCCTTGGCCTGCCCGATCCCCAGATTTGTCTCCAATCGAGCATATCCGGGATCATTTGGGACGACGAGTTGGGCATCCCACGAGTTTGAACGAACTAGAGGCAATG
The DNA here is from genome assembly GCA_907164885.2 of Dolomedes plantarius. NCBI lineage: Eukaryota > Metazoa > Arthropoda > Arachnida > Araneae > Dolomedidae > Dolomedes > Dolomedes plantarius. The sequence continues at coordinate 77,867,204 of OU015503.1, forward strand.
CTACAGCAAATATGGAACGAAATGTCTCAAGACATCATACAGAACTTGTATGACTCAATGCCCGATCGTATCGCATCGTGCATTCGCGCTAGAGAGGGTCCAACGGAGTATTAACTCCTCCGTTCTTTTTCCTTTTTCTCTGAAATAAATTATCCCTTTTCTTTGATTTTCTTATCATTTCCTTATATCAAAGTAGTCATTACGTATGTAAAATTTCGTTTCATTTTGACGACTCCTTCTTGGTGCGCTATTTTTTTTGTCCATGAGTGTATTTAAAGTTTGGCAATCGGGATTTTAATGTAATGGCAATCAGAAACCGTAGAACCAGTTTTCCTTCTGAATTCTGACTGTTTTGCAGCAATCTTTAATATTACATCTCCAGCTACTGGTCGATTAAAATAGGTACGCATGTTGTGAAAGTTAGGGCATACACGCTGACTGGGCAAAATTCCACCGATCTGGAAAAAAGACACTGCATCTTCTTCCTTTTGACTTATATTACACTATCAAAGTTCTTTGACAAAGATATTTTTTAAAAGTTATTTTATCTTTTATAACAGTTATACATAAAAGAAATGCTATAACTTCAAAATACCCCTATTACACTATCAAAGTTCTTTGACAAAGATCTTTTATAAAAGGTATTTCTATCTAAGGGGGCTAAATCCCTTAAAATTCGAGCTCTTAAAAAATATTTATTAGTGTGTACCTAGGGCTTAAGGGGAAGTACCTTACAAAATTTCAGCTTCCTAGACCCTATGGTTCCAGAAATACAGTGGGATTTTTTAGGGGGGAGGGGGTTAAACCCCTTAAAATTCGAGCTCTTAAAAAATGTTTATTGGTGTGTACCTAGGGCTTAAGGGGAACCACCATGCAAAATTTGAGCTTTCTAGGCCTTATGGTTCCAGAGATACTCTGGCTTTTTTTAGAGGGGGGTTAAGCCACTTTTAACCCGCTTAAAATTTGCATTTTTCAAAATTATTTTTTAGTGGGCACCTAGGGCTCAAGGGGAATCACCATACGGAATTCTAACTTCCTGGGTCCTATGGTTTCAGAGATACAATGGGTTTTTTTTCAGTGGGGAGGGGGTTCAGCCCCTTTTAAACCCCTTAATATTTGTACTTTTTAAAAATATTTCTTAGTGGGCATCTAGAGCTTAGGAGTAACCACCATACAAAATTTCAGCATCCTAAGACTTTTCCTTTGAAAGATTTGCGTTTTTAACATACTCATTTTGAATATTTTTCGTGTATTTCTGTTTTGTCATTAGTGCGCAATTTTTAATTACAGCTAAAACTATTTCGAATCGAAATCTTGTTCTTTATCTGCCGCGTTTTCCACACATTTGTATTTTTTTAACATGCTGTTGCTCGAAATGTTGTTTATAACATCCGGGCACCGAAATCTTTTATAAAACTTTGACGAAGAACCCAACTTTTATAAAAGTTATCTTTTATCAAAGTTGAGGTATTACACTGTCATATTTCTCGTCAAACTTCTTTTATAAAAGATCTTTGTCAAATAACTTTCATAACCTAAAAAAATAAAGAAAATCTTCAAAACGAAACTTAGAACCTGAGCTAAAAGCAATGAATGGCGAAAACAATACTATCAACAAGGATGGGGCGCATAATTGGCGCTTTATTGCCGCTTTTTCGCCAAACCGCAAAGCTTCAGCTATAATACGTAAGTACCAAACTTACTACTTAATTTTAGCAATCACCAAAGTCGCGCACAGTCCTATGAATTAATGTATAATATTTTATTTGAAAAACTTGATACTTTTCCGGAATTTCGTGATTATTGAGTTCTGGTTCATTTCCCATACGATTTTCCCCAATTCACTCAAAACATGCTGAATATGGTCCTAAGCAATATTTTAGCAATCCCCCTTATTCCTATGATTTAATGTATAATTTTTAAACAGGTATGATTCCCTCCGTATTTTGCTTCTTCTCTACCGAAGGTAGGGAAGCTTTGTATTCATGCAGGAAGTGATACAATTTTTTGGCTTCAGAATCGAAAATTTCCACTCTCGTTTTACATTTTAGACGTCAAGGAGCAAATTTAGTCGACTAGTTCACTAGATTTTTATAAAATTTCGAGGGATTGTGTGGCTTGTTAAATAGATGGTGACATATCAATATTATCAAATTCCATTCGCTACTTCCGCATGTATTTACATTGTCTTATGTCGGTTTAGTATTCTGAGAACCAGATGTCGGATTGAACTGGAATCTTCACATATGATAATACTTGGATCCCTTATTACGCCATATAAAACTCAATTCGCTATGATGCATTACAGTACGCATGCGCATTAGTGAGGATGCCACACTGTCCTAATTGGCAGAAGTTTTCTCATTAAACTGCTTCTGGAGTTTTGTAGTCACGGTTTAGTAATGAAAAACATCTCGGTCTAAATCTGATTCAAATAAAAATAATGCTTATTGTTTTTGAGTTACAATAATTCATTTTTAACTTAATTAAATTTGTTTAAATACTTTGGCTTTGTATTTCGGGATAATCATACACAACTAGAGTTAGTTTCAATGTGTATTTCTGGCTTAGTTTATGAGTTAGTTCCAATTTGCGTTGTTGGCTGGAACTAAGAATTAGTTCTAATTTCAACGAGCTGAAAACGCTCGCCAAAGAACCTAGCCTATACTTATAATTTATTAAATAAGACAGAGAAAAATGATTATCAAAATGTATATTAAGGAATTGATTAAAAAACTTAACATAGATTGATGACAGAAAAGCTACACAAGCTATACCACACAGATTCACACAGATCACAGAAGTCAACAGAAGTTGTGGTTGCCAAAACATAAAACATAAAACTGGCAATACGATATCGATTATATTTGATTTATATTACAACACTCCCCCTAAATCAAAATTCACATTTAAATGATACACATAGAAAATAGTACATATTAATCATGAAATTAAACACAATAAAAAAAAAGTAAATATTAGTCACAAATTTATCATTCCTATCAGCTCTTTCAATTTTTCAAACCTTATTTTAGGCAAAGTTTTTGTAAACAAGTCTGCAGCTTGAGCATCACTACTGCAGTTAGAAACACCTAATTGATTGTTTTCACACAGTTCTCTGATAAACTTATACCGAATATCAATATGTTTAGTTCGGTTATGAAACGTAGGATTTTTAATTAGTTTGATTGCACTTTGGTTGTCTATATTTAAAACTGGTATTCCACTTAGTGAACACAGTTCATTTAACAAACTGGAAAGCCATATGGCTTCTTTTCCAGCTTGACTAGCTGCAACAAACTCAGCTTCGGTTGTTGAGAGAGCTATACATTTTTGACGTTGGCTCTTCAAACAAATAGCTCCCCCTGCATTCATGAAAACCATTCCTGACGTGGATTTTCTACTCAGGGGATCACCCGCATAATCCGAATCACAAAAGCACAGAAGATTACGCTTAGAATCTGAAGCAAACATAATTCCACACTTGGGAGTTCCCTTAAGATACCTCAATGTTCTCTTTACTAAGTTCCAATGTTGTTGCTTTGGTTTGTCCAGCACTTGAGAAAGAACACCAACAACATATGATATGTCAGGTCTAGTGACAATAGCCAAGAACATTAGGCTCCCTACAGCCTCACGATAAGGCACATCATCTGAAAGAGCTGCTGACTCTTCAACTGTAATGGAACCTTTTTCTATAGGTACACTAGCTGGATTAGATTCTAACATATTGAAATGATTCAAAACTTTTTTGCAATATGCTTCTTGATGTATGAAGATACCACTATCCAGGTATTCAATTTGCATACCTAAATAATGATAAGCAACTTCAACAGTTACACAAAACTCAGTTTCAAGCTTCTTAAGAAACTGTTTGGCCATTTCCTCATCTTTAGTAATGATGATGCCATCATCTACATACACAATCAAGAGCAGCAACTTGTCTTGGTTAAAAAATAGACAAGGATCTGAAGAAGATTGCTGCAATCCACAGTTCTCAGCAAATCTTTTGAAACGTTCATTCCAACATCTTGGGGCTTGTTTCAGCCCATATATACTCTTATACAATTTGCAAACTTTGTTGGTTCCATCACTAAAGCCCTCAGACTGAGCCATATAAATCTCTTCAGTTAATTCTCCATAAAGAAATGCAGTCTTTACATCAAATTGTGATAGCTTCATTCTTTTGCTAGCAGCAACACCCAGAACTGCTCTTATAGTTTCCCATCGTACAACAGGACTGAAGGTTTCTGAGAAATCAACCCCATATTTTTGGCTGAACCCCTTGGCAACCAACCGAGCTTTGTAACGCTGTATGGATCCATCAGCATTCATCTTTACTTTAAATACCCATCGGCTACCAATGGCTTTTCTCTCAGGTGGCAGGTCAACCAGCTCCCATGTTTCATTCTTCAATAACGAGTTCATTTCTTCTTCCATAGCACACAGCCATTTGTGAGAATTTTCAGAAGACATAGCTTCCTGATATGTTTCAGGTTCCACATGTTCAGCTATAAGAACATAATTCTCAAACCTAGCAGGCTTTCTTAACCTACTTCTATCTCTTAAGTAGTTGGTTTCTTCACGTGTATCTTCATCTGAGACATCATCATCATGTTCAATGTTGCTTTCACCTTCTCTCAGGTTGCCAGTTACTTCAACATTTTCTGATGTTTGATTTCCTTGGTATTTGCTTATCACTTCCATATTTTGATCACAGTTATCTTCAGAAGCATGTGTAGTATTCACAGGGGATAATTTTTTTCATTCTGAAAAATAACATCTCTACTTAACAGAACTTTGTCTTGTTCTTTGATATACACTCTATAGCCATCCTTTTCTCCACTGTACCCAATCAAGATACCTCTGACACTTTTCTATCCCATTTCTTTCTGTTAGGCTTGGGTATATGGACAAAACATTCAGTTCCAAAGACACGTAGATGACTAATGCTTGAAACTTCTTTACCAAACCATAACTCATAGGGACTTTTCCCTTTAATTGATGATGAGCCAGTTCTATTTAAAATATAAACTGATGTGTTGACTGCTTCCGCCCACAGTTTTAAAGGAAGGTTCTTCGAGTGTAACATGGTTCTTGCACTTTCAACTGCGATTCTCACGCTCAGCGATTCTCACGCTCAGCTGCACCATTTGAGTGCGATTCTCACGCTCAGCTGCACCATTCTGCTCTGGTGTATATGGCATGGATACACGAGCTGTAGCTCCCTCACCTTCCAGAATTTTTGCTACTTCAGAGTTTTGAAATTCTGTTCCACCATCACTTAAGAACTCTTTTATGACATGGCCAGCATTCTTGGCTTCATTGACAAAGGTTTGGATGCATTTGGAAACTTCACTTTTCATCTGCATGAAAAATACCCTGCGATATTTAGAAAAATCATCCTTGAAACATACAAAATATTTCGCATCACCAAGAGATTTCTGATGCATTGGACCAACCACATCAGCATGTATCAATTCTCCTGGTTTAGTTGGACGTTGTTTTCTTATTCCAAATGATTTTCTGCATTGTTTTCCAAAGCAGCACCCTTCACACAATTCGTCTTCTTTGCAGATAACTTTGATATCATGTTTTCTTAGAATTTCTTTCACATGTGTCTTATTTTGATGGCACAACCTTTCATGCCACAGTTGCAGGTCATTTGTTACAGAAACATAAACATTTGCAGAGACAACAGGTTCTCGAACTCTTAATTCTAAAGCATATAAGCCATTAACAGTACAGGCTCCTTTTAAGCGTATAATACCATCTCTAACAAAAAAACATTCAGTTTTTGATGCTTTAAATTCAAAACCTTTAGCCAAGGTTTGGCCAGTAGAAAAGAGATTTCTGCTGATGTCAGGAACATACCAAACTGCAGCTAAGTGATTTCTCTCCCATTTTCCATGAATTTTCATTTCAACATTTATAGTCCCTTGACCATAAGCCAAAATAGCATCACTGTTACCTATATACACTTTCTTTGGGATATCAAACGGTTCATAGTCCACAAAATAATTTTTAAACCTTGTCATATGGGCAGTAGCCCCACTGTCTGCCAAGCAGACTTCATCATCCACCATTCCTTCCACTAAACACACGAAGGCATCACCATGCACTTTGCTCTTATTCTTGTTTCTATAACAGTCTTTTGCAATATGGCCGACTTTTCTGCAAACATAACACTTTCTGTCATGTTTCACCACAGGTTTCTTCTTTGAAGCAACCAAAGCACTTGAAGAAGGTAATTGTTTTGGTGGTAACCTCATTTCTATTAAGCGAAGTCTTTCTGTCAATTTGTTGACATTTCTTTCTTCAATAGAGACCGATTCCCAAACGCTCTTGAACTCAAAATACTCTTGAGGAAGAGTAGACATTATTCTGCTCATCAGCAAGAGATCTGGTAACACAGTTTTTGCAACACGTTTCAGTTCATCATTTAATTCAGAAAAATTTCTTTGCAATTTGGCTATGTGTGTTACGATGTCTTCATCAGCGTCTTTCTCGGTTGCCGCGAAAAAACTTTCCATTAAGCGGTCGAGTCTCTGACAAGAACTCTGTTCGTACACAGATAATAGCTTGTCCCATGTGCTTTTCGAGTTGTCACATATTGAAGTCAGCTCTACGTTGGCATCGTCCATGTTTCCAACTAAAATTAATTGGGCCAAAGCGTCATCTTTAGCGAAACTTTTCATCTGCTTTTCGTAAGCAGATCGCTGCTCGGGTGTTGCGGACTCACTAAGTACTTCCGGCAACTTTTGATCTCCAGTCGCGAGATCCAGCACTTCACCATGTCGCAACAATAGTTCAATCTGTCTTTTCCACTTAGACCAGTTTGTGGCGCCTCTTAACTTCTCTATATGAGTTTTAAACTCCATAATTGAAAATATATGTAAACAAAAAAGTTCACTATGAAGCTTCAAAATACTCACGTGTAGTTAGGCCTAACACGTGACACAAACTGAAGTTCGTCAAATCAGTCTTTAAAATACGGAGATAATCAATGCTCTGGGCCCATAACCACTTATAATTTATTAAATAAGACAGAGAAAAATGATTATCAAAATGTATATTAAGGAATTGATTAAAAAGCTTATAATAGATTGATGACAGAAAAGCTACACAAGCTATACCACACAGATTCACACAGATCACAGAAGTCAACAGAAGTTGTGGTTGCCAAAACATAAAACATAAAACTGGCAATACGATATCGATTATATTTGATTTATATTACAACACCTATGATAGACATAAGAGTTAATTGAATCAAAAAATGATAACACATCTTCAGACAAATTTCTTAGCTTCTGCAAAGTTTTAGCTAACAAAGGTGTGACCTCTCAGATCTATAAACATAGATTAGAACTTCTAATGACAGCTTTTCCGAACTTGGAAGCATGCTCAGGAGAACTAAGTGTGTTAAACACTGAGAGCACAGCGGCAGAAATGATAGGCAAAATGACAGAAAAGTATCCAAGCATCAATGATGTGTCGTTTTGTTCAAGTTGCGAAACTCTTCAGCAACAAAGAACATCATGTCTCACAATTACAATGCCAGCTACTGGCTTTTATGGTCTACCCAGCTGGATTGAAGAAATACTCCAGAGTCAGCAAGTGAAGTGCGACAATCCTAATTGTAGCGAAGGAGAAAAAACAATCACCAGAAAGCCTTCTAGCATGTGGTTGTTCATTGAACTAATAAATATTTTTGAGGGAATCTCTGAAAACTCAACGACGAATTCGGAAAAACTCAACAGGGGTATACTGACTGAAATAGAGGTACGTTAAATTTGAAAATGTATATAAGTTAGTGTTTGGCCTACTGTGCTGGGTTATATACGGTACATATGTCTCAATAACACACCAATTAGAAAAAAATTCAAATAAGTTCTAATGTATATAATTGTCGTTATCTATATAACTATATAGACCTGGAGCCAGGGCCGAAAAGCATATATCCTTCTTGACATCAGCTTCCGGTTTACACACAATCAATCACATCAAATTTTCAAACAAGAGGTTATCAACTTCTATTTCTCAAGCTAATCTTTAAATGAAGATAAATAAACTGAAGGAGGTAGCACACTTGTCTAGAAAACCAGATTGGGTTCAAATCTTGGATATAATACCAGCTTTTTGAATATATTCACCCAATTAAAAAATTTTAAAAAAAACTTATTTAAATAATTATTGACATCCGTGACTTAATTACTTCTTTTTTTCCAGATAACTCCATGTGATTTACCTCTTTTTATTCAAGTATCTGGGATTCAGTACCAATTGAGAGGATTCATTGGATTCAGTGGACGCCGAACAAGCGTAAGCAGTGTAGGACATTATACAGCTACAGTGAGAAGAGTCAATGAATTGTGGGAATTGTATGATGACACCAAAGACAAAAAAAAGTCTGATATCACCTTCGAATAAAACAACCTGTCAAATTTTAATATATACGATTTGATCATTTTGATGATCAGATATTCAATTTAATGGTAATTTAGTTGAAATTACCATTGAATTACCTATGGAAATTCATAGGAGTTTATTGTTAGTTATATAGCCGGTAAGAGCCGAACCTTAAAATATAATTCTCTCAAACTAAAGAAACCCTCTCGTTTTGATTTTCCGTATATTTGTTCACTTTATTTTTATCGAATCAATTCTTCGAGGCTTTAAAGGGAAATGCGACGATCATTGAAGTGAAATGACTTTTACCACAGAAGATTCAATTTTTTAAGGGACACTGTTTAACCAATTGATTTTACATCACCAATTTACTAATATCGCTTCTTGTGCTGTAATATTGCTTATTTCCATTGTCATAGTTTTGAAAAATCGAGTTTTAATTTTTGAAACAGTCATGATCATTGTTCAAGTATTATCTCCAATAACTCAGAGAGCAACGGTGGTAACAAAATTTTTTGAATAAAACATTTCTGGTCAAAAATTAAATTGCCCGGACGTATTTTTTATTTTTACTTTCCTGTTAAGAAGCATTGATTTTTAAGAAATTAAAAAAGCGCGAGTTACTAAATTGTGTTTTTGTTTGTCTTACTCTTACTCATATTAGGCATTGCCTGCATATGCTTGCTGCATTCTCTGATTGTTACTCTATTTTGTTTATCCCATATCACATGTACTTATAACTAAATATTATATCTGCTCTGGTGTCCTATTGCAATTGGCAATTCTGGCTCTGTAATATACTTTCGAACACTTTGATTTATGCAATTGTCTTCTAATAAAGATAATTTTGTTTAAAAAAAAAGAAATAATCAAAAAAAAAATCGGACGACATCATATAATAGATCGTAGCTTGGTGGTTACCTAAGGGATATTTCCCGCGGGTTAATTAACTAAAAGGTGGGGTATATAACTTTAAGAGATGTTATAATTGGGGCTCCGGCTCCTGAATGCTCTGGTGCGTGTTACGCTGCAGCTGACTTGCGTTGACTAGACATCACTGGTTTCGCGATCGTGCCGAGCGGGATTGTACCGAGCGATCGGTTGTCAGTACTTTCTGGATGCCTCACGGTACGACAGGTTAACCTTGTGATTTCTACATGTTCGGGACTCCAAATTGCCAATTATTTGAGAATGACCCATAAGTTATTTGACTCTCTTACACCAGTCATTTGCTGTGAGTTGCATTAACTCAGCCAGCGTCACTGTAGCCCCGCAGATTCGAATACGCTATAACTCGTGGTCATGATGGGTACTAATTCTAATATTTTGGTACTAATTGGTACTAATTAGGTACTAATTTTTGTGAAAGTTTCAACTCGAAATTCCAAAAGTGCCGGGCCAGCGACATGGTAGCACTATGTATCACAGGCGTAGCTACCGTGGAGAAGTTGGAGCGAACTGCTCCATGCGCACGAATCATGGGGGTGCAATTAGAAAGGGTGAAATAAAGATTTGTGAAAACTTTTGTATAAAAAATTCGATTTGTCAGATTTTCTATGAAATATACAAAAAATAAATGAAATATTTTTTAGATAAATAAAACAAAGCTTTAAATTATATTAGTATGCACTTGACTGAAATCATAACTTTGATTTCAGAAAATATTCATTATAAATTTAACATTTTATAGACCTATAAAAATGCATGATGATTGCTAAGAATGTTTGAAATCACTACCATAGGCATTTACTATACGTACTGTAAGTTGCGTTTTACAGCAAAAAAGTTACATGCATCTGGGGAATCCCACGAGCGCAAGTTAACATCGGCGCAGAATCGAGGCAAATATTCGGGATTTTTTTAAAGCAAGCGTAGTATTTAGACTTTCATATTCCCTTTGTTTATTTTGTGCAGTGTAAGGATTTGAAGTTGATTCTGGAATGAATGTGTTACATAATTTTTAAAACTTATTGAGTGCACTGAGGATTGTAATTTATTGTTCCGTTTAATTGACTTTGTAAAATTTATGACTATTTTACTAAATTACTTATATACAGTGTGCTTTTGGATTCAACGACGTATAATTTTAAAAGTAAATGGTTTGTTTATAAATTATTATGTTAATTGAGGTTGCAACATACAGAATAATGTTTAGTTTTATAACGTAAGAAAATAAAATGGTTTTTAAAATTTCTAAAAGTAATAAATAAAAAATTATCAACAATTAACAGATATATTTATATATATTCTGTTAACTAAATTCTGTTAATAAATATCATATATTTATATATGTATTGTAGTTAGAGATGTCAAAAAAAATAAAAAATTATCAACAATTAACAGATATATTTATATATATTCTGTTAACTAAATTCTGTTAATAAATATCATATATTTATATATGTATTGTAGTTAGAGATGTCAAAAAAAACTAAGTGGGGCTCAGTTTAAAAAACGAAGAATAGAAATGCCAGAAGCCGAAAAGGAAGTTTTAATGAAAGTTGCTAAAATCTGAACTTTTTTAAAACAGTCGATTCAAATAATGCACTTGTTGAATTTTAATGGAAACAAATCGCAAGCTCAAGGCAATAATTCTCTAGACAAAACAGATACAGATATTACGAATATTTCTGCGCCTGAAACAATTCAAACAGAAAGTGAAATTCTTCCACAACACATTGATATAGAAATAGACTCGTCTGACAAAGGAAAATTTTCGGAACAATTATTTTGATAATTGTGCAAAGTAAAATATTCGATCCTATTAATACAGTCTCGAAAATGCTGCAAGGTACTCGTGAAGATATAGAGAAATCCGCTGAGATGCTTTCATCACTCCTAACCCAATTCCAGAACTTAGGGAATAATTGGGAGTTTGTTAAAAAACGATACCCTTGAGTTATCAGCTGTATGGATTATTAAACCTTGTTTTCCCCCCCCAAAATGCGTCTTGTGAAAAAATTCTTTTCTGAATTACAAGTAGATGAACTCATTGAAGAAAGTGAACGATGTTTCAAAGTCGAGGTGTTTTATAAAGTAATGGATTTAATAATTAATCAATTTACTATTAGATTTGAATCCGTTCGACAGTTGTGTACACTTTTTAAATGTTTATCACTTGAATATCTCGCCGCGTCACTTGATAAAAGTATTCTGGAAGGATCAGAATTGTTACAATCAGCATATCTTTTCAATATTTCACCTAATTTTGGCCCTCGATTGATTCGATTTAAAATGCGCTTTTATATTCAATTAAAACAAATTACTTCAATACGCGAAATTGCTGAACTACATTTAATTCACACCGCAGACTCAAGTAGATTCTTTGACATAATTACAGCTTGCCTGATATTTTCACTTTACCGGTGACGCCGACGACAGCAGAAATAAGTTTTTCAAAGCTAAAATTAATCAAAACATTTTAGAAGCATCATGTCACAACACCGTCTTAACTCTTTGACCACTATATAAATTGAAAAGAACGCAATTCCGGAACTCCCTGGCTGACACAACGGGGAAGACCGCTTGTTTACGAGTGGTGGGAAGAGTCGAATTGCCCCCCCCCCCGCAGCAGGAATGACACTTTGAAGTATAGTAACGACCCCTCCCAACAGGGCCCCTTTTGTAAGAAGACACTCAAGTAGAACAGCTGGGTGTCGGATACCGATGTTTATTTCAACTGTTATCTACAGCTCTAGGACCCAATAATCCAAACGACTGTTCGAAACGAAAACTAAAGCATCTCGATCGAAGGTACGGGCTTCGAGTTGGGCACGAATTTTTAATAAATGCATCCTCTAAGGCAGGGATCGGGAATCTTTTTTGGTTGCGGGTCAAATTCAACTAAAATGTGTGTATTAAAAAAACGTTACGAGTCAGTGGTATTATAATTTTAAAACAGTCTTTTTTGGTGAATAACATAAATTTTCTTGAGAAGATAATGTCAATACGATTTAAACTCTCAACATAAAAATTAAAATTCTAATTCTAATTATTATTTGACTCTCTTACACCAGTCATTTGCTGTGAGTTGCATTAACTCAGCCAGCGTCCCTATAGCCCGGCAGATTCAAATACGCTATAACTCGTGGTCATGATGGGTACTAATTCTAATATTTTGGTACTAATTAGTACTAATTAGGTACTAATTTTTTTGAAAGTTTCAACTCGAAATTCCAAAAGTGCCGGGCCAGCGAAATGGTAGCCCGGCAAAATCGGACACGCTATAACTCGGGATCCTGATGGGTACTAATTCTAATATTTTGGTACTAAGTATTACTAATTAGGTACTAATTTTTGTGAAAGTTTCAACTCGAAATTCCAAAGCGTCGGGCTCGGAAGCGACCTGATTGTCGCTGGCCCGGAAGAATCGAATACGCTATAACTCGTGATCGTGATGGGTACTAATTCTAATATTTTGGTACTAATTGGTACTAATTAGGTACTAATTTTTGTGAAAGTTTCAACTCGAAATTCCAAAAGTGCCGAGCTACCATGTCGCTGGCCCGGCCGAATCGGACACGCTATAACTCGCGATCCTGATGGGTACTAATTGTAATATTTTGGTACTAATTAGTACTCATTAGGTACTAATTTTTGTGAAAGTTTCAACTCGAAATTCCAAAGCGTCGGGCTCGGAAGCGACCTGATTGTCGCTGGCCCGGAAGAATCGAATACGCTATAACTCGTGATCGTGATGGGTACTAATTCTAATATTTTGGTACTAATTGGTACTAATTAGGTACTAATTTTTGTGAAAGTTTCAACTCGAAATTCCAAAAGTGCCGGGCCAGCGACATGGTAGCCCGGCCGAATCGGACACGCTATAACTCGGGATCCTGATGGGTACTAATTCTAATATTTTGGTACTAATTAGTACTAATTAGGTACTAATTTTTGTGAAAGTTTCAACTCGAAATTCCAAAGCGTCGGGCTCGGAAGCGACCTGATTGCCGCTGGCCCTGAAGAATCGAATACGCTATAACTCGTGATCCTGATGGGTACTAATTCTAATATTTTGGTACTAATTGGTACTAATTAGGTACTAATTTTTGTGAAAGTTTCAACTCGAAATTCCAAAAGTGCCGGGCTACCATGTCGCTGGCCCGGCAGAATCGGACACGCTATAACTCGCGATCCTGATGGGTACTAATTCTAATATTTTGGTACTAATTGGTACTAATTAGGTACTAATTTTTGTGAAAGTTTCAACTCGAAATTCAAAAAGTGCCGGACCAGCGACATGGACCTCCCACATTTGCTACTGGTACAACCTTTAGTACACCGGCAAAATATCTTATTTAGGATATCATCTGATGCGGGTGGGTCCTTCGTTGGTATTGGATAGAGATTATTTCCTTTCCGTTCCCACCCCCACTCTTCAGGAGGAGATCTTTTCCTAACCGCAATTGCACCTGGTGGTAACATCGATACAAATGTTGCGTAGCTGCTCCCTGAGTTGGCAGAAGAGAGAAAATGTCTGGTTTGACATTTGAAACTGACTTGATAAATGTGTCGTATCGTAAGCGGTTAAGAGAGGTCTCGTTTGACTTAGCACGGTACCATCTTAAAAGACATAAAGTTCCCTGTTCGACAATCTTAGTGGGTGGCAAGGAGGGGTTGGAGAATACTGCAGAGGGTTCTTAAATATCGAGGTGTTTCAGATATAGCTTACAGAAACCAACTTTTATCTTTCTGAAAGCAGCAGAAGTTGTATCACAGCCAGTTAAGGCATGAAGAAACAGTATATCTCGCAGCCCCAACAGCTGCAACTCTTGTGTGGAGTAAGTAGTGGTTGGAACTTTTCAACGGCCAGGTTTTATTAAAATGATATCTTTATCAGGTGTGGTGATGGACATTAGGAGAACTGCTAAGTCTACATCTTCTCCAGCGACAGCAACAAAGAATAATTTTGATTTCTCAATCGTGATTTTCACAATCAAGGAGTCAGCATCACTAGGTGCTTCTTGCGTGTTAATTCCATCAGTCTCAAGTTGATATCTAAGCAAGGAGATCAGTCTCATTTTGTTGTTCTTATCGGAGAGAAACTGGTCTTGTTTGGCGTTAGTTATTGTATCCAAACTGAAAACAATATTAGCGGAAATGTTTACACGATACCGGCGTTCTTGTTCTGCTCTCTTCCTGCTGTTGGTTGAGTTGGTGTATCCATCAAAGACAACTGTACAGCTCTTTCCAAGGTAGTGGCTCTTGATCTAGGTAGAAGTCTGGATATCCTGCCTTATAATATCCGCTGCTTTTTTTACAATCCTCATTCGCTCATCACTTGAATTTTTCTCATGTTTCTCGTACCAAGAATCGGACAAAAGTTTACCCCAGTGTCCCTAAAAAAACTATTTTAACTTGGTATCAATTTATTCCTGTTGAGAATATGATGCGGTCTCCAAATTTATTCAACAGTCTTGCCTTGATAGTCTTGTCATTTGGAGGTTTCTCTGCTACTGCAGCTCGAATTCATCAAAAGAAAACTGTCAGTCACTATTATTTTCCATGAAAGTAAAAATTTCATTCATGGCTTGGTAACATAGTCGTAAGTTTCTGCTTTATCTTTTGGGGGGAAATACGACGGTCTAATTAAGTCTTTGCGACAACTTTCGTGGTATATTCCTTCCTTGGGAACTAAATCAATAATTGAGGAAATACGAGAAACTACATCTTTACACCATTCATCATTTCTGTCTAAAGCAACATCGATACACTTTATTTCGAAGGTATCAATGTCTCGAACATCGTACACTACTTTCCGGTTCTTTAAGCAATTTTTCCCTTCTTTTTTTACAGATAACTTACATTACAAGCATTGAATCTTAAAGTCAAATGAAGGTTTTGTTGACATGAAACTTAATTTTTCTTGAGGTTCTGCTGAAATTTATGAAGCTTTCTTCTTATTAGCCGTGATGGTGCTGGCTCTAGTGTACCTCTTCCTGCATGAGGTATGAACTTTGAGGGAATTCACACCAAGTAGCTGAGAACTCTCACTATAATTTCTTTCTCTGCTGGCTTGTATCAGAGAAGATATACCCTTTTCAGCCAATATGGACACATTACCATTCGAATCATCCATGTATCCATCACAAATCAAAGACTTCTCAGTCATGGCGAATGACGATGCACGGAAACAAATAAAATTTAAATATTTTAAACAACTGAGTCGACACATCTTTGGAAACTGAATGAAGGTAGATTCCTGAACTGAATGAGATAAGATTCCTGGTAACTGACTTTATGTATTATTCCTACCCACATGTGAGATACTAAGAACCTCTCCCGATTTTCTTGGAAGTTATTACTTTTCAAAGATAAAAACGGCTGTTTCGACCACGGCGCGACTGCTGAGTCAGCAGGTATTTGCACCTGGAGGCATACCCTGAGCTTGTGAACCCCCCACAATAGCTCTATTATCCCCCAAAGAAGAACGATGTATCTATTGCACAACAAAACAAAATAGGAAAACGAAGCAAACATGTTGAAAATGATGCTAATATATAAGCAAAGAGCATAATTCAGTAGGTATGTTTTAATAAAAAAAAACATAATCTGCGTATATTATAAAGCGCACGTGTTCATGTTAGGTACTATTTGCATTAATCCCCCTCCCCCTTCCCATCCTTCCAGTCACCTTAAGAATAGAAGTACAAAACATAATTACGAGAGGTTTCATGTCCCCATACAAAGAATTTTTGTGGATGGCATAGCCATTTAAATGACAAAAAGTTCAAACTACAGCTTTGAGGCTTATTTTTTGAAATTTGTAAGAAATCACAAAATTGCTCTAATTTTTTAACGTATGAAGGTAAAACATTAAATAATATATTTATTTTGAAGGAAATTTAATGCTGTACAAGTTCATTCCAAGGTTTGTCTCTCGAATCGACGGTAAAGAATTCCAGAGGCGAAGTTTATTGAAAACAGGTGGGGAAAATTCATTTTTTCATAAATTAGCGATATTCATTCTCCTAGCGATTTCATAAAATAGCGATATATATATATATATATATATATATATATATATATATATATATGTGTGTGTGTGTGTGTGTGTTTTGTAGGAAATTTTATCAGCTTTATTTTTTGTACAATACATTTTTTGGTAGGATTAATCGTTTTCGAGTTATAAGTGAAAAACCAAAAACGGGACCTTCTTAGGCCCCCTCCCCCCTTGCTACCCTCCTAGGACCGGGGATTTTTAGTATGTTAATCTCCTAACTAGTCCAAACAAAGTTCTGAAGTCAGTTCTTCGCCCTATGACTTTCCATCTAGACCCTTCTTTTGAGCATTCATTGACTGGACTAATATATGTGTGTGTGTAGTTAACGACATTTTTTCGTTACAGTTTTTATTAATTAAATCTAACCTCTTTTTATTAACTTTTAGTAATCCTAGTCCAAATTTTTAATTTAGTTTACTTTCTTTCAATTTATATATGGTCCCATTTGCACAATTTCTAGTTAGACTCAGATTAAGGTATTTTTTGTATCACGTCAGCTTGTGTACGCTTGAAAGTAGGGCGTTTACATGTCAATCGCTTTTGTACCCAGTGTTACCATGTTCAATAGGATTCTCGGACTGTTCTATTATTAAACATCTGTAGGGGAAGTTGTTTGTTGTAATTTGCTAGTTGTAATTTGCTAGTCTCGCTTTAGGAACCTGGCTGGTTCCTACTAGCCTCACATCAGGGTCAAACTCGTCGTTTTTCTTCGAAAAAGGCGCTTTCATGACGTCAAAGTATGCCGAGACCAATACGAGTTTTGGTCGAAACTTAAGTACTTAGCTTCGTGGGTTGTTCGCCGTTTCCTAATGCGCACGCAAGGTTGTTGGCACATTATTTTTGGCTGCCCTCTTCCGCGCTTGGCGGTTTCCCGTGCATGGCAACCTTACTGCCTTCCCCGCTCTGTCAACTTTGAAAAAATTGGATATTAATGGCAGTCTTGAATTTTTCACTTACTGAGTGCGTGTAAAATTTGTAGTTTCCCCCATGTAAGAGCTTCGGCTCCACCCTGTAGGAGAACCCATTTTCTTTTGATGGAATCTTTGTCATAAGTGTACCTTTAACGAACCGGTTAGGTCGATCAAAATCTTGTCTCCTATTTTTTGATATACCTACATGGTCCTTACTGTATGCAGTTTTATGGAGATCATCATGTACGATATTATTATTTTGTGAAACTATAAGTGTTTCGAAGATAGCAATTTAAAATAAAATCATGTTTTTATTCGAAAAGTTGTCGACTGGATGTTATAAAAAGGTGAATTTTTTTCCTCCCGTAGATTGCTAGCGCGTATCGAACTGGTTGTTGCGGTGATCAACGTAATGGCTAGTTATACCTCTGTACTACATCAAACGTACGTCCGTCCCTTGGTGTTGTTTCCTGATCGCTGTCTCCCAAGAGTCCTGATTTCTTCATAATACCAACTGTACTTAATAACAGCTTTTCGTGGAGCTTTACAGGGTTGACAGACATACATTTTTTGTGATACATCAGAATTATCGACTTTCATTTGAGTGATATTCTGCGTTGTAGAGTATGCGGACAGTTTTCACCGACGATTCCCACACCTCCTGAACTCTCTTCACTTACATCATAGGTTACAGAACTGAATTCATTTCTACAGATTTATGATACCGTCCAAACTCACCCTCATAGAAGTACCATCTTGAAATATCTCCATTTACAAATTTGGAGCCACATGCCAAACGAGTCTCAGCATAAAACGGGGTTAAGAAAATTTCACTGTTTATTCGTTTATACCAGGGGTTCTCAACCTTTCAGGCTCTGTGCCCCCCTTTGAACACTGATGTGAGGTCACGCCCACCCCCTCCCATCATCACCACCATATCTGGTCAATACAATTAATACAATCGGAATTTGAAACTGAATCTGGTTATTAAATGAAAATATAGAATAGATAATTTCATACGCAAAATTTAATATTACTACTCATATCTTAATTTGGAACATATTATTATTAGAACATATGAAATTAAAGAATTAAATACATATCAAATATATTTGAGGTAATCGAGGATCTAGGTGAGGTTGGCATGTAATACCAGTCAGTTTCACAACATTAATGAGAGGGCTGGCACTGTTTGTCCTTGACAAGTTTTTGAATATAAGGTTGTAACTATGACAAAGCACACACCTCAGGTCACTTTCAACGTCCAGATGTACGACGATTATCGTGTTTTTGCAATTACAAAAATTATCGTGTACGACAATTACCGTGTTCGTGTTCGTATGTCGAAAATATGTTACGGTTACATTCTGAGTGCAAAACTGAGTACAGTAAATTACAGTTAATTTTAATTCTTATTTTGCTTTTTTTTAAAACTCACGCCTCCCCTGAAATTTCTCTACGCCCCCCAGGTTGAGAACCGCTGGTTTATACTGTACTTTGAAATGCTTTCATATTTTTAATTAGTGTATTGTGACAAGTGTAAGCTCAATTTTCTTTTACATATATTATTTTTTGAATGATATATTTTATTTTAATTCCTATTTCCAGTGGTACACAGTATATTATGTATAATTGTTAGTTCTTTCTTTTAAAATAAATTTTAAATATTAAGATTTATTTCATTTTTATATTTTTGTACATTTTTCCATTTTTTTTTGTTTTCTCTTAAGTTGAGAATTAAGCTCATAGGCAACATGACTACAAAGAACAATTTTATATGCAGCCTTACACCATTTGATGGTGATGGTGATTTACTGGAATTTTTTTTCGAACAATTACAGGATAAGAAAGAGTTAAATAAGTGGTCTGAGCAGCAAACTCTCACGTTTCTAAAGTCAAAACTCTTTGGCAATGCGCTTAAATTTTTCGCAAGTTCGGCTGATGCCAGAAATTCAAAAACTACGGATGAGTTAAAATAAATTTTCTTTGATTTTTTCATGTCAGTCAACACACATTCCTTGCGTGTGGCGGTTAACAACATCAAATTAATACCAGGGGAGTCTATAAAACTTTAGTTCATAAACTTGGTAGTCTAGTGAGAAAGGTACATCCATCAATAACAGAAAAAACTCAGTTAGACTTTATAAAATTCAATCATTTCCTCAATGCCTTGCCTGCTAGCCATAAGCTGAAAGTTTTGGAATATGGTTTTCAAAATTTTGATGAGGCGGTTGCAAGAGCTCAGCTTTTGCAAGACATTCAAATTGAGTCTGAAATGTTAGATCCATCTACCTCTGCTCAGCCATCTTATGCTGAATTAGTAGCAGAAGTAAACTTCTTTAAAACACAAATTGTTGAAGTTAAAAATCCGGTAAATGTTGTAACTGAACCTGCTGCAAAAAATTATTCGTCTAAACAAAAGAATTTTAGATCAAATATATACTCTCAGAACAGACTGGAATTCTAAAAATTTTAGAGGCAACTCTGTCAATAAGAGTCAACTAAAATGTCATTATTGTGGTAAGTTGAACCATATTATGAAAAATTGTTATGCATTTAAAAACATGTTATCTGAATGGTCGTATTACATGCAGTACAACTTGAGACGTGGTAGAGGTCATGTCAGACCTAGTACCTTTTATAATAGCAGAGGGAATCACAGTCGAATGAACCGTCGTGCAAATGATTTTGTTCCTTCAGATGATCCAATTAATCAAAATAACCAGAATTTAAACTAAATGGGGAGTTTACCAACACTGAAATTGAGAACTCCTTACAAAATTATTCAAATATGTATTCTCACTACTTAAATGAGGTTAATTCCTCTGATGTTTTGGGTCCCAATGATAATGCTTCCTTCTTTTCTTTGCCTTTGGTGTATGTACATTTGAAAAATGAAACAACAAGAAAAGGCAAAATTAAGGGTACTTTCACCAGGCACTATTGTTTACGTAAAATCGAAGGGCAGGTATAAGAAGAGATTCACGAGCTCTTTTGAAGTCATTAAACGCCACTCTGTAGTTACTTATTCCATAAGACTACTTTCAAACCCTTTCTCTCCCATTACTAAAATTCGTATTGATCAATTACATTCTGCTCCTACTAGAAAAATTGGTTAGAAAACCCTTCTGCTCCATTAATGTTTAATGTTTCTCCTCCTCCGCAAAATAGGTACTTCTTAAGGTCAGCCGTTTTACAGTGAGATTTCCTTTTTTTTTTCTAGTATGTTAGGAGTGCACACCTAACATAACTCTTTTTATTCCTTCCAGCACTGGTGTTGTTCAGGATATTTTTTTTCTTTCCCACTGTATTTTCAGTTTCCTTGATTGTATTTTTTGCCACGTTTCCGTCCAGCATCAACAATCGTTCATAGGCGGCAGCACTGATCCAGTAATGTCTTATTTTTGTTACAGTGTGTGGTAATACTAACTTTTGTTGTCGAAAAAGAAATCTGTTATACGTGATGCGAGCAGGGCTTCTGCTCAATTTATTCTATTCTTTTTATGTATTCCTTTAAGTGAAAGGTTTGGAGGATGTGTGGGAAGTGAAAGATATTAATCGTGAATCTGTAAGTCAATTCATTCTTTATGCTATTGGGTTTATCATTTTCCCAGTGTCGACCCATATTCAATTTTATTCTATTAAATGTGAAAGTATATTCTATTTGTTATTATTTAGTTCAAAGTCGAAATAAATCTTTAAAAATCCTTACAGTCCAATAAATCTATAAATCTCACATAGTTTTGGTCCTAATCGACCCAGAGTGACAGTAGAGAATCTTTTAATTATTCGTTTCAGCCACTCTTTTATTTTCGTTTCGCCATCTTGGCGAGAGTCGATTCCCGCGTTCTCGCAAGTGTTTTGGCTACTTGCCAACTATTTTCCGGTAGGCAAAAGTGAATTGAAAGGTTTTTTAATATTTTTTTTTCTAGCATTTGTTATTTTTCATTTTCGGCATTACAGCATTCACGTAAAATTGTTGACGTGCTATTTTCGATTCGTGGAATTTTGTCTTTGAGAAATTGAGATTTTCTGATTTCGATATGGCTAAAGGTAAGAAAGATTCAAAGGTTGAAGCCAAGTTTTACTTCACAATCAAGGAAATAGACAGATATGTTAAGCGTGTTGATGATTTAATCAAGGAGGGTAATCCATTTATTTTAAAAGAAATAAAAACAAAGCTATGCAATCTGATAGAATCTTTGGAAGAGTTAATATTTGAATTAATTGATTAAAATAATCTTTTTTATAATGAATACACAAATGCAAACGAGAAAGCAATTAATGCTTGTGCTGATATAAAGGAATATATTAGTAGGGCAAGTAGGAATGAAAATTCTGCTTCCGAGCTCATTGATAAGCCAGTTTCCAATGAAACGCAAAATATTCATCTTCGAAAATTTGAAATTCCGATTTTTGGTGGAAACCTTGATTATTGGATTACGTTTAAGGAAATGTTTTCTACGACAATTGATTCAAACAAAAATCTATCCTCACTTTCAAAATTCCAGTATTTTGTTGCATCAGTGATGTCGGACGCAGCAAAACTGATTAAGGGTTTTCCTGTTTCTGGGGATATGTACAGACAAGCTTGGGAAACTTTAGTATCTAGATAAGATGATAACAAACTCTTGGCTAATAATCAATTGTGTAAAATTTTTAACATTAAATCCCCCAAAGTTTGTAATGGAAAATCTCTTTTCGAAATCTTGGACACGTGCAAAGAAGCAGTACGTAATCAGGATATACTGGAGTTTAAAGGAATTGAATTGGTAGACTTGATTCTGATCTATACAATTCAAAATAAGCTCGATAACAACATGCGTACTCATTGGGAATTAAAAACTGAAAAAGGAAAATTTCCAACCTTTGCGGAATTTTCGGCTTTTTTGGAAAATCGTGTGAGAAGACTTCAAAATGTAAAGGATTCATGTTTCAAAGTAGAAACAACTGATAAAGGTGATTTCAAACCGCAAAAAAGGACCACCTTTTGTAATACATCGTCAGCTTCGAAACTACCAGTTTGCATCATTTGTAAAAACTCGCATGAATTGTACAGATGTCCAGATTTCCTAAGGATGTCATTGGATCACCGATGGGAATTTGTCCACACTAATAAGCTTTGCATTAATTGTTTAAGAAGTAATTTGGCCGCGAAATGCTTAATTACTATTAGGTGTAAGTCCGAAAATTGTAATAAAAATCATCACACCCTTCTCCATCGTTCAAAACCTACTCAAAATTTTGAAACTGCTAGTAATTCAAATCAGGTAAACGAACTGGAAAGTCCATGCCTTGCTAACCATATAAAAACAGTGGCAACGTTGTTAAGCATCGCGTTAATCAAAATCAAATCTTAAAATCAGAACTTAATTACTTGTAGTGCTCTGATAGACAGTGGCTCGCAGAGGTGCATGATTTCTTCCACATTAGCAACAAGGCTTAACTTGAAGATGATAAATACAAATCAGATTATTCCAGGAATCACTAATTCTGTTGCAGAAACATCCTTGAAAGAGACTAATATGACGATATATTCACACTCCTGTGACGAATCATTTGAGATGAATGTTCTGGTCGTCAAAAACATTACCATGGACCTACCTAATTTTCAGATGGAAATCACCAAGTGGCCTCAGTTGGAGGGATTTGTCCTTGCTGAT
This sequence comes from Dolomedes plantarius, assembly GCA_907164885.2. Classification (NCBI taxonomy): domain Eukaryota; kingdom Metazoa; phylum Arthropoda; class Arachnida; order Araneae; family Dolomedidae; genus Dolomedes; species Dolomedes plantarius. Next base: position 77,890,195 of record OU015503.1, read on the forward strand.
CCGAACTTTCACATCTCTACTCCTGTTTAAATTTTGATTCGAGCAGACTTATTCATTCAAATTATTTCTGGTGAGAAAATCATTGGTCCAAAGGGAACACCTTTTGCTATGAAATCTAAGCTAGGATGGTTGCTATCTGGCCCCATCTATTCAATACCAGTAAAGGAAGAAATTTTCAGTTGTCATTCTATAATCAACAGCGAACTCAATTCTTCCTTACAGAAATTTTGGCAAATTGAATCGATTCCAAAATCTTCAGTCATTGACCCAGTAAATGACAATTTTCAAAAAAGTGAGAATCGAGACTCTACTGGAAGATACTTTGTTAATTTACCATTCAGATCTATTCCGGTTCTCGGCGATTCCAAATTTGAAGCTTTGAAGCGCTTCCAATATTTAGAAGCAAAATTCAGAACGAACCCAGAATTCAAAACGAATTACTGTGAATTCATGAAAGAATACCTCTCACTAAACCATATGGAAATCGTCCCAGAAGATGAAGAATAGGTTCCAAATCAAGCTTTCCTTTCTCATCACGGTGTTCTAAGCGAGGAAAATCTAACAATCTTCGTGTTGTTTTCGATGCATCCAGTAAGGATTCAAGTGGAAATTCCCTAAATGATTTCCTTGAGGTCGGTCCTAAACTACTTCCAGAGATATTCAAGATCCTCATAAACTTTCGATCATATCGAATAGCCTTTTCAGCAGACGTCGAGAAGATGTTCCTCCAGATTCTTGCAAGTGCTTCCCACAGAGATTACTAAAGAATAGTTTGGAGATTTGAAGAGCAACAACCGATCTCCACATATCGTTTGCGCACTGTCACCAACGGGACAGTTTGTGCTCCTGACTTGGCGATTAAAACTCTCCATAAACTCGCTGAAGACTCCCAGAGAGAAAATCCCCGCATTTCTAAGATAATTAGGGAGAACTTCTTCATGGATGATCTCCTTAGTGGAGCTTCTTCGCCCTAGGAGGCATCAAGACTCGTCTACGAAATAAATCAAATTATGGAAAGTGGCGGATTCACACTGAGAAAATGGGCTTCAAACTGTCCAGACGCAATTGAACATGTAACAGAAGAAAGAAAACTCATCCATTCAAACGGGAAAATTGAAAATGAACAAGTTTTTAAATTATTAGGTCTGACATGGAATTCTTCTGAAGACACGATACAGCTACACATAGAGAGAACATCTGAAGTTAAAACAAAGCGAGATTTGCTCTCTTTCATTGCGAGAACATTCGATCCTCTAGGTCTATTGTCACCATCTATAGTCATACTCAAAATCTTAATGTAAGAACTTTGGAAAGATAAGTTGTCTTGAGAAGATGAAATACCTCCAGAAATTCTGAATGTATGGGAAAGGTTTCTATTCCCATACATTCATTGTCTGAACTCATTGTCTGAAGACCATTACTATTCCTAGGTTTATAAATATGGATGAAAGCGCAACTACTCAGTTTCAGTTACATGGATTTGCTGAGGCATCTCTGAAGGCATATGCAGCAGTCCTCTACCTGGTAAAACTAAGACATTTTGGCAATACCTCTCATCTCTTAGCTTCAAAGACAAAGGTGGATCCATTGTCTATGGTCACTTTGCCTAGGCTTGAACTTTCAGCACCATTATTATTGTCACAGCTCCCCTTGACAGTGATGCATTATCTGCCGAATAACCTTGAAGATGTTCATCTTTGGTTAGATTCTCAAATTGCCCTATGTTGGATTCACTCCCCACCACTGAAGGGTAACCGATTCGTATCGAATCGCGTGCATAAAATCAAATCTTTAGTTCCAAAGGACCAGTGGCACCACATTACAGGAAAGTGGAATCTGTCAGATTGCGCTTCCATAGGTATCCTTCCTGAAAAATTGCTTCATCATGAGCTTTGGTGTTCTGGCCGGTCCAGATTGTGGGATGATTCTTCTTATCCTCCTTTTAGTCAATATTCATTCTCTGATGGACCCGAAGAGGTTTCGGTCCATACCGCGGTAGAGAAAAAGTTTCCTGAATTTCTGCTTAAGTTCTCATCATACACCAAATTGATAAATGTCACTGCCTATTGTTTAAGATTCCTACACAATTGTAGAAACCCTAATGAACGTCTCAATGAACACTTGACTGCCAATGAAATAAAGTCTTCTCTTCTGCACATAGTTAGACTGTTGCAGACGAAGAAATTTTCAAAAGATATTAAATTACTCCAAAAGAAATCACCACTCCCTACTTCAAACAAGCTGTTGACTCTTAATGCTTTTCTCGGCGAATCAAACATCCTTAGAGTAGGCGGAAGACTGTTCAAACAACGAAATCTGACTCATGATCAAAAATATCCAATATTGCTACCCAAAGAAAACAGAGTTACTGATTTGATCATTGAGTATTACCATCAGAAGCATTTTCATGCAGGTCCACAGCTAACGTTATCTCTCATACGTCAAAAATTTTGGTTTACGAGCGGACGATTCAAGGTGAGGCAAGTGATACACCGATGTATAATTTGCAAAATATTGCGTGCTGCATCCTGCCAGCAGATTATGGCTGACTTACCGTCCGAAAGAATCAATCCATCAAGCTGCTTTCAAAAAATCGGAATTGAGTTCTGTGGACCAGTCACAATTAAACAAAATCTCACCAGGAGTAAACCAAAATGAAATCATACATATGTGTTATCATCTGCATGTACACTAAACCTGTGCACTTAGAGGCTGTATCCGACCTTTCAAATCAAGTTATACTCGAGTGCTTGAAGCGTTTCATCAACCGTAGAGGCTTACCCTCACATATTTATTCCGACAACGGAAAGAACTTTGTAGGACTTTCCAATGAGCTGAAAACTTTGTTCTGCAAATTGAAATCCGAAGAAGTAATGCATTTTTCATCCTTTCATGAGATAAATTGGCATTTTATCCCACCATATTCACCGAACTTCGGAGGCATCTGGGAATCAGCCGTGAAAAGCGCAAAAAACTTACCAGTGAAAACCAGAAAATCTGCAGTTCTCAATTTTGAAGAACTGGCAACATTTCTTTGTCAAATAGAGTCGTGTTTGAACTCTCGACTATTAGTGCCTATGTCTTCTGACCCTTCGGAGTCAAGTACTCTTACACCAGGACATTTCATAATCGGCAGCCCTTTGTTAGACATTCCTGAAACTTCAAATTGCCCCATCAGTTTAAGTGACAGATGGAAACTTTTACAAAAATTGCGAATTGAATTCTGGGACCGGGATTACTTAAATCAACTTCAACAAAGACTAAAGGCTTATAGCCTCCAACGTCAGAATCTTCAGAATGGAGATTTAGTGGCAATCCATGAGCCACAACTTCCTCCATTAAAGTGGCATCTTGGACGTGGGATTCAGTGTTTCCTAGGAGCAGATGGCCGTGTAAGAGTTGTTTCCATCAAAACTGTTTCTGGTGATGTAAAGAGGCCAATTTCTAAAGTCACTGTGCTACTGCCCGCCCCGGAGGATGTTCCGTCCAGCATCATCAATCGTTCATAGGTGGCAGCACTGATCCAGTAATGTCTTATTTTTGTTACATTGTGTGGCAACACTAACTTTTGTTGTCGAAAAAGAAATCTGTCGTGCGTGATGCGAGAAGGGCTTCTGCACAATTTATTCTATTCTTTTTTATGTATTCCTTTAATTGAAAGGTTTGGAGGATGTGTGGGAAGTGAAAGATATTCATCGTGAATCTGTAAGTCAATTCCTTCTTTACGCTATTTGGTTTTTCATTTTCCCAGCGTCGACCCATATTCAATTGTATTCTATTAAATGTGAAAGTATATTCTATTTGTTATTATTTTGTTCAAAGTCGAAATAAATCTTTAAAAATCCTTACAGTCTACTAAATCTATAAATCTCACAGCCACCATTATTTCAAATTCAAAATTCAACTGTTTTCTGAATATTTATAATAGTGCTTTAATATTATAAGGTTATTTTAACTATTTCCAACACTTAGCTTAGTTTAATTTGAAATTTATAAACCTTAATGTAGTTAACCAATATGAGACAAAATTTATACTTCAACTGTTGTTAAAAATGATTTCTTGTGTTTGTTTTGTTCCCTGCCTGTCAATTTCTTACAACATCATCATTTTATATGAAGGTTACAACTTATAACTTATATAAGATTTTAATTATGAAAATATTTATTTTTGTTCAACAAATGTAATTATGAAATGTATTATTTTACAATGTATCAGGTTTATATGATCAATTAGTAGTGTGATATGCCACACATTTTTGCTTTAGTCGTTGAGTTATCTTTGTCATTTTTGCTTTATATTGTTGCTTTGTATGTGTACAATTTGTTGGTTATGGTTTTCATATGGCATTCAGAGACAGGCATTGGCAGATTGAAGGCATTGACATATGGCATTGGTTTATATTTTTTTATATGTTTTTTCATTGACAGTGTTTGTATTGGCAATTTTTTTTTCATTAGCAGATAACATTCCCACATACTCATTTAATTGATAATATGTTTTGTATTTATTATACGGTGTGAATTTAGTATATAATGTAAATTTATTTTCTTCTACTTGGTAATTTGATAAAAATTGTATGAATATAAGCAAAACATTGACAACAAATATATTTTTACATTCTTGAATTTCGAAGTATCATTCAACCCTTCCAGGATTTCTTTTGACCTGTTATAAGCAATCTTATGTTTTGACCATGATTTTCCTGAACTTGACTATTCTTTTGTTTTTTTATTATTTTTTTACCTCACATGAGTTAGGAATTTACCTAAGGCCAGTTGTACTAGTCAGTACTATATTTTGCCCAGATTTCACCTTAAGTGGAGTCTGTATTGGAGCATTTTATATTTCCTACTTGTTGGCTCAGATGTCTCCTTAAGTACAGACATTCTTGATGCTATTTACCTCATTTTGACTTTTTTTTAATTGTTTAGTGCCCAACTGTTCATTAATTATATTTTTGACAGTTTGAGGTTACATTCCTATGCATTCATTTTATAATTTTTGGCTCACACTATTAACCCATTTAAGACCGCTCCCTGTTTCCTTTATTGGAAATGTACCAAACTGTTTTTTAATACTTCTTAGAACATTAATTACACAAATAAGTTGTTTCCATAAAATTAAATTTTATTTTATGAGAGTTACAAAATGTTGCGTTTTCGCAACATCAGTCCGAATCGGTATAATTTTTTAAATTTATTTTTGGAACGAAGTTTTTTTACGCGGCTTATAGTAGAGTGAACTGGCAGGAATCGTTACGTAACGAAAAAGCGTTATGACCCCCTTCATAAGAGCTTTTTCTCAAGGATTCTGTGGTTGAATGGTTATCGTATCGCTCCGCAGTACTGAAGAGAAAACCCTTCACTGCACACTGTATCAAATTTGATACATAAGATATTTTTCCCCTTTATATTCAAAAGCAATATTTTGTATCCACTTGTGTTAACTTGTATTGATTTTGAACCATCATAGCAAAGCTTTTCATAACACTGTTAGTTACATTTTCGGAAGATAGATGGCAGCAGGAATACAACTGCAATTTCAGTAAAAGATAGACGTTCAATTCATACCAGACCTGTCTTAGTATTTGCTATATTTTCAGTATTTTAAAGTCAGTTTACATCTTTGAAAGTTTTATAAATATACTTTAGAGGTACGTAGCTTTATAATTATTAACTACTTCTTTAATCTTTTATAAAAAATTTAAGTATGATTTCAATTTTATATATCAAAAATGATACATGGTGTACTTACGCCATTTTTTTAGGAAGTGGCGGGAAGAAAGTTTTTAACACAGAAAGAAATTGAAGAACTTATGAACAGATCGTGGAGTGATCATAGTGAAGATGGATCTCATTCAGAAAGAGATGGCAGCACAGGTGATCCTAATTATAAATCAAACAATGTTTCTGATGAAATTTTTTATGGTAGTAGTGATTCGGAAGATGAGGTATCATTACATGATAATAGCGGTGTTCTTGATGTGCCTAATGGTGGGAACATGACAAAAACAAATAGAAATCATACAGGGTGAATAAAGCCTGCAATCCACTCGAAGAAAACTAATTTACTTCTAAATGATGATCAAATTTTATTCCGAGGTGAAGAGAATCTCTGTCCTGAAATTATAAATTTAAACACACCTCTAAATTTTTTTAGTTATCTTTTTGCAGAAGATTTGACTGAGCATATAGTTCAAGAAACAAATTTATTCAGTGTGCAAATAAACCCACAAAAGTGTGTCAATGTAGCGAATTTAGAAATTAAACAATACATTGGTATTTGTATACTGATGTCTATTGTTCATGTACCAAACACTAAAGCATATTGGTCACCTGACATAGGCAATGATGTAATAAAATAATGTATGTCATTAACCCGAGAGTAGTCGCGCCTTTTCTTAGAACGCCAGTAGTCGCGTTCGGTTCATTTGCCGCCCGCTACCAGTTGGTCGAAAACAGAGTTGAAATTTGTCGGTGTTACGAGATGATCGGAAACGGAGAACATAGAGAAAAAATTATTGATTGAATTTTGGAAAGATAAATATTACAGCAATTACTATACATTTAATTTAAATATATATTCAGTTGACATTTACATAAATATTTTTAATATTTTATTTCCAAAATAATTTTAAATAATAAAAATTAATAAATAATTTGACTGAATTTATAAAGATACAGTGAATTACTAATTAGTATAAATTTTCAATTATAAATTTGAAATCGTTCTGAAATAAATCATTTTGAAGGACAGAACCGCAGTAAAAGATACAATTTACATCATTCATTCATTTAATTAAAATAAATATTCAATTGTATGTTTGAAAGATGTTTATTTCAGTTAATGTTTAAGTAATAATATTTCTTAAAACAATAAAAACAGGATGAAAATTTCTCTGAAATTATAAATATACAGCAACAATTTATTTTGAATGAATTGCCACTTGTAGATCGAAAAGCATTATTTCGGAAAAATATTTTGCAAAACTGAACACAAGCAAAGTTAATTTTGTTATACCCCGGAAACAAACATTCATTGAATTTGTAAAAAAAAAGAATTTTCCTGCGGCGTTGTTAAATAAATGTGTATTTTCATTTACAGTAAAAATTTTAAAAATAGATAAATTTTAGAAAAATACTTACCCCATTCTTGAACTATAGTATAAACATTAGTTGTATTATCCAAAAAAGAAAAATATTTTTATTTTCATAACTTCTAATCTACATTAGGAAATTCGCATTGTTTTGCACATTCTACACACAAATTAAACGTATGTTCTTTGCAGGTATACAGACTACATTGTTCACAAAATTGTTTTGTTTTTCGATTTTGCTTTGTTGTGCAAAAACTACACCTTTCAGTTTTTGGAGATCGAAGAAATTTTTTGGGGGGTTCACCACAAAATTCTCTGATCTCTCTTTTCAACGGGTTTGGCAATGTTATTATCTGTTTTCTTTCATTTATATGCTCTCTTAATAAATCTAAAGCCAGTTCTTTCAAAAAATAGCGACGAACTACCTTTTTTCCAGTATTTTTTTGAAAAATAATTTGTGAATTTATTCCCGCAATATTCATCAATGAAAAAAACACAGTAAGCGGCCACTTATTACTTTTCCTTGCGACAGAATAGGAACCTTTCATTTCATCAACTACATCAACGCCTCCTTTTGTAACATTATAATCATTTATAATATCTGGCTTCATTTGCTGTGATTCTTCTATCGCAGTGTCGTGATGCATTGAAGAAATGAGTAATACGGAAGCATTTTTCTTGGGTACATAAAACACTAATGTTATGTCTCCGTAAAATCCAAATGTGCTTGACAGAACTTTTCGACTTTTTGACGGCAGAAATTCTTTGGGGATTTCTTTTTTATTTTTTCTTAATGTCCCAATCATTGTAAGATTGTTATCCTCTAAAAGTGATTTTGCTAACGGAATTGATGTGAACCAATTGTCCATTGTCACATTTCTTCCGGTGCCTGATATATGCGCAATTAGACGTTTCACAACGTCATATGGAGAATTTCTCAAAATAAAGGGTCCATTTGGTTGCTGACTAGCATAAATTTCTAATTTGCTAACATAAAAGTTTATAGCATCAACAATTGCATATATTTTGATGCCATATTTAGCTGGTTTCGATTTCATGTATACACGAAATGAACAGCGACCACGAAATTGTTCCAGCATTTCATCAATAGTGACGTATTCACTCAAAGTGAAGTGCTTTTCGAAAGCGTCATTTATTTCGGAAAATATTTCCCTGATGGGGGCTAACCTTTCTAATGCACGCCTTTCTTTTCTGCTGTTCATATCGTCAAACCGTAAACATTTCAATAAAAATCGAAATCTCTTTAAAGGCATTGTTGATTGGAAAACATCGACACCTGTGCCATCATCGCTCCATAAATCTGTTAAATTTTGATGGGATGACTTCATAACCCCAGCAATATAAAGAAGTTCTAATACTGCTTTTAGTTCTGTTAGGCAGGTTAATTTACAGTCTCTTTCTCTCGAATAATTAGGCTGTTGACATTTTATATAAATATTTGTATATTTAACAATTTTCTCTAAAATGTTATCATTGAAAAATAGTTTCCAGGCATCTAAAACTGTCTTTGCATCTTTTGCACTGTTACGAACTCCTGGTGTTTGAGAAACTATGTTGTGTTTTCTCCGTCGCACATTTGATCTAGGAGAATTCTTTTCCCATTTGGTAAGATTATCTTTACCAATAAAAAATTCGGACGACGATATCACACATCCATTTTCTCCTACTTCATTATCTGATTCTTCAGAATCAGTTTCCTCATCCTCGTTTATATCTAAGGAATTTTCTTCCTCTGATGAACTGACTTCATCACTAATAGAATCCTCTTCTAAATTATCAAACAGTTCTAATGCTTCCTGAACCATTAAAAATTTTTTACGAGACATACTAAAAATAGTTAAATGGTCTTTTAGCAAAAGAGCAGAAAGAAAGACAGACTAAAGTCTACTGATCAAACTACGCTTACTGAGAATCCACGATTCAAAGGCCCGTTGCACACACAGCGTTTTTATCTCTAGCGGAAATTTTCTATCGGACGTCGTTCCAACAGTAGACCACAGAAGTCAATTGGAGCTTGCACACACAGCGGAAAATGAAATTTTTCTTCGACGGTAGCCTGTGCAGCTGTCGAGTGCCACTGTGCGCTAGCGGATTCGTTGACGCCAGATTGAAGTAGTTATCCATGTGACCCTATGCACGCTTACACACACAGCGGACTCTACCGTCGTAGGGTCATTTGCGAGAGGGGTGTTTGGGGGTTTGGTGGGGGGGGCGCTGGTTTTCTTGGAATCGTAGGGGATTCGAAAAGGAGGGCTCCTCCGATCCCGGCTGGGGGGAGGGGGCGTAGATGCGACCCCTCTGGTTTTCTTGGACACGTGCAGGATTCGAAAAGGAGGGGTGGGCCTTTTCCCCGGCGACGGAGTTTTTCGCCGTGTGTGTAAACTCTACTTTTAAAACGACGTCCGATGGAAAATTTCCGCCTACGCCGTGTGTGCAACGGGCCAAAGAATCAAACTTCCCTCCCAAGGAATTCGCGGAATGGGAAGGGGGAAAATGAGCGACGCAGCTGCTCGCACCACGGTCTTTCAGACCGATAAGAAGTTTAGAATGCAGTAAAATTCTGAGAAAACATAGGAATGCCTTGCAATTTTAGGACACAATAGGGCTGACAGTCAAGGTCAGCTACGCGGAGTTTCGCCATTGTACCTTTAAGGGGAGATGGGTTACAGAAAGATAACTGATTTCGGCGGCAAATAGACTGACGCGCGACTACTCCCGGGTTAAAACGCATTGAAAAGATAAGAGAATTTCTATATTTTAATGACAACAGTAAACAACAACCACATGATGACCCTCAGCATGATCGTATATATAAACTTCGACCAGTTGTAAATGCTTTACTTGAAAGATTTTATACCGTCCCTATGGAATCGCTTCTTTCTGTTTAAGTGTTGAAACTTATTTTTTGCTTTTTATTAATTTAATTCACACGGGATTTATATTGTGTTATTAATTTATTTTTGTTGGTGATTAAATAATAAAATTAATCCGATTAAAAATTATGGTAGGTAACATCTAAAATAAAATAATTAATTTATATATTAAAATTTTTAATTTTAATAAAATAGAGAGAGAGAGAGTTGGTTGAATAAAAGAGGGCTGCGCTTTTTGGCGTGACAAAAATACACTAATATAATCAATAGAAATCTACATATTAAATCATGTTTAGAGTTGAAAAAATAACGTACGGAATTTCGTTCCTGACGGGGTCCCCCGACGACACAATTATTTATTTATTTTTTTTAAAGTCTTTGAAACATTTCGCATGAAGAGGTACATTACACTTATTACATACAGTAATTGATTGACTTTTGCAGTGTTTACATCTTTTTTGTTTATTTTCACTATTTTTAGTAATAATATGGCCCATACGGTCTTTCCAAGTTTCGTTGAGAACTAGGGACTGTTCACATAGGAGTCCGTTGCGTTGCGTTAAGGAAAAGATGACGTTGAGACGAAAATAAACCAATCATAGGCCTCCAAACGATAAGCAATGAAATTTTTAACGCCTATGATTGGTTTACTTTCGTCTCAACGTCATCTTTCCCTTAACGCTACGCAACGGACTCCTATGTGAACAGGCCCTTAGATTTTGAATTGGAGATGGACTTCCAATATGTGAAGTTTCAGGTAAAACATAATTCATCTGCATTTCTTCAAGCCCTTTTATCAAATATATGGCTCTCTGAAAGATATAGATCTCTGCAACTCTAAAAAACTTATTTTAAAATTCATTACATCCAGGTAGAGTCTTCATTTTTCCCATACAATATAATCATTTTTCTTACAATATTGCTTACTTTCACATTTATTAGAAAAATGTCGATTTCACCTGCAATGTCTTTAGGCTATTCGACATTTTCACATAAAATATCATCATCAATAGCTTCTTCATCCGTCAAATCATCCGGATCTGCAGGAATAATGACGAATTATGGTTCATTATTTATTATCTTCTGTTGAGGGGGATTCCAAAATATCATCATCATCTTGCTCATGAAGATACACCAATGCCTCTTCCAATGTCAAAAATAATTTTTTTCTAGAGACAAACTTATCTGAAATGAAAATAATACCAATTTACTACATAAACAGGTATGTGACTTTCTTTTTAACATAATGACATTTCTATGCCAATTATATGTTTAACCCATTAACCGCCAAAACTATAAGGGGTGAATTTTTTTTTATACAAATAATATTGGCTATTCATTTGAACATATGCAAGATTAATTTATGGGGAAAATAACAAAACTGGTCTTCTGAAATATCGAGTGTTGCGTTCGCGCAACGTCAGCGGAATAAGAGTATCGACATTAAGTGAGTTCCACTGAACTTCTGCAGGGTTTTCTTCGATTTGAACACTGGGAGTTTTTTCTAGCTTTGTTACGCTTTAGAAAGAAAATTATCACTTTACAGGTAATTAATTTATCATAAATATTTAACTTATTTTTCCTTTACAAAATTACTGATTATATCCAGAAAACAGTTTCAAACATGAAAAGCTTCACTACAATCACTATGTAGAGCAACGTCATAAACTTTGCATGGATAAATTGTCTGGCTATGGCACTGCTTACTACGTAGTCTTCTGCTGTCTTCGGACTTGAAAATAAAAAGCCGCGTTTACACACGGCTTTTGCATGCTGAGCTTACTAGTCCTTCCTATTTTAATCTATTTCCTGCTAACTCTTCACTTAAAAAAGTGTTTGGAAAAGTGACAATACAACTTCGCGTCTAAGATAGACTATTTTCAGGAGACAATCTTGATATTTTACACGCATTTGTTAAAGTTACATCAATGTTGTTGGTAAATATTGGCCACCACTATTTTTTCCACGAATTCTTATTTTGTAATTCGATACTAAATTGTCTCATAACTCGACTCCTCTCATTTTGTCATTGTACTGTTCAATAAGATGTAGTTGAGGGACAAACACTTTTTTCTTTTGCGTTCTTGAATAACAGGAAGCATTTTTTATAGGAGGATTTTTTCCAAACGTTGAACCAAGAGTCACAACACAGTTGTGGCTCCATCGGACAACAATTATCTTATTTTCTTCTTCGAACTGAAAATTGTAAAAACCCCTCTATTTCTTTCGGACACATTTCACCGTTTGAAATGGGTGCATTTGGAAGCGGTTTCCCGAATCGTATCCACACCAAATTGTTGAAACTTTCTATTTAGCAAGTTTAGGTACGGTCTCACCTTATATAATTTATCTTTGCTATCGATTCCAGTCTTATCAATAAATGCAAATTCTGTTTCATGTTCCTGTACTGAAAACGTGACATCGATTCTCACAAAATAAGAACAGAAATGTCCTTATCAAGAGACCAGTAAATTTCTTCCTCAGGTAAAGAATAATATCCCGCCGGCAACAATATTCCAATGAACCGTCACATGAAGGCTTCAGATGCTAAAAAATGGGGGCGATTCTTTAGTTGGGCACATGAGTTGTCTATTCGACGAGAAGGAAAAAAAACCTCTGAGCCTAAGAGAAGATCAAATATATCTGCACTAGATTTATCCTGTATTATATTTTTCATAGTTTCGATTTGATCTTTTTCTTCATTTTTCGGCTCAGACATATTCAATGGTGCTTTCTTTATCCATTTCAAATATTCAGTTGTTTTTTTTAATTTTTCGAAAGACTTGTACTGCTTTTAGGAGGTGAAATCTTCTTTTACTCACACTTCAATTTCGACAGCAGTATAACATAGTAAATCCTTATTGTCATTATTCAAAATATTATCATTTCCTTCTTCTTCATCACTACCTTCTGCTGTTTGTGGTAGATTAACAACAATATTAGTTTCATTCTCGTCATCATCATCTGAATCTTCATCGAAAATTCTTTGAAGAGCTTCTTTAAATGTAAAGTATCTAGTTTTAGGCATTTCTATAAGTACAGAAGGGGGAAAAGTTCCGCAGAGTCGAACGTCACATGTGAATAAGGGAACTACCGTATTCCAGCTGACGTTGGGCCAAAGAAACACCTGTTTTCTCTTCCTACCCAGCCCAAACAAAAGGAACCGATTTTGGAATGTTCTGATATACTTTGACCTTGGCTAAAAATAGATCACCCCTAAAGCTCACGTTTGTCTCCCTATATGTCTTCTGTGAAAAAGACCAGGAGAAAGTTCTCGTTCAAAAATGCTTAACTAACTGTCTAAGTTTCGAACTCGTTATTCAATTAAAAGAACTGTAGAAGGCAAATATTTTTCTATTTGATTATTAACCCTACTCAAAAACTACTGTTAATATAAAAATCATTTGATAGCTAAATTTTTAACGCATTTATTTTGACCGTTGAGTCAACGCAACACCAGCGGTTAATGAGTTAAGGTATTTTTGTGTCAATCCACGTTAAAATGTGGCCCATGTCAAATTCTTATTTTTCATTCTTGGACAGAGGGGAGTTCTGTAACGACGATTTTTAGTTATAGTTTTCATTAATTGATTCTAACCCCTTTTTATTAACTTTTAGTAATCCCAGTCCAAATTTTTAATTTAGTTTACTTTCTTTCACTTAATATATGGTCCCTTCTTTTACCACACCTCATGGTCATTCCTGGAATTCCCATGCTGCGTGTTTTTTGGTCCAGTAACGGTTTTTCTTAAAGATAATTGTGTTTTGCACAGTTCCTAGTTGGATTCAGCTTAAGGTATTTTTTTGTATAACGTCAGCTTGTGTACGCTTGAAAGCAGGGCGTTTACATGTCAATCGCTTTTGTACCCAGTGTTACCTTGTTCAATAGGATTCTCGGACCTGTTCTATTATTCTTAAGCATCTGTAGGGGGAACTGGTTTGTTGTAAATTGCTAGTTTCGCTTTAGGGTACTGGCTTGGTTCCTACTAGCCTCGCATCAGGGTCAAACTCGTCGCTTTTCTTCGAAAAAGGCGCTTTTATGACGTCAAAGTATGCCGAGACCAATACGAATTCTTGGTGAAACTTAGGTACTTAGCTTGGCGCATTCTTCGTCGTTTCCTAGTACGCACACAAGGTTATTGGCACATTATTTTTGGCTGTCCTCTTCCGCGCTTTATGGTTTCCCGTACATGGCAACCATACTTCCTTCCTCGATCTGTCCAGATTTGAAAAAGTTTATATTAATCACAGTCTTGAGTTTTTCACTGACTGAGTGCGTGCAAAATTTGTAGTTTCTCCCAGGTAAGAGCTTCGGCTCCACCCTGTTGGAGAACCCATTTCCTTTTGATGAAATCTTTGTCATAACTGTACCTTTAGTGAACCGGCTAGGTTGCTCAAAATCGTGTCCCCTATTTTTTGTTTCACCGGCATGGTCTGTACACAGTTTTATGGATATCATCATGTACGATGTTATTATTTTGTGAAACCATAAGTTTTTTGAAGATAGCAATTTAAAATAAAATCATGTTTTTATTCGAAAAGTTGTCGACTGGATTTTATAAAAAGTTGAATTTTTTTCATCCCGTAGATTGCTAGCGCGTATTGAACTGGTTGTTGTGGTGATCAACGTAATGGATAGCTTTACCTCTGCATGTACTACATCAAAAGAAAATCGGGCCCTTAGTATTGTTTCCTGATCTCTGTCTCCCAAGGGTCCCGATTACTTCATAATACCATATGTACATAATAACAGCTTTTCGTGGAGCTTTACATGGTTGACAGATGGACATTTTTTGTGATACAACAGAATTATCGGCTTTCATTTGAGAGAGATTCTGCGTCGTAGAGTATGCGGACAGTTTTCACTGACGTTTCCCACACCTCTTGAAATCTCTTCACTTACATCTTAGGTTACATAACTCAATTCATTTGTACAGATGTACGATACCGTCTAGACTTACCCTCATAGAAATACCTTCTTGAAATATCTCCTATTACAATATATATATATATATATATATATATATATATATATATATATATATATATATGTATATATATATATATATATATATATATATATATATATATATATATATATATATATATATATATATATATATATATATGTATGTATATATATATATATATATATATATATATATATATGTGTATATATATATATATATATATATATATATATATATATATATATATATATATATATATATATATATATATATATATATATATATGTATAAATAAATATATAATCAATTTTCATTTTACTGTTTTTTGTTATTTAACGGTAAGAGTATGGTCCAAAAGTATTTGATTTACCAATCACTTAATTTCTCATTTTACATGAGTTTTATATGCATGGTGCGATAAGAATATTTTGAGAAAGCTTGACTCTGGGAGTCAGATCACGTTCCTCTCCTTCCGAAATTTTTTATAAGATATATTTAGACCAAAAACATGTTTTCTTAGATATAGGAATCCCCATATGTCCTATGTGTCATAGAATTTCCATCATAGGAACACTGACTGACAACTGATATACCTAAAACATGGGCTTCCTTACCAAACATTTGACGCTAAAACATTACCCTAATTTAAAACTGCGTATCTCGCTCAGTACTAAACCACTAGGAGTAACAAACTGTTGGCGAGGTCCAATAATGTTTCCAATTTTCCAATTTTAAAAGGTGTGACTCTCATCTAATATTTGAAAAGGAAGGGTTCAATTTGTCACTAAAAATTGTATTTACGGATGTATTTGTATACAGATTTGTTATGCTTTGTAACCTCACCTCATATCTAAAAACATTTCATAAGTTACACTACACATAAGCATCCAAAATGGTTATTTATTCATTTTTCGGAAATTATTAATGTTCGATATTGTAATTTAATAATTTGCTTCTTTTGTTCTGAAAAAATGCATAATATAAGACATAAAAAGGATTAAGTTCCCTTGTTTCGCTATGATTAAGTTTTGCAATTTTCTATCAACTGTATAACGAAAGCAAAACTGCAGTTTCAAAATAAGTATGCCAGTATGTACGGAAAAATATGCCGTATTTTAGATATTTTCTAAATGTTAAAAAATGCTGTTATTTTAAAATTTAAAAATTTATCTTTGCTGAAGAATTATCGCACTCATGTTTCAAACAGATATCGTTTTTTTAACCTCATTCCCCTATTTTATTTTCAATATTTTTTGAAGAATAAAAAGAGGAATTTTAATAAAATAAATTATTATGCTTAGTTATAATCTTTGCCTTCAATAAAGAAAAATTCTTTTGAATATTTTAAATGTAATAAGTTTTTGCACCAATTCATATACTAATTGTGCTCTTTGGAAAAATTATGACATATAAATTAGCCCTTAATGCTTTTTCTTGCTTTAAGCTTGGATACTTTTTCGATACAAATCTTGTATCACTAATTTCTGTGAACTATAGATGCGAATATTTTTTTAAAAAACGGAGTATTCTCTGTCTTGCGAATTTGTTATTCTTTTTTTTAAACATGCCTAAACGTTTAAAAAGAGCTTTTGCTAATGGTGTTACTGAGTGACGATGATAAAAAATTGCTTATTCTTATGTAGAAAAAATCTATGGCAGTCTATAATTATATGTTAATCAGTTAATTTCAGCTCCTCCCTAGCATCATGATAACATACACAGGTAATAAAAAAATAATTCAGATTAAAGTTGGAAAATAGGTCATATAAATGTTATTTATAACTAGTAAATTACATAATAATTTTATGCTTTAGTAATTTCCATTCATTCAAAATCCTTTACCGACATCTTTACATTGAAAGCCTCCTCTTCGAAGAAAAAAAGTGTTAATGTATTAGGTATGACAAATCTATCATCAGGGAGATTACAACAGAAAACTCATATTTATTTCCCCATGAACTAATTCTGACAGTGAATAATTTAATGATTGAATATGGTATGGTACTAACAGTCAATATCCTTGAAAAAGGGGTTAAATAAAAGTAAGTAGGGGTGCACAGTTAGATGCATGTGGGAACTAAGCATGTTTGTATATATTTTTACAGATAAAGATTTCTATGTTGCTCGAAACAAGGGAAGACCAGACTCTATGATACCAACTCTGCGTTGAAATTATTCTGTAAAATATAATCTCAGCCACCGTGTATGTTTCACCAATAGACGACTAAATAGAAAAAAAAATCTTAAGCCCGCCAAAATCTTCATCCTAACTGATTGTGACGGACATCATTCACAGGAAAACTTTCCACTACGCGTCTGTTAGACAACCGTATTTTAGTTAATTTGAAAACTGCCAGCACTGAGAATAAGGTAAATGATCTGTTGTCATTTAAAATCATGAAGAGGTAAAGAAACATTTGGACATCCCTTCTTGAAAATTGGGGAACCCGAGTTTTACCAGTTTGGGGAAAATCCTCATATTTAATGGAACTAGAAAGCCACAAAATACTTTATTTTCTAACACTTTGTTATCATGCATTGTACTTGCCTTTAACAAAGAAGACACTTTCCTCATCGAAAGTCAAACCGAACAATAAAGAAAGTGGCAGAAGAATGGTTCGTATAATCCTTTCCATACATGTCCGAAATGTGGGGAAATAGATGTTCTACTATTGGTGATCATTTAACACAAAAACAACCGTAACTGCTCACCTGTTACATAATCTTTGAAATAACTGGAAGTTATGTAAAATCAGATTTGAAAATTAATGTCCTAATGCAGATAGTGCGGTTTTATGTTACCAAAATTCGATACATAGCATAATTAAAATTTCATTTAAAAAAGAATCTTGTTAGTTGCAGCTATTTTTTTTCCATCCTACAAAATGTCTTGCAATTGACTTTTCATTTAAAAAGGAACCGACGCAGAAAAAGTTCGTCTTTTATTTTCATTTGAAGGTGTTAATTTTTATTTGTTTTTTATCGTCAATACCATCATTTGTATCACAGATATCGATTGAATATTCACAGATATTATTGAATGCAGGGGAGTGGTATGAGAAATAGGATACATATTGTTTTGAAATTATTTCAATACCTCTTGCAAATGTCAAATCTATCGACAACAAGCTCTACTTGCCGTGATATCAGAACACAGTTCGCTCTACGATTAAGTGGCCGACGGTATAATTTAATCGAGACTCTTATCAGATCTAAATCAATACTTTCATCCGATGGGTGGCCTTCGTTTTAAATTCAAAAATGATCTTCTAATGATTCTAGATGAGTATTCTTGTGCCTCGTACAGTCGGCCACAAAAGCATATAAGCACCGGTACCCCTTTGAAATTTTACAACATCCATGATTTGCCGATTTTAGAAAGGGGATTCGTGAATGGGAAGAAAATGAATGATGTGGATGGATAAGTGGAATGGCCATTCAAACAACCATGGAGAAAAGAAAAAAAATAACGAAGTGGTAATTATCCGGGTGAGCACAGATCGCTCCCCAGGATTATTTGTATGATCTAAAGTATAGAACATCATTAATTTATTTTTCCTCTCTGAATAAATCTGTTTAATACTGTGTTCTTATTTTGTGGCTCTTATTTCTTAAGTGTTTGAAATAAAAACGTATTTTGTGGATCAAAAGAAGACCAAACAATATCAAACACCTTTATTGAAAAGCTAAAGGCATTACATAATTGTCCAATTTAAAAAAAAAAGTCCAGCAAAGTTTTCTGATATATTTACAACGTTCGGAGTTTTCGGGATGTTTCACTAATTTGATAGTAGTCGATTCGAAAGACGGGAAAGTGTCAAACATTTTGCCCAGAATGATGCAAGTGGAATTAGAGGATTTTTTTTTATATAGGATCCGGTCCGTAAATATGATATGAAAAAGGATATGTTTAAAATGATATGGCTTCTTTCGTTTTCTTTTTGCCCAATGTTGTTAAATTGTATTAACGTTGTAATAAACGGGATGTGAATACGCGAAATCTAAATTGGTAGGACCACACAGCCGGTATTGTGAGCAGAATTTATGACGCCTCATGGCGCCTGTGAGCAGAGCGTCGGCAGTGCACAATAAATCGGGCAATAAAACCATAAAATAAGTAAGAGGACAGCAGCCATAAATCGAAGATCAAAGATTAGGAAACTGGTGCATGAGGAGTTGAGAAATTTCCCAGACGAGGAGAGGCGCCCAACATAATTAAAAATGCAAATCATAAAACATGAACCAACCTATGAACTAAGTGGCTCAGCCCCCAACACAATCAAGAGGCGGGGCAAGCAAATAGGAAGCCAAAGAGGCAAGAACCAATCACAAAAAAAGAAAAGAAATATATATACATGGTGTGAAGCATTTTTTAAGAGAGAGACCCATGACTTAAACAAAATGAACAAAAATAACTGAGCCACCGCTTGGCCAACGAAATTACGAACAACAGAATATCGCATGCGAGAGTGAGCCATACGAAAGGAAGAAAGAGAGACGAAGTAAGCTGCTGCGTGAACGAGAAGCATCCCGAGGCAATGCAATTGATGAATCCACGAGAGTACATAAAGAAATATAACTCAAATATATATAACTACGGCGTGACGATGAAAGTATTCTGAAATAAGGTGACCAACGAGTAAACACTACCGGAGCGAGATTTGATACAAGGTGCTATGATGAATACGTCGATGACCAACATCCAGTGCTGACTGACCCGTGAAGCAACCTAAGAGGACCATCGCAACCCAGTGTTCGAGATCCATCCTGAGTTATCATCGATCATTGACTTTTTAGTATCAATATAGAACGCTTTCGACGAACTTAGTGCACAGTGAGTTTTAAGCATTACCGAATTTAGGTGTGCTAGTGGTGCAACGTTAGTACGCGACAGTGCCGACAACCAATGTGTGAGCAGCGAACTTCAATTGCCCGCATCGATCTGTTCAGACGGACCTAGTGTACCCGGACTATCAAGTATTACCAAACCTTATGTGCGCTAGTGGTGTAGCGAGACTAAGCAACAGTGCCGGCAACCCACGGGTGAGCATTTAATTAATTATATCTATTTCACATCCCGTTATTACATTATCGCCTCTTAACCCACAAGGATCGGCTTGCTTTATTTGTGAAGATGAAATGTTTTAAATATAATTGAATATATCATATTGGATGATTCTGTATTTAGCACGATGCTGTATAATGAATCTGTAAATACATGTGTGTAAATAAAATTGTATATTTGTAACCTGTGTGTAGTTCCTGAGAGTTGTAACCCTTTCATTGGTGTGTGTTGAAACAGCTTTGGTCGCAACGCGACATTAATTAATACCTATACGTTCACAGTCTCATAACCCCACCTGGGTTATTACAAACGTCTCAAACTAAAACCCGTTCATATTTCATAAACTAAAACCCGTTCACATTTGTCAAACCCTTGCCCGATAATATTTGTCAAACACTTGCCCGTTCATATTTTGTAGAAACAATTGAAAAGATTGCTAATGATTGTTTTCCGAAGAGAAAAATTATATCAACTATATTTCCAAAGTCATCATACCCCTTTACAAATTACCAGTTTTAAATATGCGCCGTGTACATCAAGAAACTATTGAAAAGATCGTTCTTGATATATGTCGTGTTTTTGTATAAAAAATATTGAAAAGATCGTTATTGATATACATCGTGTTTTTATATATCAATAAACTATTGAAAAGATTGTTATTCATATACGAAAGCATCGTGGTTTCGTATATTAACAAACTATTGAAAAGTTTTTTTATTAATATACGAAAACACCGTGTTTTTATATATCAATAAACTATTGAAAATATAGCTATTGATATACGAAAGCATCGTGTGTTTGTATATCAACAAACTTTTGAAAATAATGCTATTGATTGTTTGCAAGCAATATGAGTTTTATTTAAGTGCCAAAATCTCATTTTTATATCAACAAACTATTGAAAAGATCAATATTGCAAGTAATTTCAACTTTATTTTCAGGTAATTTGAAAAATGTCTGACTAGTCGTCAAGAAAGTCTTGAGAAGTTTTCTATTACTAGAATTGTCTGAGAAAAATTATATCTGGAAAAATTCTCCCATCGTTGGTAATAATTTTGACACAAAAAATGGCCAGAGAACTTCTTATAAAAGACATTCTCAGGCCATAGTTTTGGTCCCTTTTTTTTCAAAAAGAGGAGATTAAAAACAAAATTTATCCAGGTATTTGGGGTTATGTCAGTCCATGGCGGCATGTTGGATAACCTTCCTGCATTGGAATCGATGGGTATGAAACAATCAAGATAATCGAAGAACAGTTCTTTCCGGCATGCACAATAGACATGGCAGGCATGTCTACAGGTAAACATGAATGTATTTTGAGGTGGCACTGACTTCTTGCACGCCCAGCAATTGACTTTGGGCAAAGCTATATAATGGATCGCAACAGAACTCATGATGGCATGTCGTCGAATGATTCCGAGATCCTAAAAGGTACTTTGATACGATTCGACCGGATTTGATACAAGGTCTCAGGATGCAGACTGGAGGTTTCAATCGGGTAAGTCTGTTCTATTCTTGAAATTATATCAGATCAAAATTGGTCGGGCCTGCTCTAAAATATGCCATAAGTCCTTCTGAGTTGTTAGACACAGAAGATCATGAATTTTTGTTGCAAGGGTTGAAATCGTTCTTTGCTCCAAGCTCTTCCCTAAACCCTGTATTACTAAACCCTCAGACCATAACTCTTTTACCTGCAGACTCAATCAGAAACCTTGCACACAGGATTTCAGTTGACATTTCTAAAGTTTACCCCACTGTCAAAGATCCTGAGGTTCTTAATAATTTAAAGTTGGTCGCTTTGTTCAATGCCCTCCCTCAAGACATTAAGGTCCTATTATTGAGAGATA
Source organism: Dolomedes plantarius (assembly GCA_907164885.2). Lineage (NCBI taxonomy): Eukaryota > Metazoa > Arthropoda > Arachnida > Araneae > Dolomedidae > Dolomedes > Dolomedes plantarius. Next base: position 77,912,068 of record OU015503.1, read on the forward strand.
ACATAAAAGATTTTCAGGCTGCTGTTGTGAGAGCTGACACTTTGCAGCAATTAGAATCTTCTAACAATTTAGTCAGTTCTGTAAATAGTTCCTTGCAAGTGCAGGAACTCCATGCAGAGATCCATGCCCTTAAGGAACAGGTAATTTTACTCTCAAAGCCTAGTTGTCAGGTAAATGCAATCCAGGTTTCTTCTACTTCGTCATCTAACAACCAAACAAAACAGGTCAAAAGACCACTGCCTTCAGAAAAGTTTCAACGAAAGGCTCAACGTAGTAACAATAGTACTCATCATACATCTTTTTCTAGGTCTGGGTCCATACATAACGTTACACGAGTTGTGTGTCAATATTGAAACAAGACAGGTCATGCTTTGGCAAAATGCTTTAAATTCCAAAGAGAATTTTGTAATGACCAGTCTTCATATGGGTCACTTACTCGTAACTATAGGCAGTCAAACTACTCTTACAGGCACAACTGATACAGAGGAAGGAATTCGAATTTGAATCCTAACGCCTCTCCCTTTAATCATGATTCTTTAAACCGGCAATGCGACAAGTTAATGCTGGTGTACATTCTTCTCTCCAGTCTTCTTCATCAGCCAATTTTACTGTTCCAAATTATGACTTTTATAATCCTGATTATGTCAAACTATCTAATCCAAATTATGTCAACCTATCTAATCCAAATTATGTCAACCTATCTAATCCTAATTATGTAGCACAACAACAGGGCTCCAATTCTCCTGTACAAAATAGATATCCTGAAAATCTTAATGTTCAAAGAAATAATAATTTTCATAAACATTTTTCTGCTGTTGGGTGCCAGATCTCTTCTGCTATCATAATCATGAACTCCACTGCTACTCAGTGTGAGCTTCCTTATTATGATAACTAATTACATTCTAATAACAAAATAGCCAATGAAAGAATATGTAGTGCTCAAACCTCTGCTAGATTACCTATGGTGAATATCAAATTTCCAGAAACTTCTATAATTGAACTAATCGACACAGGTTCTTCTATTTCCTTAAACTTTTTTTCACATGAAATAGCAATTTCTTAATTATAAAAACATTTCTAGTCGGGTCTCTACATCAACTATGAACTCTTCTGTCAGTTTCTCTTCCTGTATTGATTTTCTTTTAAACTTGAAAAGAAATTCTTTAAACATCCTTTTTTTGTTACAAAATTGAATGATAAGTTTTTTCTGCCATAATTGGTTATGACTTTCTCACGAAATTTCATATGGATATTTCAAATTCACAGGCTTCCATCACATTTGATGATACTGCCGTTCCATTTATTGATTCCGAGAATCAAGGTGTGCATTCTAATGTTGTTTCAGATGCTCAGAATACTACTCTATAACAATACCAAATTCTTCTATAATAATACCAAATTCTTCTGCATTTGTTAAAATCAGTGCTCCCATAATTAATTCAAATTCAGATTTATTCTTTGAACCTGTTGTTAAAAATCCAAATCTTTTCGTCCATCCATCCATTCTTGCAAATAATATATCTGTTAGTGAGCAACCAGATGTTATAAAGGATAATAATTCTACTCATTCTTTTCAACAGTCTTCATTTTAATGGAACTGATGGGGACAACCACGTGGAAATCTTACAAAAAAATCGAATTTTCAGTTTGGTACTTAAAAAATTGGGAACATTTCCCTGATTCGAAAAATATATAATTTTTGCTGTTCCCGTCTCTAGAACAGTCAAAATTTTAAAATTAAACTTGTAAACAAAGATTGCCACTCCCATTTAAAGGGACAGTTGCTTGTTTTGATTCCCTGCCCTTTCAAGGACTTTCATTGCTAGCTTCATTTTAACTGCAAACTCAATGATTATTAACGGCGCACTTCTTACCGCTGATGTATTCCAAGCTGTGTGTTTTTTCTGCCTTCAAATCGTATTATTTACTTTTTTGCCTCGTGCGTTTTACTTCGCTTGCTTTCATCGTGTTCGCTGATTTCATCGCATTTTCCTGCAATAATTTTTTGTTATTATTTTATAACTTCTTTTGTTTAATATTTTATCCAAGCCTACTTCCTTCTGATATGCCTCGAATAAACAATGTGGTAAAAGAAAGTATTATGGAGGTGTAAAAAGAACTGTAACAAGTGAAACGAATTACGATCAAATGAACGACATTGCGTCAGGTAAAAAAATACATCTTTCTGAAATCGATGATAATGTTTCTGTTAAAGGAAACTTTAATATTATTGTTGATGTAGACATTCTAAAAACTTTAATAAATACAGTTGTACTGTGCCAAAAACTGTGGTTCTGCAAACAGTTTCGATGTGTATGAAGATGTTAGCAGTCGAAATGGTCTGGCTACAACTTTAGTGTTGTTCTGCATAAAATGTAGACATTTCACATCCTCTATGAAATCCTATGCTTCCAAAGTTTATGATATCAATATTCGATTAGTGTACTGAATGAGATGCCTTGGTAAAGGCAAAAAAGCTGCAGATATATTCTGTGGAATGATGAATTTACCTCCTCCCCCTGCAAAGTTTGAAAGGTATAAGGAAAAATTGATGAATGCCTTATATACTGTTAGTTCCAAATCAATGATCAATGCAGTAAATGAAACTGTAGAATAACAGGATGTTGATACAGAGATAGTTGTTGCTTTTGACGGTACGTGGCAGAAAAGGGGGCATACATCATTGAATGGAGTTGTGTTTGCTACATCCCTTGAAAAAAGTTTTGGACACAGAATGCCTAACAAAATATTGCTTTTTGTGTAAATCCAAAAATGAATTCCCTTACGAGTGTGAAAAAACTTTCAAGGATATAGTGGCGGAATGGAAGCAGCTGACGTTCTCAGCATTTTACGTCGCTCACAGGTCACACTCAATGTACGCTATGAGAAATACCTGGGCGATGGAAACTCGAAACTATTTTTATGTGTTACTGAGGCCAAAGTGTACGGCAATGATATTGAAGTCGAAAAGCTGGAATGTATTGGCCACATCCAAAAAAGGATGGGGTGTCGACTTAGGTCTTTACTAAAAAACTTAAAAAATAACAAACTTGCTGATAGGAAAATTATTTCTGGTCGTGGACGACTGACTGACTGTGAAATAAATAAACTGCAAAATTATTATGGTTTAGCCACAAGACGTAATACTAACAAGACAGTTGATGATATGGCTAAATCCATATGGGGTATTTATTTCCATAAATTGTCAAAAGATGACAATCCGCAACATGGCCTGTGCCCGAAGCAGTTTTAACCGTCATAAAGGCAGTTTTTAGAAGCCTTGCTGACAAGAAGCTTCTAGAAAAGTGTTTTCATGGCTGTACACAGAACCCAAATGAGAGCTTTCAGCTGTATCTGGGAAAGGGTTCCAAAAACAAAGTCTGTAGACATTAACACACTAAAAATTGGTGTTATAGATGCTATAATATGCTTCAATGATGGTATGTACAGCCGAACAAAGATGTTTGAAACAATGAATATGAATCCTGGCTCAAATATGCGAGCTTCATTTCGCAAAATTGGCAAAACTAAAATTTGCGAAGCTGAGGTCAAAGTGCAAAAGCAAACAAAAGAAGCCAGGAAACATAGAAAAATTATTAAAATAACAGATAGATAATAGAGTAATACAACAACAACAAGATTACATGCCAGGAATGTTTTAAAATTGTTAAAATTTAAAAATTTGGGTATGTAAAGTGTTTTTTTAAGTTTTCTCAAAATGATATTTTTTCATCTTTTGGTACACTTTTTGAAAATACTATTGCAGGTATACACGTGAAACTTCACTGTATCATTAAAATAGTAGTTTTACATCTACTGAATTGAAATTTGTTTATATAAAAGTTATAAAATGTTTTAAATATGAAATTAAATATTAAAAAATATATATTTTTTTGCTATATAAAGTTTATAATTTTTTAAAATATATTTGTATGCCTTTAAGAAAAAATATATTGTATTCACAGTGTTAAATAAGGTATATAAAAGGTCCATGCAAATTTTGAAGGTAAGATCTTATTTAGTGATTTAGTAAAGTGTACCTGAAAATACACTAGAATTTTTCATGGTAAAAAAAAAAAAAAATTTGTATTGTTATATAAAATATCAGTATAAACTAATATATGCAAATTTTACATCAAAATGCTCACAATTTCAGCGTTTATCTGTGGTTAAAATTATTATAATATTTAAGTAACTGAAAAGTTATGGCTACATAAACAATAGCAAAAATTTCGACTTTTCCACTTGTCGTAAAGGTCCCTGTCCCCTTAAGTCATTCATTTTAATGGAAAATGTATCTAATGAACCAGTTCATGTAAACAAAAATGCTGTGTTGGGCCATGTGTCATCTATAGGTAAGCAGGTATCTCTTTCCCAGGCTCGAACTACCACTGACATAGAATCTGTAAATCTTATTACAGCATCTCCTGAAATATTAAATTTAGGAAAATCAGAATTTAATATTAATGACTGTAAGCTTTTTCATTTAAACCCTGGAGAAATTTCTGAACTGTCGCAACTGTTGAGCAATCATGCCACAGCTTTTTCATCTTCTTATAAGTCTTTAGGAGTTTTTGAATTTAAGAAGGTCGGAATTTAACATCGATGACTTTAAGCTTTCTAATTTGAATTCTAGAGACATTTCTGATATGTCGCAGCTGTTGATCAATCATGCGACAGCTTTTTCATTTTTTTCAAAGTCACTGGGACACACTAATCGTGTGATCCCAAATTTAAATTTTCATCATGACTTTCCTCTTAAGACACTTCCATTTCCTATGCCTCAGTCCTTGCAAGCTGAGACTAAAAAACAAATTGATGACCTTGTTGAGGCAGGCATCATTGGGAGAACAATTTCTGATTGGGTTTGCCCAATATTACTTGTTAAAAAGAAGCAGTTAAACTCTTCTGCTCCACAAAAATTCAGACTTGCTTGAGATCTGTGTCTCATTAATCCGATAATTAAGAAATCGTCTTATCCTTTACCAAAGATAAATGACATATTCTCTAATATAGCTCAATATCGTTACTTCACCACCTTGGATTTGAAAAGAAATTAACACTAGATTGAATTACCTGGAAAATGAGTTTCACATCCATGTGGGGTCAGTTTAAATATAAGCATTTAGTTTTTGGACTGCGTAGTGCAGGTTTCTTTTTCCAAGCTGTAGTTGATACACTCATTGAAGAAACTAATGAGGTAGGTATCTTTGCTTACCAGGATGACATTGTCATCTGTGCTAATTCTTTTCAGGAGTCTTGTCGATAAATTACAATCTCTTATTTCTGTCTTTACGAAAAATAATATCATTGCATACCCTCCCAAGAGCTCAATCCATCAAACTGATGCAGACTACCTAGGTTTTAAGGTGTCTCAGAACACTATCTCTCCAGTTTCTTCTAACATCATAAAAGTGACTTCCTTTCCAACTCCAAAGTCGAAAAAAGAGTTAAAATTTTTCCTAGGTGTATGCAATTATTATACACATTTAATTCCACGTTTTTCTAATTTAGTTGTTCCTTTGGTAATGACTTCTATGTCTGTACATTTTAATCAGACTGATAAAGCTTCTAATACATTCCAGTCACTACAAAAGATTTTCTTTTCTTCACCTTTCATCAGACAACCTAATTTTCACAAGCCATTCTATGTAAACACTGATGCTTCCAAAGAAGCAATTTCTGCTGTACTCTTACAGGACTTAAATGATCAGTTGTTACCAATATCATACTTTAGTAAATCTTTAAATAAAGCTGAAAAGAATTAACCTGCTCTCAAATTAGAGCTCATGGCAATGGCAAAAGAGGTACAAGCCTTTAAACAATATTTATATAGTAGATAATTTTTTGTATTATCAGATAGTAAACCTCTCGTGTATTATAAGAAAACAACTTCTCCTGCATCCATCACCACAAGATGGTTAATGACTCTATCTGAATATTCTTTCAAATTTATTCATGTCAGTGGGACTTCTAATGTTTTACCAGACAATTTTGGTCGCACATATGATGTTCTAACTCAGGACCTTACTTCTAATGCTAATTTAATCAATTCCAAACAATTTTACCTGTGGTTACTCTAGACTCTGAGGAACCTGCTCAGTATGATAATTTATTTAATAGTGTTAAAAATAATAATAATTGAAATTATGATTTGCATAACAATAATATTGATTGTATAGAGGATTGTAACGCACCTGATAAGGTGTCTCAGGTAAATTCCATAAATAATAATGTCAATAGAAATAGCACTTGTGTTTCTGCTCAGTTTGTAAAGCCTAGTTCTTGCTCTAACTCATGCTTTACGTTACCTGGTAATTATCATGCTAATGTAATTAATACTTCATCTGCTCTAACTCCCAATAATAGTTGTATGTATTATAAACCTAATTTGCCCCCCTTTGCTGCCTCCTCCCACTCCTCCACCACTACTCAAGCAATACATGTGCACAGTCCTAATCCTGAATCTAAGTGTGAAGCTACAAAGCACATACAAAACGTATTCAGCATCATCACGTCAGAGAGTGAAGAGTCGGAGAATGAAATCTCCTCAGCAACGATCCTGAAAGAACTGTTCAGGGATGACTAGCTCTCCCAAGTATATAATAAATCAATCAGTCGGGCGAAGGATGTGCCCAAGAACTTCTTTGTACACCCACAGTCAAACGTGTTATTTTATTCCAAAATGAGTGAGTTACCGGGAGAAAGTTATATTGTTCAACCCTCATCTCTCAGACGAAAGGCATTACACTTGGCTCATTTGTCCCACTTTGGGCTACGAAAGACGTACGAGGCTCTCTGCAAGAAGTATTGGTGGCGAGGTGCATATATAGGCTGTCCCAATTATGTAGCGTCATGTAAGGAATGCATCCTATACAAGAAAAGAAGAGTTGCGGTTGCTCCGGTCCAGTCTGCACCTCTTCCTACTGCACCATGTCAGCTTGTATCGGTTGATCTTGTCGGTCCCTTCCGCAATGGTCCCTCGTTTATCATCATAATAGCCCACATCCGCCGTTTTTTGTATTAGAAGATATGCCTACCACCACAGCAGAGTAACCAGGGCTATGTTCAGGTACATTGCCACGTTTGGCAGACGAAAACATATAACTTGATGCAGACCTTGGTCTACAATTCACATCGGTGGTGTTCAAAAAGTTACTGGATATGGCTGGAATTAAGCTGGAGCACTCTTCACCAGGGCATCCTGAGGCAAATGGGGTCTCTGATAGGATCAATGCCTCTATCAAAGCGTCGGTTTCGACTCTTCAAGCCCAAGGTGTGCTGTTCGAGACACCACTGCCAGTGCATGCGTCCTTTTACAACTCGGCTATACATTCTGGTACTGGTCACTCTCCTGTGGTAGTGCATTTTGGGAGAGCACTATCTCTAATGACAGATTCTGAAGATATTTTTGAAGACTTCCCACATATTGATAAAGTGTCACTTGTAGACAACATTAAGCAAACCAAAGCCATCTGGTCATACTGTTTTGCGAGGTCGTCTGAAAACCAAGTGAAAAGTGAATTAAACAGGTGCTGAAGATACAGACATTTGAAGGAAGGTGATATTGTATATATAAGATACACGAAACAGTTTTCCAAATTTCTCAAGGGACCATTTGTATTAGAAAACTTCCGCTTTTATGTAACTGTCACCATTAGACCTTTGGAAGACTCTGTCTCACCGAGAACGCTTATCCATGTCAATAGACTCATAAAAACTCCACCTCGCAAAGGCCATTTGATCGAAAAACATACCAATACATCTCCGACAGCTAATATTAATCAGTGTCCTAGTTCTTCTCCAGATGCCCAAGTGCGTATTCCACTGTCTAGGTTTCCAGATCCTGTGCTGGACTCCAGTCTTGCCAGTGTTCTGGATGTTGACCAATCCGTGGCTGAAACTGAGGGGAATTTTCCTGATATGGAACTGTTACTTCCAGCTGCTGACGAGGAGTTTCAGGCCCCAGAAGCAAGTCTAGCAGATGAACAGTCTGCATCGTTGTAGCATCCATCGATGCTGCACGAATCACCTCAGCTCCAGGTAGAGTCGCCTCCGATTCAGGATCATATTGGCTCACTCATGCGAGTGCTTCACCGCCAGAAACTACTATGACTTCTCTGACGCCGAGTTATACTCCAGAAGCTACTCCTCCTTGTCCGTACAATCTCAGACCTAGAAAATGATGTTCTTGGAAAGGAAGTAAGCGCGCACTTCTTCTCCAGTTGATGGACAACACAACGATTAGGGCGTCCAACTCTGCTTCTGCCTAACATCCTGAGTGGACTTGGAATCTCGCTTCTGAGGTATGCCTCTGTATCATTCTTAAATATTTTTCTATTTTAAGGGGTCTTAAACTGTTATTTTAAAGCATAAATGTGTTCTGGTTTCGACGTCCAATAACTAATTATATTCTTATTACAAATAGACAAAATTTGATGATACTCTTCAAAACTAATTCAAAATTAATATTTTCATAAAATAAACACTTTTGATATTAAATTTTTAAAAAATATGATACATTTATTACAACGATATTTTCAGATTTTTTTTAATGGCCAATTACTATCCGTAAAGTAACTCAAGTTAGAATTAACATATAAACTTTAATCCTATGTTAAAATAATCAGAAATGTTTTCTCTATAGAATGCATCAACTATATAAAAATATGACATCAACAACATTTATAAAAATTCATACAAAAATGAAAAAATAAAAAATAATATTTTTTATTTCTATTTAATTAAAAAAAATATTGAAAATACAAAATTCCCTCTTTATATTGATTCATTCTATAGAACATAATCATGTATACAAGCATTCAAAATTTTAAACAGATATATTCAGTACATTTTTTTTAATTTTACGGATAGTGGTGAAAATCATAGTTCTGAGAAAACAGCGTTTAAAGTTAAAATGTTGATGAAGTTAGACATAAAATACACTCACCCAATGTAAAACCCCCCAGGTGTGTACGAACACCCTTCAGCTAGCTCAAGCTTTTCATTTTTAGCATGAACACGCCTTCGTTTAGCCCATCTAGCCTGTAATGTTTCAAGATCAGCTCGTTTTTCTGCGGTTTTCACTCGCTATACATCAGTTTTCAAAGCTGCTGTTGTTGCATACACCCCAGGAATTATACCCATTTCTTTAAGAGAATTCAAGCGATCCTCACTACCTTCATTAAAAGCAATAACGGCTTCATAGACAGCAGCTTCAGCAACAGTTTTGCCACAACCAGAGGTCTTCGGGCAAAATTTCCAAATCACACAATTAAATGATTCATTTGAATTCTGTGTCTTCCCACTTAGACATCGTCTTAAAAAATCTGGAGCTGATAAATCTGTATATATATTTTTTATACACTTCATTACTTCCAAGGGTACAGAAGGGGTATGATTATAAATTCCCTTTTTATTATCAACACATGCAGCATGCTTTTGAATCTTGCACCAGGAAGTCGCACTTTTTGGGCAGAACATGTGCATAGATTCATCATCTTTTGAGCTCATATGACAATATTTTGCCCATACAGCTTCTCTCATGCTTCGAAGAGAATGACTATTTGATTTAATTGCATTCCCATAGTATGCCGTTAATTTGTCTACTAGTTTGTCCGTTAACCTCCCCTTTCCACTCAGTGGCTTCCCATCACACAATTTCTCACCCCGCATCTGTTGTTTCAATTTTCGTAGGCGATTTCCCATTCTATTTTTGTGCGTGCCCTATGCACTCTATTTTCAATTTCCCCATCACAGGGCTTAGCTTTCAAAAGTTCATTAAACGTTTTGGTTTCACCGTCACCAAGATACTTGGTGTATTGAACTTTTCTGCAAAATTCATAACGTTGGAATATTCTTGTCATTCCAAAGACTTCCATAATTTCTGCACTTCGCGAATGGTTTTTTTAACAGTTGTGATACAAATTAGATGCAGAAATCTCACAGGCTTTGCAGAAAGAAGACAGTACTTCAACAACGAGAACTTTCCCACTTTCTGCCCCAATAATACTATACCCTCATATTTTTGAAGTATGGCCACGGGTTTTCCACGTACCATTGCCACTTGCACAGAGATCAGAACATCCAGTTATTTTTTGTTCTTCTACTGCTGCTGTCTTCATGGATTCTTCAGCAAAAGTTTTAGTAGCACAAACAATTTTTTTCACGATATTGTCATAACATTTTTGTGTAACTAGTGGTGGCATGTTCATCACAGCACAAAAAGATTGAAGGCTAGACAACTCTTGACCAATACACCGCATGCTATAAATGACACGTTGATTAATTTCTGGGATATTTTTTTCTTGAACCAAGCATTGGACAGCTGTTTATTGTATTGGTATCATTGCATTGTTCATATTTTACAGTAAAAACTGAAGAGCAGCCACGAACTGACCCTTTGTAAAAGTTGACTTTTGAATGACACAAATTGCAACAAATAAATTTACTCAGCTCATTAAATAATATATTTATATCGATGACACAATATCCTTGTAATATGTCGGAATTTGAGTCATCTTTGATGCTTTAAATGGATATATTATCAATTTTCAGCTTCTTAGCAGACGCTGATTTACCTGTATAAACAGAATCACTTTTCTTTCCATGAAACTTACGCTTTCTGCTTCTATAACCCACAGATCGGTTATACGCTTTCCCCATTGCAAAACACTAAAAAGTTATCTTTTTAAACTTAAATTACAAAGATTTAATACTAAAGAAACAACATATATATTTAAACAAGCACAAAAAAAAGTGAATCCCTTACAAGATTGACAATAACAACACGTTGTTTTGAAAATCGTTTTAGAACAAACACATAGCGAAAGTTACAGTAGTTATTACGGTTCTTCAGCGGAAAATTGGAAAATTTTAAACCCTGGGGTTAGATTCGTAGAACTTTGTTGCTTTATTCAAGTACTTCAATTCCACGGATGTAGGCGTTTCTTCATCAGCTGCTCCGCATGTGCCGGGTCAACTGGCGTACCAAAACGTAAACAAACACCCGATATGTCATGTATCGGTTGATTGTTTAGTCTGTAACTCACGTTCTATTAAGAATTTTTTAATGCGGTTTTTTAATATGATCAGAATTAATTACAGAAAAATAATTCGTAATAATTTTTCTCGATTTTATGAAGCTTGAAGACCCCTGAGACCCCTTTTTTAACGCTATTAAGTCATTTCAGTGCTGGGATGGCTATTCTGATCATTCACGACTCTCAGTATTCTCTTAAAATTAATATTTTGTCTTCATGACCTTAAAAAATACAAGAATTCTTCGTTTCGATTCTGTCAAAAGTAAAATTAAATATAAAGCTCGTTAAATATTATGCTGTGGTAGCCAAATCTTAAAATATTACACTTGATGTAATTATCTAGTAGAGCAATTGTAAAATAATTATGTAACATAGCAATCTAATGTAACTAGGTCTATGTCAGTAATGAGCAATTAAAATTAATAGGTATCCCCATAGAACACATCATGTATTAATATTCAATAAGTGATTGTCTTTTCTTCACATTTCATGTTGATTTCAAGGAACTTCATCGGACACCAAGTTGTCGTTCTTTCATGAGTTTCCTTGAATCGAAGTCTAAACTTTTTTATGCACTTCTTTATGTGCAACCTGTCTACTGTACTTAGTCATATTAACGTCAAAAGTTTTCCTTTATGTTAAATGTAGTAAAGAGGCCATATGAAGGCAAATTGTCTGAAATCTCATGGGTCTGACGTCAATCATGTAAAAATGTATGTACATTGTAAACTCACTCTTTTGTTCAGTTTTTTTAACCAAGCCAGCATGCAGCTTGATGGGTTTCCAGTCTTTTATTGTGAACATGTTTAAGTGTCGGACATCAACAGGGTCACTATAGTCCTGTGCCTGCTGGACATTGGTGAATTTTTTATAGTTTTCTTTTTTTTTGTATATCTCACCTACCATGTTGTGAAGTGTGTAAATCATTAACTTGTCCTTTTTGCAAACATAATCATCACGTAATTTTGCTATACTGTATAACATTGTTGAATAATATGCTATTACATTTTTCCATGATTCGTGAATTTTTTAATTTTTCTTTGTAATGCTCTAGGGTATGTACTGATCTTAAACATGTATATCCCAATTTATATTTTTGCACTTGTTTTCTTAAGTTTGTAAGCCCAGTTCACTTTTACTTTTTGTGCTATGCATGGTACAGTGTGATACACTGTTTCGAGGGCTATGTTTTTCATGAAGACATGTCTTGTAACTTTCCTTATATAGTAATGACACTTATTTTCCTATGCAACCATACTTTTTGTCATAAGGTTGACTCTTATAGTGCATTCATTTTTTATGTATGACACCTATTTAAGTTGATTTATTTTTTTTATCACTTTTTAATGTGTTTTGAATGTACTTTCTATTAAAAATTTCCAGGGGTGATTTTTTCTTTGCTTATTCAATGGCTGGCCAGCCGACATGAAGTGTTTTACTCGTGTTTTATTTTATTGTATAATGTACGTCATGCCCTGTACAATTTCAACTTTTACTGTATAATATTAATTTAATTAGGAAAAAGTTTTTCCCTCATTGAGTGCCTCCAATGAAACATTGACCTAGCATAATCATTAATGTTGTTTTTTTTCTCTCACGTCTAGGATCTTCAATGTAATACATTTGACTGTTTTGATCACTGTTGTTTTTCTCACAGAGGATCTTCAATGTAACCTATTGTAATTCTTTTAAGTCTGCCAACTCCCACTCATAGCAGCATAAGGTTAGTTAAGGTCTTGTATGTTTTTATGTTTTTTTCAACCAGTTGGTGAAGGGGGAGAGTGTTATAAAGGCACTCGTGTATTACGTGTAAATCACAATTCATGCCTTTATAGCTCTCCCGAATCAGTATAAAGTACATGTACAATTTATAAGATTTATTGCCACTAAAGCCAAGTTACGCCAAAACATTTAGCGGTTGCCCTTCCTGCGCATGCGCTTGGCGAATTTTTGGTATCTTGGCGCAGACCGAGGCGAATGAGGTTCTCTCCTCGAGAACCGGTAGTCAGATTCCAGCTCAACGGGGACCGAGTTAGTGGCTGGTGTCGGTTGTTGGTGAGTGAGTGGCAAGCAGTGCGGTTTAGGCAGCGGTAAAAATAATGTTCCCTATCATTTTGTAACTGTTAATTTCTAATTTGTCATAAATAAATTTATAGTTTAGATCCTTACTTTTGTAGTTTATGTTCGCATTTGTTATCTTAATTGTTAATTTAATTTCCTCTTCTATGTTAAACTATGAACTTGCTTCTTTTGCGACACGTGGGTCGAGCAGTTAGTCAGTTAACCAGAATGTATATCTTTAATCTCTAACTTAACTATAAAGCTTATCATAGATGTTCCCTGAGACAAACGAATCTGTAATTTGTGTGGTAATTATTTCATCTATATCTATAAGATTTACAATATTACCTCTTCCATTCTGGTAATGTACATGTGCCACTATGCCTCGTGAGGCCAGTTTACCACTATGTAACAGACTGTCTGCACCATTCACTATACTGGTTCATTTTATTTCTAATATTAGCACCATTTTAAACCAAGTTACTCTGCTTGAGCTCTTCTGCTGCAAATTGCAACCTTACTCTGGAAATAAATTCATCGACAAACCCTATTTGATATATTTCTTCAGATTCTTACTTTTCGGTGTTGTCAACGCCACGTTAGAAATCCATAAACATTTAAGATCTCAATTAATAATTTTGAGGTCTTTTTAATTAATAAATCATTTTCGTTGCGTGTGTTATGATATCAAACTTTCTGCGTTTACCACGGAGTGAAAATCTCAGCTAGTCAGGAGACTGTTATGGTTACAATGCCACGAAACTACACTGGTAACAGCTCTTTGGGCGGTGTGTATGAAAAATATCAACTTGTGAAATATCATGTTCTTTGTTGTATTATCATGCCGACAAGTCATGCCGACAGGTGTATCGAGAATGGAATATGAAGGTCCTCAAGGGGTTAGATTTAATTTATTGAATATGTCGATAGACTGGATAGAAAAGATCTTCCATATCATCCCGAGACATAACCAATCAAAAACTGTTTAGATTAGCAAAGGAATTCTAGAAGAGCAGGTAAGTTTGTACAAATTTAGTCTTCCTTAGATCTGGCTACATCGTTTGTTCTGCTTTGATTCAATTAATGTTTGATATCTAATTATATTTGCTAATAGTTTGTAATGGGCAAGCGGTTTCGATTCTTGGTACTTGCATTTTCCGAAATTGTGCATTTTTTAAGGCAATTGGCCAACATTTCGAATACAAATGTTCCTACAGAACTGTGGGAAACAGAATTCGAGGAAATGGAGATCCAAACTAAGAAACCAGGTAGGTAAATCCAGTTTCCTAGTCTATATATTTTGATACAATGCCTTTGATTGGTTTAAGGTGCCACAATCTCACATTCAGTGTCCAGTGATAAAGAATTGTCCTATTCATACTTCACCTTAAGACACACACTTAGACGATTTCTTTGACAATAATTATTGATTCATATCTTTAATTATAATGAAAATGTATATTTTAGATAATATCAATGTTTTTCTTAATATTTTTTTTCTTGTATCCCATTGCATAGGAGTATTTTTTAAATTTTATTACATTTGGGCTTAAAGAATGTTTGTGTTTTTAATTTTTCTTTTTAGAAAGCAAATTTTGTATAATTACTGAAAATTTGAAAGTTTTAGCTAAGCTCTATTTAAAATCGGTCTTTTAGTACATGGTTAGCATGATTACTTTTAAAGTATGGACAATGTAGCCAATACCGGTATGCCAAATTTTGTCAATTTCTTTTGATAGTAACAACCATTCATTTTCCTATTTATCTCTTAGCTCTTTTAAGACACGTTAAGGTATTTGAATTTTCGGTAGGATCTTTTCTAATTTCTTCCATAAAATATTGTTTTGATATACTAAGTTATAAACTCAGGGTCAATTAAACAGTCAATTAAACAATTGACATTTGATGTTTATATTTCAATGTTTTATTTAAATTTTGTACTTTTATGTAAGAAATTTTTTTCGTCAAATGCGTAATTGTGATTTTACGTTTGATGAATATTTTTTTTAAAAATCGTTAAAAATACTTTTCACTTTACAAACAAAATTAAATTCTTGCTTCAAAAATAATTATGTGATCTCTTTAACCTGAAAACATACAACTTACTAGATAAATAATAAATTGCTAGATTTTTTTTTTCTACAATATAAACTTTTCTTTTAGAGGATTCAGTTTTGGTCAAGTCTGAGGGAACACATGTGAATATCCAATCCTCTGATCCTAACTTAGCATTTTTGTGCAAACAATCTACACAAATACACGCAGACTTAAACACACATATTGATGTAAAAAATAACCACAAATGAAGAAGCGGTACAAACTGTATCAAAATTATTTGAATTTACATGATTAAAATTTCATTATGAATATATTGGATATATGAGTGAGTTGTGAATTATAAGTATGTTTTTGATATGTTTTTGAATTGTGAATTCTAATTAATGTTTAATAAAAAATATTTGAGTATTATATATGACATATTCTTTGAATAATAATGATCATAACAGAGCTCTACAGAATAAAGTAAAAATGATGTTAATAGAAATTAGGAAATATGATGATTGAAATTAAATGTAATGATCATTCTTGCATGAGAACTAATTTAAGATTGTTTATCTTTTTTTTCAATTTATTAATATGTTGTGCCTCTGGGTACTTTACAGAGCCAGCACATCTCAACAGGAGAAATTATAGAAGCTTCTTTATGTAATAAATCTTGGCATCAAGCAATTTGTTTTTTTTATGTGCATATTTCTATTTTTCCCACAGTGATATTTTGTCTTCTATATTTGTTTAGATTACATGTGAAATATTTTGAAAAGGGACGGTTTTAAAACTATTGGAGTTGAATGAATCAAATTTTAATAAAGGACGGTAGACTTATGTAACCACTCAAAGACTTATTATCTCCAATCTTGCAAACATTCAGCCATAGACTTGAGAGATTTCAACCATGTAAATTTTAATTTGTGTATCGAGACTTTACTATTAACAGCTACATTTTTTTTCTTCTTTTATTTATATTACATTTATTTTTCTCATTGTATAACTTTTTGAATACTACTCAAACATCAATTCTATTGCTACTGAATTTTAAAAAATCATAATATTTAAAATTTTAAGGATCAATCGGTAGTCAATGCGCTGAGAAGGGCCCTAGCTGAATTCAATTTGTTCCCGTCCCAAATGTTAGAGGCACGCTACGCCTATGGTCCAAAGTATACATGTAAGGGGGTCATACTACCTTTTTTATTTCACTGATAAGCAAATTTATAATGAACTCTGCTTTTCAATGCTTCTTGGTGTCACAAATCACTCTAATTTTTATTATGGCGTTATAAGAAAATATTGGTTTCTTTACAGAATTCTGAAACTGGAATCCATCTTCACCTCATTGTGATTTCCTTCGAAAGATTCCATATCTCACTTGGCAGTGTGCTCGATTCATAATCTGTAAGTTGATTTAAACCTCACTGAACCCATTTTTTTATTCTCTAGATATCCTTTTTTTCAGCAGTGAACTTGTGGGCAAAATCACAAAGTTGTGAATATATTTTTTTAAATTTATTTTTTGTACTTAAATTTGAATTTTTATATGAAAAATCATAAAAAATATTTTTAT
This sequence comes from Dolomedes plantarius, assembly GCA_907164885.2. NCBI lineage: Eukaryota > Metazoa > Arthropoda > Arachnida > Araneae > Dolomedidae > Dolomedes > Dolomedes plantarius. The sequence goes on from OU015503.1 coordinate 77,928,793, forward strand.
TACATAATTCTTAATTAACAAACAACTAAAATTTTCAAATTTCTCTTTGTATATTTTATATGCTAATCCGAACATTCTCATAAACTGTGGTTGCAGTAATTTGTGGATTGATATTGATTTCTTTATTCATTATATTTTTAACTGGCAAGCCTGTTATTAAAGTATTAGGTATGTCCGAAAGTGCAGTTCAAGGACTTCAGTTAACCATGACTCTTGTGAAAGTCTTTTATCACAACTGCTTACCAAAAAAAATTAATTTTATATTATAAAGTTATAAAACGCCAAGGGTAATTTTACTCTTGATAGTTAATATTAAATTTTTTAAAAAATTTAATTATCAGAATTTCATTAGAAGTAGTTAGAGGTTCATTCATAATTCCTTACAGAAGTAATAAAGTTAATAAAATTGCTTTTTGATGTATTAGATCATTCGTTGATGAGCTAATAGGTAGTTGAATGTCATTTGGAATACTAACTTCTGCCTAGCATATATTTTTTTTATTATTTCATTGTCAAATTTTGGTGGATAAAATATATTTTTGTGAGCAGCTGTTATTATAAATTGTAAGGATAAGGGCAGTAAAAAAATATTCCAAAATATATTATTTAGGTTCAGTTAATTATTAAACAATTGTTGACTATAATAAGGTTATGCTTGCAAGTGTGTAGGTTTTTTTTATGGTGTATTATTTGGTTTATCTAAGTTAAGTTGAAAAATGATGCAAGCATACGAAGATTGACTGGCTGTCAATGTTGAGTGCAGTGGCATAGATTATTTTACAAAGTGCAATAAAATACTTTTAACTTTTCAAACCAAACTTCTAACCAGAATTAAAATAATTTTTTAATAAAACTTTTAAAATTGAAAATATTTTCATGGATCTAAAGAATGGAACAGAACACCTGCATGGTCAACTAATTCATGGATAAAAGATGCAGCCCTAAAAGCAAAAGGCCTTGTTTCTATAAACTTTTATAATAATCATGTTACAACAGTATACAGAAACCAGGCTTTTTGCTTTTAGAACTGAATCGGTTATCCATGAATTTGTTGACTATACGGGTTTTCTATTCCATTGTTAAGATCTGTGAAAATACTCTCATTAGCAAAATATTTTTAAAAAAATTTAAATTTGGGTTAGAAGCTTGGTTCCAAAAGTCTAAGTGTTTCTTCACGCTTTATAATATAATCTATGCCATTTCACTCAACATTGACAGCTAGTCATTATTACCCACCTCATTTTTCAAATTAATCTAGACAAATCAAACAATATATCATAACAATTGTTTAGTAATTACTGAATCTAAATAGTATATTTTGAATAATTTCTTACTGTGGTTATCCCTAATAACAGCTGCTCGCAAATAAAAAATATTTTATACACAGATCTCCACCATAATTTGACAATTAAGTAACAAAAATATATGTTCTATTAAAATACTATGCAGATGTTAGTATCCCAAATTACTTTCTACCACATTTTTTGTAAAAACCAATTACTGTGAAAGCTACATCATATAATAAATGTTTACTTTATTCATTATTATAGTAATAGATTAGTTGTTAAAGAGTATTCACCCTTTTCACTAAATTTCTGAGTACAGTAAGACATTCAATCCTGTTAATTACATGATTATTTATTACAGATATAAATAAAATAGATTAGAATTCCTTGATAGAGTACAATAATTGAACGCTGACCTAGAGACTTGTTTAGAATGACAACAAAATTTTCTCTTCACTATCGAGAATCACTCTCACATTGAAAGTAAAGAAACACAAGAATGAAGATTGAATACTAAATAAAATATTAGCATATAAAATCTTAAATTTGTAAATCTGACCCAGCATCTGTATTATTACTCTCTATGGCATGTTGTAATCAGATTTAGAAATTTAAGATTTTTTATGCTAATGTTTTACTTAGCATTCAATCTTTATTCTTGTGTTTCTCTACTTTCAACAGCATTATTCTCAATAGTGAAGAGGAAATTTTGGTGTCATTCTAGACAATTCTCTGATTCAGCTTTCAATGTTGAGCTGAAATTATGATCAACATTAAAAGATTATTATTGTACTCTTATCAAGGCAATCTACCCTATTTTATTTATATTTATAATAACAAATTAATCGACATGGTTGGATTTTCTACTATACAGAGAGAAATTTAGTGAAAAGGGGAATACTCTTTAACAAATATTTTATAACTATTTTCTATTAGTATATTTATTTACTCAAGTAAATATTTATTACATGATGTAGTTTTCACAGTATGTAATTGGTTTTACAAAAAAATGTGGTAGGAATTTACTTCTTGGAAGTAGTTATCAATAAAATGACAACAGATTTAAAACTGCATTCATGTGTTGCGTGCTGTTTTATATCAAGTGTTTTTAAACCCCTGTCTCAGAATTTATATTTCCTAATTGGATTTAATTAATTCTACTTTATCAACAATGAATTTTTTCAACTACTTTCAACAATCAACTATTTTTACAACAATAAATTACCCTTTAATGTACAAAACTATGCAAAAAAAATTTTTTTTAATCTGTAGAGCATTTACTAACTCTACATCAAAAAATAATTTAAATAAATTCTTCTTTTGATTCATAAATTATATCAGGGGATGGGAGTCATTTTCCTTTCACATAAATTTATGAACTGATTTTCTCTTTCTTTTTTTTCCCTAGATGCTGTAAAGATGGAGCAGAGGTACAACGAAAGGATTCTGTTTTGTAGAAAATATAGAAACAAATTGTGTAAATGTGCTATGTACTTTCTAAATAAACTATTTTTACTTTAAATCAGCTCTTTTCTGTATTTAAAAGCATGTGTTTCTATAATTATCTTCTATTGTTGTGTAATTTTAAGAAATATTACTATCATAGTACTATTTTTGAGAAATTTTTTGAAGTGTTGGATATTGAATGTCCTATATAATATAAAAGGAAATATATAAAAAAATGACTTATAAGAATTTAACGAATTACTTTTGAATTCACAAAACTATGCAAAAAATAATTTTCTTATCTGTAGAGCATTTATTAACTCTACACCAAAAAATAATTTAAATAAATTCTTCTGAGCAACTTTTCATAAGCTCACAAATGTTTGAGTATGGGTTTCATCATAGCACACTAAACATTACTCAAGTTTTGAAAAATGAATGTATCAAATTTATGTTTATAAATTTATCAAATTATGTTAATAAATTTTATACTGGGAAAGTACAAATTTTTGGGGTTAATTATTAAAAACATGGATTTATGGATGAAATGCAATAATATGAATTGAAAGAATAAATACATAGTACTGTTGTACATACTACATCTCATTCTAAATTAAAAAAATAACGGGAACCTTAGATGGAATGGAAAGATAGATTTAGCTTTAATGGTTGGTATTAATATTACCTTAACTTTCAAATTTGGGTAAATGTATCTTAATACAAAAGGAGGTTTTGTTTTAACAAGTAAACTTGTGATTCATATGCAAATTTTTAGGTAATAGCAAAGATCAGTATTTGGTAATACCTAAAAATACATAAGGCAAAACTCGAAAGAATGCTAGAAATATGAAGGCAAAAAAAATAATAATAAAAGTGAAAGGGTTGATATCAGAGGTTATTCGTCAATGTAATAAATAATAAAAATAAGCATATAAACGAAAGGGTCCTACGCAAAACCGATTTTGGTAGAATGCCGGCATGACGTCCGGACCTACGGCACATTGCTGTTTACGAGATGGGTAGATGACGGTATGTCGCCAATAATTATTGCTTCCGTAACCGGCCCGGCAACCTCCGGTTACGCGGCGTCTTTGTGTCTGCATGGATGGGTTCCTCGCGGCTGCCTCACGGTTAGTAATCGGATGAACGATGGCTCGATTCTTACCGGAATCGGCCCCGCACTCGACGGATAGACTCGGGCGAGAGGGCACTCCCGTGACGGATCCGATTCTGACCTAATGGGCCTGCCCTGCAGTGGAGAAATCGGCTGGCTGGAATCTTCCGGCCCCGGCCCGATGCCCCTGGTTTGTTGGGTATATATAAATATATATATATGTGTGTGTGTGTGTATATATATATATATATATTTATATATATATATATATATATATATGTGTGTGTGTGTGTGTGTCTGTTAGTTACCGTGATAGACCTAAATCGAAAGAATGTCGACTTTCTTTTCGGTGAATGCCAACGTTCATATAGTCGCTTGGTGTAAGTCCGAAATATTTGCGAAATATCTTTATTTCTTACTTACACCGGTAAATGTCGACATTTCTGCGTTTCGCAGGATTTTCTGGAACATATTCCGATATATAATTTTAATCGTGACACGACGTTATCACTGACATAATTTCAACGCAATTCCTTTTTTAATTGCTGTATGAAATTTTTCCTTCAGGTACGGTTATCTACCACGCCTTTGTAAATAATGCAAGCTTTATAGCTGCAAAATCTAAGATGTTATAAAAGGTTTGAACTGGCCATCGTTTTGATGCGGCTTTCACCGAATATTTTCGTGCCATTTGATCAAGTACATCAACACCGTATTTAGTATCATTGTAGAAAAATACTGTTTCAGGTGACTTATTTTCATTATTTGCTATTGCGACGCTTGAATGAAGTGTACTCAATATAATAACGTTTTTTTCTTTTTACCTTGGTATACAGTCAGTGTGGCGCCAGTTTTTTCGTATTTGTAAACATTCGTGGAATAAAGAATATTTTTTTTTAAATTATCTGGAATTTTCTCTTTGAGCTCGATTTACAGTCCTCACAAGACTTGCTTTATTCTTTATTGATTCTTTTGCTAGTTCCAAAGACGTGAAAAATTGTCGACCGTAACATTTTGTCCTTTATTTTTATATGGTACCATTAGTTTTAGCACGACGTATTCGGCTAATCTTTGCCCTTCAGGTCGGGATTCATTTTTCCCCAAATAAGGAAAAGCATTCAAAATATATTTTGTTTCCCCATCAGTAGCAAGACAAAATTTTTTACCATACTTATCTAGTTTTGTTGCTATAAACTGGGTGAATGGGCATCGCGTTTTACTGGAAAACAGTTGTTCATCTATTGTGATATTCTCTCCAGGCTTATAACTATGAATACATTTCTCTACGAATCGATCCCAATTTTCCGAAATCATAGCAAATTTGTTTTCTTGAAGTCGTTGTGAACGTGTTGATTTTATGTCAAATCTTAAAAATCTGGATATTTCAAGAAACCTATTTCTTTCCATTGTGCGTTTACAAAACTCCAAGCCCCAAGAGTCAGACCACAAGGATTGTAATTTTATATTTTTAGCTCCGCTTACTCCACGTGCATACAATATTACTACAGAAGCACACAGTTCGTCAATGGACAAAAACCAATTATCATGTTGCAAAACGATCTTTGCTTCAGTCTCCGTGCATTTTCTAATATCTTCTAACACATGTTTATCGATGAAAAGAAGCCATGAACTCACGACGGACTCATTGACGTATCACTTTGTGTAATTAGTAGGACCGCTACATTCATGTAAAATATTTCTATTAGAAAATCTACCCGAAGCAGAATCCACGTCGTAAGGTTTCCATTCGGTGCCATCTCGACCGACATATAAAACTAAAAAAAGGATTGTTAAATTAGTTACCTGGTCATCCTTGTCCGTTCATGGTACTTCTGCAAGAGATGCATTGATAAAAGCAAAAATACATTCTCAAAAGATAATGCCAAAATTTGAAACAATAAAACAGTTCAATGTGTCAGTGAAATAAGTAATGGAAACCATGTGTGATTACTATGGACTTTTGAAAAGCATGAATATTTTTTTCAAAATAACGTTTTGCCTTTATAGACATTACATTAATATTTTTCAAAATAAGTGTGATTTGTGTATTTTAACTAAGGTCCGTCAATAAAAAATTGTTTTTGTTTTACTTCAATGTGTATTATAAGAATATGCTACTGTAAAATTAATATGATGAAAATCGCAAAATTCCACAAAATCAGTTGTTCTGTTATGGCATCTAAAAATTAGAAATACTTAGAATATGGAAGTTTTCTGTCAAAATATCAGATTTTGAATATTTTAATTACAGAAAATATACATTATTTTAATATACTATAAGAGAAATTAAAAAAAAAATACAAAAATAATCACTTTTTCATAAAAATATCCATTTTGAAACCTCTTTTCGGCACTTGAAAATATTTTAGTAGAGAAAAAAGATTTTATAATCTTAATTTTAATTTGATTTACTTTTGGAAACTAGAGCATATTGAAATTCAGAATTTTTTTTTTCGTTCCACCGTGATGTCCGATGTCTTTTAAGTGCCTCGTCCTTAACTGCCTTTATGTGTACTATTTTTATGAAGTAAAACGTATTATATAATCAGTTTAGCAGGTCTCCTGACTAAAAGGAATCTTTAAATTACATATTTTGCTACTTTTTTGTACTACAAGTGTATTCAATTTCAAAATAATTGAGAAATTTGTCAAAAATTTAATAAAAACCAAAAGTTTTCCCTTCTTGCGCGAACTGAAAACATGCACCAATTGCGCTAATATTTAATTTCCTTCTTTATTTTGTTAAAAGGCAACTTTTGAAAACTAGAGCATATTGAAATTTAAAAAAAAGATTTTTCATTCCACCCTACTGCTCAGGTGTACGTCACTGCCCGAATGAGACGGCGAAGGTCGGACGAGATATTTCGTCACTGCCCGCATGAGACAGTCAGGGCTCGACGTAATATTACGTCACTGCAGTTGAAAGGGTTAAAAAAATTAATATTATATCTCTACTATATATAGCCAGGCAATTTAGTCCATAGTGATTTATTGTAGCGGTTGACATTAGTCGTCCAGCCATTTCTTGTATTGGTCAACATTTAGCTTATAAGACAAGATGTCCGAAGACAAGAGTACCATGACAGAAGAGCCTTCTCTTCAACTTCTTGTGCATAGCGCCATTTTTCAGGAGCTTATACGCGCCAAAAATCCTCACATTACTTACAGTACAATAGCCTATCGTGCTTTTCAGAAAATGGAAGAATATATTGCCTTGAATATATTGTCATTGCGCCGCAACCATGAAACCGAATTGTTTTACCTATTTCACAATGACATCCTCGATGCTTTTAATTCCAAAATGAAAAACCTTTCTATCGAAGAGCAAATCTGTTTTGAAAGGGTCTTGGCGAAAGAAGCGCCTTCCCATGGAGAGCTTGTGAAATTTGAAACAATGTGAATGAAACACGAACCGAAACAAGTTCAGAAGTGGTTCGCGATGTACGCAATACTCGGTAATAATCTGAAATCTTATGCCCACGAAGCTTTGGATACAAACTATAAATTACATACACAAGCTGTACGGACACTCTACGATTTTCTGGATTCCCTAGAATAGGTCAAATACTTCTTGATGGATGTATTTGAGGGACGAGAAGACGAGAACACACGTATGTACATGCAGATTGTTGGCCAAGAACAAATTGAAAAAATAAAAACAGAAAGACAAAACCAATTGAAAAAGCAATCTTCTAATAAAAGAAAAAGAGAAGAAAACAAACGGAAAATGATTTGGATGCTTAAAAAACGATTAATGGCTGTAAAGAAAGAAAGAAAGAAAGAATTTTTTTAAAATAAATATTATTTTAAACACTCTCGTTCATTTCGGCTACAGTCATTTATTGCTTTGCCACAGCTTGGATTGTTTGGCTCTTTCATCTCGAATCCTGGGAGTCCTCAACTATATATTGTTTCATACTATTGTTTTTTCAAGTTTGTAGTTTACAGCCTTCAGAGTCTAGTTTTAATTCATTTGATGTATTGGTTCGTCTTCAGGCTTTAATGGAGGTCGTTTCAGCATTTCACACGTCACATCTCCTTTACCAAGCCATTGCATACAGAAACTTCTCCATTAAAGGAGATATGCTTGATGAGATTTTGGAAATAAGAGCGGTACATTTTCGTAATCTTCCAACACCATTGGGTGATCTTGAAGAAATGATCGACATTTCACCGGGTCGTTGTTGAAGCAACTTAACGCATCATATACTTTGAGTCTGGTTTCAAGTAACAAGAACACAAGCATACACAGCTCGTTTGTACTTTTACTTATTCGGACCTTTTTGCGAATAATTTTAAGGTCATTTACCGAAAACTGGTTCTTTCTTGACATCGTCTTTTTTTATGGAGGTGGCTTCAAAATTGCTGGAAGAGCTTCGATTGAAACGACCCGATCTCTATGAATGCATTTTGAAGGAAATACAACCGCATGGATTGGATCCAGTTCTGAAATTGTTCGAACGTCATCTTTGTAATGTGAAGGATTTAGATGTTTTTAATCGTCACCAGGAGAAGATTCCGGAATTTTTCTGGGTGTTCATAAAACATTGCAAGTTTCCCGTTCCCGGGGATCCGTTCGGGATATTTTTGACGTGTCGCATTACCAAATCTGATACTCAATGCACTCTCGATAGTAAACATTTATTTTCGTCAGTAGATGAAAACAGGGCGTATTTTAACGTGGATAAGGCAATCTTGAACGAATTAAACTTATTTTCGTCCCAAATTCAAGTCTTTGAATTAGCCAACAGGCATGAATATGCAATCGTTTTTGTCAAAAATAAAACCGTCGATACGTTACTACATTCTGTCCCCGAGATAAGTCATTTGGAAAGGGGAGGGCCGTTTAATATGGCTAAAAGTGTTCAGGGGACCTACAAATATTTGACCCATTTCAGGTATCTCGTCGCAGAACACCGAGACTGTCTGAAAATATTGTACCAATCCTCCAGGGATTTTCATCTCGTGCTGATATATTTGACCGTGGATCAGATTGCGGCTTTTTCTGACATTCGGTAGTTTTTCAAAAAAGCAGTATTATCGTTCATTTTTTCAACATGCGGAAACTTGCCACTTATCAACTGTTTGTTGATAATGATCAATCCGTTTACGAAATAGACGTGACGACCATCATGAAAATTCAATGTATGAGTGGGAAGCCTCTGACATTGACGCGAGACGGATTAGCCAAAAACCCAGAGAGAACACCGCTAGAAGTACTGAGCTTTGAAGATTCCGAAAAGAACTATGCTCAATTGAGCACGGGAAAAAGGCGAGGGAAATTGATACATGTCTTGTCCCGAAAAACGGAAAATTTTAAAGAAGGTCATTTGGCTAGTAAAATGAGGAGCGCGCCCAAAGAATCGCATCGGGAAATTGATGCCTTTTCCAAATTTGTATGGATATATCCCGTGAAGTCCACCTCTACGAAAGATGCCTTAGACAAATTATCCTTGCAACAAACTACATTTGGCATCCCTTTGAAAATCATTACAGACAAAGGTAGCGCATTCACATCTTCCGAATTTCAAAGTTACTGCCAGGAACAGTCAATTGAATACATTTCAATAACAACAGGTGTACCACGTGGCAACGGTCAGGTCGAACGCATTCATGGCGCAATTATTCCCGTTTTAACGAAGTTAGCTATAGATGAACCTGACAAATGGTTTAAATACGTCCCGCGATTGCAACGTATCTTAAATAGTACCACCACACGCAGTACAGAATTTACACCTTTTCAACTTTTAATTGGTGTTAAAATGAAACAACACGAGAATCTACAGATTAAACAACTTCTTGACGAGGAACACCACCGAAGAATTCTTGATGACAAAGAAGCGTTACGTAGTGAAACTAAACGAAATATCCTCCGTTTACAGAAAGAAAACATAGTACAATATAACAAGCGGCTTAAACCAGCTTGTAAATACAAGATAGGTGACAAAGTGGCAATACAACGAACTGAATTTGGAACTGGATTAAAGCTCCCACCAAAGTTCTTCGGACCATACGAGATCATGAATATCAACCCCAAAGATCGTTACGAAGTTCGAAAGTTAGGACATCACGAAGGTCCAACCATAACGGCAACTGCAGCAGATAAAATTAAATAGTGGTGCAGAAACTGAACACCCATACCAATGTGATGGGCATTGCTTGATATTTTGAATTTGTTTTTCTTTTTTCAGCTTGTTTTATCTTTATCTTTTCAGACTTAATCTTTACTCCAACCCAGCCGCGGACGTCTGGAACTTCAGAACGGCTTAGTGAGTTTGCGTTGGCAACACCAGTGGACTAAAACTTCAACTTCCACTCCTCAGTACTCCAGCACGAAGAACGTTACGTGCCAACACTATTATGGACTGAGAGAGAATACTAAGCGGATATGTTCCGCAAGCTTCCGATTTTCAGCAGAATAGCTCTATTGATGTTTTTTGTGTGTTTTTTTTGTTTCATCCTAAGTGTTAGTCCTGTCATGTAAAGATTGTCTCGTTTCATTAAATGTTTCAAGTGATTAACGTCTAGTGATTCACTTCTAAAGGATGGAGTGCTAACTCCATCCCACATTTATGTACTTTTTGATACTCTAACAACAATTATTAGCAATGTAAAAATGCAAACAAACATTTAAATCTCATTTACAGAGAAATTGTTTTTTGCATTTTTTTCAAAATGTGATTTTTTCATGTAATGGTACACTTTCTGCAAAATCTGTTGCAAGTACATCTTTGTAATGTCTAAAGTCAATAGAATATGTGTTCCTGTATCAATATAACCTATTTTTTTATTTTTAAAACTTAAGATATTTTTGTAAATGGGGAAAATGTATGACAAAAATATGCAGATTTTTGATAAGTGAAATTTATAATTTCTTAAATTTTTTTGAGAAAGGGTAACAAAGATTTAAATGGATTAACTATATAAAATGAACTGTATTTAATCATCACACAAGATTTCAAGGTAAGATTTTCACTAGATTTTTAAAAACTGTACCGAAGTGAGTACCTCAAAAATTTCACGGGGGAAAATATGTTTGTTTACATTGTTATTTTAAATTTACCTTTCAATCCAAAAAGAATTTTTTATCTAACAATATTCATAAATGTCTTACTAAACTAACATAAAAAAATCATAATGATACATTCATATTTGTATAAGATATGGGCATCTAAAGAATAGCCCAAATTTCCAACTTCTTCGTTGTCGCAGACGTCCCAGTCCCCTTAATGTCTAATAGCTGCTTTTTTGAGATCGTCAGCAAAATATCCGTTGCTTCAGCTAGCAGAGATGCAGCCAATTGACACACTTCTGTTACAGAGTCCCATCCTTTGGCGTCCGCCACAATCGAGAATTGGGTTTTGTAAACTTGCCAAGAAGATTTTCCATCATAGCTTGGCAGCCTAATGGGTGGTCGGCAGGTGAGAGATATACAGTTATTATCTTCTTAACATAAATATTTGACAATTTCTGTTCTAAAATCTGTACTTTTATTGAAACGTTGGTGAATTTTCCCTCTAAATTTTCTTTTATATCGCCAATTTTTTTCCTCCATAGTTTCAAATTTTTTGTCAACTTTATCAAATTTTTCCTCCATATTTTCCTATTTGTTGTCAATTTTATCAAATTTTTCTTCTAAATTTTCTTTTATAACGCCAATATTTGCTTCAAAATTTTTAAATTTGTGTTAAACATTCTGGAATTTTTCAATAACGATAATTATAATCTCACACTTTAATTCTTCCCGACCAGCCGATATTTCCTTCTTTATCTCTTCTTGACCTGCAGATACTTCTTTCTTTATCTCCTCTTGAATGGCTTTCATCTCTTGTTGACCTACAGATTGGTTTTTTTGTATAGCCGTCATCTCAGCAATAATCTGTCTGAATTTAACTTCCAAAGCTTGAATTGTACCCGGCTGATCAGCTGTCTATCTTGTAATAGACATTCAATCCCTACGCCACTTCTGACACCAAAATGTTCCGATTTGCTGGGTTCAATAGGATTGAATAAAATATCTCCAGAAAGTGCACACAAAATAGAATTTATTATTCTCTAAACCCATCCAGGGCATGCACAAATTCAAACAGAAAACACGTAACAACTGTCTTCTATACAGCAGAAAACTCTAAAAACGTAAGTCAGGATAACAGTTCAATAGAATACACTCCTAAGGTTCTTTCAATACATTCCATTCTCAGCATAATAGAACACTGAGTTCCAGTGACAATGTCAGGCATATTTATAGACTTTCAAAACGCCCCCCCCCCATCGGTCAGTCAGCTAGATATTTCCAGAATCTTCTAGAAAGGTCTAGACGGCAAATTGGTGACCACTTGGCGCCATATCACAAAATGTGTCAAAAAATCGCCAAAATATGTCAAAATATCGTCAAAATGGAGACCAAAATATGTCACCAAATACACTGCTGGCCACCCAAATTGCAACACCAAGAAAGACAAGAGATATCACAACAAAATTTATTTTGTAGATAACATGTTGACCAAGTATCAAATGATTAAATTTATAGACTGCTGTGAAGTGTGGTTCCTGCCAAAATCAGTAGCCAGAGTAGCCGCCATTGTTGGAGATCACCGCTGCCACACGCCTCGGCATTGATTCAGAGAGACTTTGGATGAGTTCTTGGGGTACAGCAGACCAAGCAGCTTCCACACGTTGCCAAAGTTGATCTGCTGTGGCAGCTAGGGATGGAATCTGGGTCAATCGTAGAGCAACCATGGACCACGTGTTTTCTATCGGCGAAAGATCCGGAGAGCGAGGCGGCCAGGGAAGCAATTTAATCTGGCGATTGACGAAGAACCGTTGGACAATGCGTGCCACGTGTGGTAGCGCATTATCCTGTTGAAATATGGCTGTGGACAAGCCCTGGAGGTAAGGAAGGACAACTGGCTCCAACACCTCGGAGATGTAGTGCTGGCTGTTTAAAGTACCGGCAATGCGTACTAGAGGTGTGCGAGAGTGATATCCAATACCGCCCCATACCATAATACCCGGTGCAGGACCAGTGTGGCGGTGCATAACGAAGCTGTTCAGCATCCTCTCTTCACGGTGTCTCCAGACTCGAATGCGACCATCGTGGTGTTGCAGACAGAAGCGTGACTCGTCAGTAAAGACAATTTCATTCCATTCTGCCGTCCACATCCTTCTGTCATCGCACCATTGGCGGCGGAGACGTCTGTGGTTCTGCGTCAAGGGTAGACAATGCAATGGACGTCTTGCGGACAGACCACTCTGCTGTAAACGGCGTCGAATGGTACGCGCAGACACTGGATGATGCGTTACAGACTGCATGTGCTGTGCTATGGTTCGTGATGTGACTGAGCGATCCGTCACTGCCATGCGCACAATTTGCCTGTCATCACGTGAAGTGGTGCGCTGAGGTGGATGCGATCGAACACGCTGGTCCGTCGTACCCCCCTGCATCCAACGATCACATATCCGCATTACAGTTGTTTGGTTTCGTCCAACACGACTACCGATTTCCCTTAAAGATAATCCACAATCTCGGTAGGCCACTATCCTTCCCCTGTCGAACTCGGATACTTGATCAAAAGATGATCGCTGTTTTCGACGAGGCATAATTGATCGTTTTTTTGATAAAACCACAAGAAAAACACAATTGCCGAACTTGAAATCGTCGAAATCTCCAAGCCTTAAATAACGCTTTGAAGTGGCGCCACAGGCGCGCGTGATGTGCATCTGCGCTGAAATTCTAGTCATTTGCATATCTCACCTCCGCTAATGCATGTTGTAATTTTCATGTTATTTGCATGTTTCCTTCAGGGTGTTGCATTTACAGTGGCCAGCAGTGTACATCGCCAATTTTTCGATAACTCTCATATTTTCCTAGATTACCCCAGACTCGTAAAATTCGTCATAATATATTGGTCATTAGTAAAACAGGAAATTTCTTCGGACTTTAATATTTATCATATTAAAGTAGTAAAAACATATAGGACTACTTACCCTGTTGACCATATTGAGCTGGACCACATAAAATCTAATTTTTTTTTCGTTAGAAAACTGTGTAAAATTTCTGCTCATGCATCATTTTAACATCAGGATATAGAAAATTCATATTTCCTGATTTATTAATTTTTATTTTAGCATTGACATATATAAACGACACGTATGTCACACACGCCGTGATATAAATAAATTCACAAACGTATCCATAAAACGAAACTAGAAATTAATGTTAATAATTATATAACATTGTATAGATTTAAAAAGCTTGCATGAAATAAGAATACATTTTCCAAGTATAAATTCTGTATTCACATTTATAAAAGACACACATGTCACTTAATAATTAACGTCATTTAAATAAATACACAAATGCGAACATAAAACGAAACCAGAAAAAATACTATATATTACAGAAGATATAGCAATTTTTTTTAATTTATGAAATTTAAATTCGATTTCTAGTAACTTGTTCCACTGAAAATGCCCATAATCCTGATATTTCTAAGTATTTAAAATTCTTTTTTAATTAGCTTTAATTGGTTTATTTATTTTCGAAAATTAACATTCTTATCCTTGAGTCTGTTCGTTGACTAGTTCAGAAATATGGTTTTCATTATGAGGAAGAACTGTCGAATCTTGTATTATTGGGCTAAAGAGAAATGAATTTTAGAATATTGTTCAAGAATAAAACGACTAAGTTTTGGAAAATTTATTGCACATTGTAGTAATAAATATTTAATTAATAAAAATTTATAGAATTATATACCCTGTGGTCCATATCCAGCTGTCCCACCTACAATAAATTTTATATTAATTAGAAAACTGAGAAAGAATTCTGCTCATGCATAGTTGAAAAAATCAGGAAAAAAAATTATTAAGAACATGGTTTCCAACAATGAATTCAGTATACACACATATAAATGACACACGTGTCACACATGACTTCATTTAAATAAATACACAAACGACTACATAACACGAAAGTAGAAAAAAAATTATATATATTTCACAATATTGTGCAAATCTTTCGAAATTCATTTAATTTTTATTCGGTTACTAGAACCTTGATACAATGAAAAAGGCTATATTTCAGAAATTTGTAAGCATTTAAAAAATTAGATTTAATTGGTTAATTTACTTTCAAAAATTAACATCTTTCTCCTTTGGACAGTCCTTCGAGTAGGCCAGATGTATGACTTTCATTATAAATATAAGAAACATATATCAAATGCTTCATTATTTGACTCAAGAGAAAGAAATTTAAGATATGGTCAGGAGTAAAACGGCTATGTTTTGGAAAACATATTGCACATTATAATAATATATATATTTAAGTAATAAAAATGTACAGGTTTATTTACCGTTTGGTCCATATCCAGCTGGTCCACCAAAAATGAATTTTATATTCGTTAGAAACTTCTGTAAGAATTCTGCCTTGCATCATTCTACCATCAGGAAAAAAAAGAACATATTTATCAACAATGATTTTTGTATTCACACATATAATTTCCACACATGTCGCACATGACGTCATTCAAATGAATAAGCAAATGACTGCATAAAACGAAAGCAGAAATAAATGCTTTATATTACAGAACATTTTTTCGAAATGCATTAATTTTTAATTCAGTTACTAGTAACATCATACATTGAAAAAGCCTATTTTACAGATATCCGTAAGTATTTTAAAAATTTGTTTTTCAAAATTAATTTTTATAAGTTTATTTACTTTCAAAAATTAACATTCTGGTCCTTGAGACTATCCGTCGACTAGTCCATAAGTATGACTCCCATTATAAATATAAGAAAGAACTGCCAAATCTAGTATTATTGGAGTCTATATTGATAAATTATAAGATATTGATTTTTTGTCAAACGGCCAAGTTTTGGAAATTTCCTTGTACTTTATAGAAATAAATATTTAAGTAAAGAAATACATTCGGACCACTATTTAAAAAAGTCGCTAAATCCCGAAAAAAATTTCATTATATGGAAAATTCGTTAAACAGACATTCATCTTTTAAAATACTTTAAATTGCACAAAACAGATTTTAAATTCATAAACACTAAATATTATTAAAAAAGTAATTAATGAAACCTTTATTTAGTAAATTAATATCTATTTGTTCCATATATCCTACCCATCAAAAAGTAATATGCAAGGAAAACAAGAACAAAACAAACTATTGTCCGGGAATACACTGTATTCCCGGTACAAGAAAAAATAATTTTATATTAAAATTAATGAATTTTAATGACAATACCACACTATATTTATTATAACAAGTAATTTGAAGTATGCATTACCACATGCGTCCTTAAATTTAATTACTGATAGAGTCTGTTAATTTTGTCTGAGTTTTTGTTTGAAAAAGTGTTTTCTCTCATAATACGTCTCGCATAGTTGCAATGCATTCAAAACCCCTTAGGGCGTATTTTCTTCAAACTGTGATCGACGTCGGATAGATTTAAAGGATTTTAGCATTTCATCATAGGGAGATTTGTTGATTTCTGCATCATGATCATTTCGATCTTCATCTTTATCGTCTTCATCGCAATTCATTGCTGTATTGAAATTATTTTTCACATTGTCCAAAATATGCAATTCAGTTAGTGTTTTCGATGTTTCATTTTCAGAATCAAGGAAATGAAAATCATGAATAAGCGCATAATCTTTAATTTCTTCTTTTTCCCTTATCTGTATCCACATTTTTTTAAGTTCATCTAAGGGAATATTGTCTTCATCCTCCGTACTTGCTGAATTCTCATTGGTGACAAAGAATCCGGCTTTGGCAAAACTGTTGCGAATAGTACGATATGTGCCATCATAGTTCCATGCTTTGGAAATATCTCTTGGGCTTTCCCGTAAGTTGATCTTTGGCATGGATTGATTGTTCTTAATCACAGTGATAACTTTTCGTACTATTCTCTTACGATAGTGCATTTTGAAATTTTTTATCACCCCTTGATTCATTGGCTGCAGTTCTGATGTAGTGTTTCATGGCAAGTAAAAAACTGTAACATTTTTTTTTAGTTTTCGGTTCATTTCTTTCGGATGGGTGGTAGAATTGTCAAAAACTAGAGCAATTTTGCGACACCCTGCAATCATACGTTTATTCAACTTTTGAACTCATTTTTTACAAATTTCTCGTACCTAACATGACAGTTACTCAGTCGTCTTAGGGCGGATATAAAAAGTCAATTCACACCTGCTGAGGAAAGTTGGGGTCTTTTCTTTGACGGACGAAAAGATGATACTTTTTTCGTCGAAAAATTGAATGCCAAGCAATTTCGTAGAAATGTGAAAGATGAACACTATTCTCTTATCCAAGAACCTAGATAAACTTATAAGGGAGATGTATCTCCTTCCTCGAGTTCATCAAATGATATAACTCAACGCATTATTTACGTCTGTCTGAACTATCAATATCACTAGAAAAACTAGAAGTAGTACGGTGTGATGGCACTATAACCAGCACTGGATCGAAGAACGGTGTCATCCACCCACTAGAATATCATGTAGGAAACACGCTACAGTGAAGCATATGCCTCCTGCATTTTAATGAGCTTCCTTTTCACTACATTTTCCAACATATTGACGGTCAAACTGCAGGACCTAAGTCTTTTAGTGTGCAAACCGGGCAGAAAATCATTTGCTGTGAAAAACACTGTGTGGTTGATTATGGACACATACATTGTTCGATTATTGATATAGGGCGAGATTTGTTGAGTAAACACCAACAGTTATACATTTCAAATACAATCACCTTGGGAAATTGTCGAGAAGACTTGGCAAAAAGGGACTCTGTTCCTTTGTCCCATTCCAGATAGCTAACTGCGGCCAAGTCCTTAGGTTGTATATAAGTTCATCACATCCATCCGAAAACTTAAAAGAAATAGTTGGCTTCATCTTGAAATCATATATGGCTATGTGGTTTAGCATAAAAAAGAACAAATATTTTACTGATGGACCAAAACATGCCTTTCAAGCAATCCAAAAATCACGCTTTTTATCCGACGAATTACTTCAAGTTGTCGATCCAGTAATTCAACGAAATGCATTTTTTGCGCACTCAGAGAATGTTCTGTTGGCAATGCTTGTTGATGAAAGAGAATATATTCGAGAACTTGGTTACAGAAGGATCTTAAAAGCAAGACAAATAGTCCCAAATAAGAAGACTGATAGAAATTTTGTACCACCAAAGATAAACTTTCAAGCTTCCGATTACATTGAAATTATTAATTGGAATTCTTGTGTGGTGTATCGTCCCCCAATGCTGCGGAACCTAAGTGAAGATGATATTAAATCATTCATCAATTCTGACACTACGCCCATCAGAGAAATGTTAAAGTTTCTACGTCACACCTAGGCTGTGGAGAGGTGCGTCAAAATTGTGAAAGAGGCCTCGAATAAAGTATGTGGACGTGAAGCTATAGATGGCTATATCTGAGCAACACTGAAATCTAGATCGGTTATGCCTCATTTCTCCAAAATATCAAACTTTAAATGTGTACAGTTATAAAAAAGAAAAAGTAAAAAACAGGGTAAGCCAAAGAATCCTACGCTATGTAAAATCTTTGTAAATAGATGCAAATATAATGAAAATACCACACCCAACAATTGGATGGTTTTTTGGGTAGGATGTGGGTGCAACTCGACGTGCAATAACCTCCACGTGGTGAGTTCTGCGTCGTTTTGTTGTAGCAAATCGAGCGAAAAGTTCCACATTGAAAATTCCGAAAAATTGTCAAATTTCTGTTTTTTCAAAGAAATTGCGCGAACGGAAAAAAAATAGATTTATGATCAGAATTTAATTAATTTTGGTCATTTAAACCATAAAACAAGCATAAAAACTAAAGCATGTTTAAAATTTTTAAGTAAGAGAAAAAAATACAAAAATATCGCGATTTTTGCAAATTTTTATAAAATTTAAGTGCGATGCTCGAACGGAAGACGTTAATCGATTTTAATTTTTTTTGCATGCCGTTTTTCTTCTCATTACAATAGGCAACTTTTCCGCACTAAAGCGTACCGAAAAAAAAAATTTATTTTTTTCGACCCACCCTAATATTCACAAATGACTCCAAAAAACGAATCTAGAAATTAATGATATATATTAAGTAACATTCTATGGATTTAAAAGGCTTAGTTCAAATCAGAAAGTAATTTCTTAGTATAAATTCGGTATCCACATTTATAAACGACACTTATCGCTCACTCCTTTCAACCACGTTATATTTTTAAAACAAAATTTTTCAGGAGAGTGATTTGAAAGTTTAAAATTAAATTGAAAAGTATTGAAAATAAATTTTAATTCTGCTCTCTAGCGGCTAAATATTGAGCGGTGAGATATGACGATTTTGTAGGGATATATATTCTTTCATGGCATTCTGATAACAAGCATAACTGAAAATCGCCGACTTTTGAGATATGGCGTTGTTGAAAGGAATGAGCGACATGTCACCTCTGGCTTTAATTAAGGCTTCAGCCTACGTTCGGAGCACTTTTTTTATAAAAAACAAAAACTAATAAGATACCGAAATTTTTAGTTTAAATGTGATATAAAATTATGATAACAGGTATTATTTTTACAAAATGTCCTTAAAATTTCAAGAAATAGGTCGTTTTGAAGAAAAATTAAGCAAAATTCTTCAGTTAAGCTAACAGCCATATTCTCAGTTTAACTGCAAATACATCAATTTCGTTGATACAGTATGTTTATATGATACTTTTCAGTGAATAGAACTAAAAATATTATGCTATTCTTAACACTTACTGAAAAAAGGGAAATTGCATAGAAAAAATCGTCCCATTATATTGTATAAAAACACTTGTAACATCAACAAATTTACAGATAGAGATTAACTTTTAGTTTGAGTCACAGTAAGAAGTGTGTAAAGCAAGTAAAAAAAGTTTTAGGTAAATATCTTGAGTACATTTTCAGAAAAATAGCGGAAACGTAGACAAAAATAACAAAAATATTCATTTTGCAGAAAACGCATTTAAATTTTTTACTGATACAGCAAACAGTGTTTTACTTACTTTTGAAAGTTAAAATTCACCACATTTATACATCAGACCTTCATTAAGTTCACTTTTTACTAATTTTGATTTTCTAGCTGCTCGCTTTTATTTCCTGACCACTTTTGGATTTGGTAACGATTCACGTTTCGAGTTTTGAATTCTCACGTTATCAATATCAACGTAATTAACAACAATTTATGGTGAAATTTTTACACCTAATATTTCAAATACACGCAATAGACCCCCATAACTAGAATTAAATAGCAAAACTGCTATATAAGATCCAAGTAACAGGGTCTGTAGTCCAACAAAGGTTTCTTTTGGCAATAAAGTCCATAACACACTGTTAAAACACTCATTCTGATTTTGAGTCATGCCATGTAAACACTTTGACAGTAATTCCTGATCACATAAACTCATGTAGACTGGTTTTACAACTTTTATAGCAGAATCTGGTAATCCAGTTGATTTATCAGAAATTTGATGACCAGCATATAGCGCTCTTTTATATTTGCACCAACTCTCTGGTCCAACTGAGCACTGTCCATGCATTTCATTGTTCTTGGAGCAACAGTGAAAAAAAGTTGCAATGACTGAAGTCTGCATATTCAATAAATTTCCGACATTGCTGCGGATGGATATTCCGTAGTAATTTTGAAGTTTATCTATGAATTTGTCAGTTAATTTTCCTTTTACACCTAAACCTTTTTCATCTTTTTTATTTATTTCCTCAAAGAGGAACGAACTCACTTTTGGACATGTCAAATGCATTCTAATTTTTAACTAAATCTTTTCCGTATATATCTTTAAATCCCATGTAGCCTTTTGAATCACCATCACTGTAGTACTCGATATAACGTAGATCCCGACATTTGACTGATTACTCGAATATGCGGTAAGCTCCCACAACTTCCATGCTTCCTGAAGAACCCTGGTGATTGAGGCATAAGTGGTCCAGACTCGAGTCACGACCTCTGTCACAAATATAACAGTACTATGGCATGACTTCTATGTCTAATATTTTCCCGTGTCAATCTAAATGACAGATACACAACCATTTAGTGAATTGTAACCACGACGTTGCCACGTACCATCCACAGACACTCCGCAATCATTGCTAGTTTTTTATTCTCCAGCTTCTTTAGAAGCCTCATTCATGTTTTGATCACATTCGGATTTCACAGTTTCCAGTAGCTTGATTTCGTGTTGTCGAAACGCTGGTTTTGAAATGCAAGGCAAGTTCAAAGTAAAAAGTAGTTTTTTTTCCTGCAGTATATACCTTTTTCCAATCAGCCTCAATCCAAGTACCAAAAAAGAGTTCAGTATATTTTTATTATTTGCTTTTGGAGTTGATGTAAATCCAATTGTATATCCATACTTACACACTAAGGAAAAGTTTGAACAAATCCCAAATTTGGAATCTTCATTTAGTTGCATGCCAGTTTCAAAACATTCAGGACAACACAGCATAGAAAACACAAGAATTAATGTTGATATATCAAATAGTCTGTTTCCTTTGATTTCATTAACATTATCTGGTTCAAAAGGCACATTATCACTCACTCTTTTTAATTTCGATGTGCTTGCAATATCCACATCATCTTTTAATTTCGATGAGCTTGCAGTAGCATTATCATCAACTTTCTTTGAAATCGTGTAACGATTGCCGTGGAAAGATCGTTTTTTCGATCTTTTCGAACTTACTTTTGGCATTTTAAAGAAATGTAATATGGTTAAAAAGAAAGATAAACACAAAAATAATAATATAAAGCGTAAGAAGCTATTGAATTTGAGACACTCAGAAAGAAATGTACAAATAAAAACACAAATGAATACATAAATCGAAACTAGATATAAAAGGTTATATACTACACAACATTGTGTAATTTTTAGAAATTAATTAAATTCGAATTCGGTTACTAGTAACTTGAAACACTGAAAATGCATACATTCCTGAAATTTGCAAGGTTTATTTTTTTCACAAATCAGCTTTAATTGTTTTTTTTAATTTCAATAATTAACATTCTTATACTTGGGACTGTCCATTTCCTAGTCCAGAAATATGACTCTCAATATAAATATAATAAAGAACTTTCAAATCTTGTTTTATTGGCCTCAACAGTGATAAATCACAACATAGTGGTCTTTAGTAAAATGGCCAAGATTTGGAAAATTCATCACAATTTAGAGTAATAAATATTTAAGTAATAAAAATATATCGGATTACCTACCCTGTGGTCCATATCCATCTGGTCTACCTAAAATGTATTTTATATTCGTTAGAAAACTGTTTAAGAATTCTGCTCATGCATCATTTTGTTATCAGGAAAAGAAATTTAATAGAAAAATGTTTGTTTTTTATTTGTGTATCCACGTATATAAATGAAAATCAAGTCACACACGTCATTACACACGTCGTCATATAAATACATTCACAAATGACTCCATAAAACGAAACCAGAATTTAATATTATATATTACATAATATTGAACAAAGTTCAAAAGCTGACATCAAATAAGAACGCATTTTTCGAATTTCAATTCGGTTTTCAAACAGATTAACGACATGCAGGTCTCGCATTGCGTCATGTAAATATGTACACAAATGTTATTAGAAAAAAAAATTAGAAATTCATGTTGTATATTACACAATATTTTGCAATTTTTTCGAAATCAATTAAATTTTACATCGGTTACAAGTGCATTGATACCCTGAAAATGCATTTATTCCAGAAATTTATAATTATTTTAAAAATTTCGTGTAAAAATATTAGATTTTATTCGTACATTTACTTATAAAAGTTAACATTGTTTTCCTTGGGATTATCCACCGACTAGTCTAAAAATTTGACTCTCTTAATAAACATAGGAGAGAAATGCCAAATCTTGTATTCCGAAGTAATACATTTAGAGATATTATTCTAGAATAATACGGCTTAATTTTGGATAATTTCAACGATCAGTGAATAAAAATTTAATAAAAACATATTTGTCACGTATGAATTCAGTTTTCAAACATATAAACGACACACCTGTCACATATGAACATTGTGCAAAGTTTTCTTCCAAATTCATTAAATTTTAATTCCGTTACTTGTTACTTGATACATTAAGAATTCATATATTTCAGAAAATTTTAAGTATATAACATTTTTTAATTTGCTTTACTTTCTTTATTTTAATTTCAAATAGTAATATTCTCACCCTTGGGACATTCTGCGACTAGTCCAGAAATTTGACATTCAATATAAATATAAGAAAAAAAGTCAAATTTAGTATTAACTCTAAATTGAGAAATTATAAGTTATTGGACACTAAATTGATAATTTATAAAATATCGGTATTTAATAAAATGGCCAAGTTTTTTAAATTTCAACCAACTTTAAATTAATAAGTATTGAAGCAATAAAAATATATGAGATTACATACCATGGGGTTCATATCCTGCTGGTTCATCTAAAATGCATTTTATATTTGTTAGAAAACTGTGTAAGATTTCAGCTCATGCATCATTCATCCAACAAGAAATAAAATCGTAATAAAAGTCTTTTACTCTTTATTTTTGTATTCGCGTATATATACCACATTTTTGTCAAACACGTCGTCACATAATTAAATTCCAAAAAAACTCCATAGAATAAAACTGGAAATTAATATTATATGTTTTAAGTCATTGTATAGATTTCAAAAGTTACTTCCAATAAGATCATATTTTCCTAGTATAAATTCTGTATTCACACTTATAAAACACATACATTTCACATGTGACATCATTCATATAAATTTGTAAATATTTTAAAATTTGCTTGTACAAAAATTGGCTTTAATTGGTTTATTTACATGCGAGAAATAACATTCTTGTCCTTAGGACCGTCCGTCGAACAGTCCAGAAAAATGACTCAGATTATAAATATAAGAAAGAACTGTCAAATCTTGTATTATTGGACGGAAGAGAAATCGTTGCGAATCGATTGAATTGAATGGCTTGTGTGGGTGGAGTTCAACTGACACTCATCGGTAACACGTGACCCCCGGAGAACGATGTAAAAATTTGTTGCTGATGCTTTGACTTGGCTTGCTAGGTTTGATAAGTATGGACCACATATTGGCAGTTCTCCCCAGGTTTCATTCATTATATTTGGTATTAATTTCAATTTAATTTTAATTGTTATATGTTTTGTTATGTGTGATGTTAAATAAATGTATAACACGACCATCAAGCACTCTTAGGGGTTATTTTTCACCTTAAACATTTCGTATTTAAGGATATATTCTTCTTTTTCTTCATGGTGCCGAAAACGCGGGAAAAGCTTTGTGTCTTGAATAAAGGACCTATAGGTTAAATGCCTTAATAAACTGGATTGCACTACACTCGGACTTTGTATAAGAACTTGGATAAAACAGTACTTGGGCTATTTACTTTTACCTTGGAAGTGGATACTAAGAGATTTTCAGACAAAACAGGTACCGTAAAACTTTCTTATTAGCATGTCAATGTGAAATATGGATTCTTTAGAGAAATTAAAAACAAAGCAACAGTATATTAGAACTACATGTTGTAAATTAAATACGAAAATATATGTGTTTATACAAATATGTTGTACTGAAAGCGAAATTGATCTAGAGGAACTTACAGAATAGTTATTAAATAAAAAAAAACTGAGCTTAAAACTTTAAATGAAAAAATAGAATATTTAATTATTGATGAAGCAGCATTCGAAACCAAAGTCAAAGCTCTATCGATTATGACGAATCCATAAATGGTCTTAAATATAAAATAAAAAGCAAATTACAGAAATTCAAGATTGAGCATACACTATCTGACCAAAGTGCTAATTTAAGTAATAATAGGAATTCATCAACGTCCATCAATTTGCCTAAATTTATTATTCAACATTTAATGGCGATTCAAGAGCTTTCTTGGAATTTTTCAATAAGTTCACTAGTGCAATATATTCCAATGAGTCATTAAGTAAAATTGAAAAATTCATTTATTTGAAATCCTTTGTGTAGGGTAAAGCTTTAAAAGCGGTAGCCGGTTTCTCCGTTACGGAAGAAAATTACAAATCTTAATTTGTTGAAAGACACATATGGAAAACAAGAAGAATTTATAAGTTTGTAAGGTATACATAAGATTCGATTCACAAGAATCGAACTTTTGAGTGAATGAATTAAAGAAGCTGCTTGAGATATGCTAATTTCGGCATACGCGCTTGGCAGCTTGATTAAGTTAAAAGGTTGTTGAAGTTGATAGATAAGCGAGTTAAGGGAGCTACGAGGTAAGCAGCTCCAGGTGTTAACGGCGCTATTGCTTAGAGGGCCCAAAGTTTACGTAGCAGAACTGCTGGTTTGACTCTCTAGTTTGTGAGTATTGCAAAGTGTATTTTTATTGAACGCTAATATATATTCCGTACAAGTAGTACGTATGCTTATTGCTGTAAAAGCAAATTCTATATGTGCAACGAATTCAATAAACATTGTTTCATGTATAAACTGAGTTTGTATCAAATTCATGTAGAGTGCCCCTAGTATTCTCTATACTGGCGCCCGAAAGTTTATATATACCCTGGTTGTTCTCGTTTACATTATAACGAACAACATATTTGAAGTTTGAACTTTATACTGTGGTATACTCTGATATTGATAAAATTAAATTGTGAAAGTATCTTGTTATTATACTTATATACTATTTGAAAATTAGTGTTGTGGAACAAAACCCTGTTGGAAATTTTCCTCGGGTAATTATGATTCAGCAAACTACGCCATTCAATGGCGGGCCCTAAAGCCAATTCCTAAAGAAAATTGAGCATTAATTTCACCAACATTGAACCCCAGAGGGGGAGAAATTTAAAATTGCTCTAGCCGCTTTAAGATGTAGTGCATATGAGTGGTACACGTGTATGTAAAGAGTAATCTGATTTTTTGATATTCGTCAGTCAAGCAACAGTTTCTTCGCGCTTTTCCCAAGACCTTTAATCAAAGTCAAATAGAAGCGGAAATTTATTCGCTAAGGCAACGTGAAGGTCAGTCTGTGTTAGATTTTGCTATGGAAACGATTATAAAGTGTGAGGAATATTTAGAAGGCATGGCGGAAGCGGTAATCTTAAAAATAGTTATCCAACGTTTGAATCCAAGTGTTCAAGATTTTTTGGACAGTCAAAATATTACAAGCTAGGTTACCCTTCTTCAAGCTTTAGCTAAACATGACAATAGGCATTTCTTCGCTACCCCTTACCCTCACTCGGGTACAAGAAGTTTTATTCCCCCAGCTTAATTTATCGAAGAATTCTAGTCCTTTAACACTAGAACGGCCAAGGTGCCTTTTTTGTCCCCTCGTAAAGTTAAATGTTTTACACATTCTATATTTTTGTCAGACCACTCTAAAACTCAGTGACTTTTATTTATTTTACGCGCTGTACTTAACACGGGATAAAAATTCCCGCTCGGTCGCGAATTTTAGAAAAAAAATGCGGATTATACTAGAACCGCCGAGGGGACATTTTTGTCCCATACAGCAAAACTGTGCTTTTACGCGCCAGGCATGCACATCTCTTCTCCCCTAAGCTTGCTAGACGTTTCCCTCCCTCGTTGCGCAGATTTGAACTCGCCAGTGCAGTTGCGACCACATTTCTTTGTTATAGGCAGTAAGGCTGTCAGTGTGCGTTGTGGATTGGAAAGCAGCAGCATGGCGCGTAAGAGATGGCTAACACAGGCTGAAATTTTGCAAGCTATGAACGATATATCGGAAGGAGAGTCGAAAGTTGAAGAAGGCCCGAAATCTTGGGAAGAAGATAGTGATTATGAGGTCGGCGATAATGCAGATACGTCATCTGAAAATTCCTGTGCTGATGACGATAACACCGGCAGTTTGACAACTGAGCAAGGTTAGTAATTTTATTTATACAGCAGATGTTATATGCTATAGATTTATATATATATATATATATATATATATATAT
This sequence comes from Dolomedes plantarius, assembly GCA_907164885.2. NCBI lineage: Eukaryota > Metazoa > Arthropoda > Arachnida > Araneae > Dolomedidae > Dolomedes > Dolomedes plantarius. The sequence goes on from OU015503.1 coordinate 77,955,613, forward strand.
ATATATATATATTTATATTTATATTTATATTTATGATATCTATTATATTTAAATATGTAAATATCGATAAATACAAAAATGTCTTCTTCTATTTTAGGAGGATCATCTAACGAGCCACACTCCAGTTTCGTTGCAGCGGAACGTAGTTTTTCGTCAAGAGAGGCCGATGATGAACCTGCGCAGAAAGAACGTCGGTTGCAACGTAAACATAATTCACCTGATGGTAACCAAAAAATTAATGCTAATGTTTCTCGTGAGCCGGCCGGAAACGTTAACGAAAAGGGAGAACAAGTTTCTGCAGGAAAAAAGCAACCTAAAGGGATTCTGAAAAAACTAAGTGTAGACTCGGAAGTTGAGTCGCCGGATGGGACAAAATGGAAAATAGTCTCCCCCGATACCGTATCTTGTGGAAGACGCGTAAACTGGAACATACTTACAGAAAACCCTGGGCCATCTCCAAATGCAAAACGGCACATTGTATCTGGTCTTGTCACTAGTGCCTGGCGTCTAATGATTGACGACCGTATGCTAAAACATATTCTAAAAATTGCTAAAAATATATAAGATTTCTTGCCCTGTGGTATATATCCAGCTGGTCCCCGTAAAATGAACTTTATAATAGTTCGGAAATTTAGTTTAAATTCTGCTCATGCATCATCCTCCCATCAGGAAATAAAAATATTATAACAACTTATTTTCGAAGAAGGGATTTAGTATTCACACTTAGAAATGACAGACATGTCACACATAACTTCATTCATATAAATGACTACAGAAAACGAAAGTTATGTATTCGCGTATATAAACCACATCTGTATGAAACACATCGTCACATAAATAAATTCACAAACGACTCCAGAAAACGAAAGTAGAAATTATTGTCATATATTTTGCATAACATTGTATAGATTTCAAATGCTTATATTTTGGAAAATAAGAACAAATTTTCCAAGAAAAAATTCTCTATGAACACTTATAAAAGACACACATGTGAAATATGATGTCATTTAAATGAATAAACAAATGACTAATGAAATGAAAAAAGAAAAAAAAAAGCTATATATTACATAATATAGTGCAATTTATTGGAATTCATTAAACTTAAGTTCGCTGACTAGTAACTTGATTCACTGAAAATGCTCATATTACAGCAATTGTAAGCATTTAAAAAAATGTTGTTAAAATTTAACTTTATTTGTAAAATTTACTTTCAAAAATTACTATTCTTGCCCTTGGGACTGCCCGTCAACTAGTCCAGAAAAATGACTCTTATTCTATATAAATAAAGCAGAGTGTTTCTATGTATGTATGTAACGTATACAAATCTATATTTCTTGACGAATCTGGTTGAAATTTCGTATACTTATGTTTTGAAACCTTAAGATAATTCTAAGTTAAGTTTGGAAGCTTTAAAATAAATATAAATAAATACAGTTTTTAAATACTATTTCATCTCCAGACGTTGGAATCAATCATTCATAAGAACTGCGAATGCGCACCTATTGGATGTTAATTCTAGATGTCCAAAGTAAGTGAACGCTTGGAATATTGTAGTTATTTGGAGTTATTTAAAGTTGATTTTCTAATATTACTCTTTTAGTTTTCTTTTTTTTTCATTAATCCTTTTTTACTGAGTTAATTCCCAGTATACGGATTACCGTTGGAATATTTCTGTGATAGTCACATACTGTTTTCACTTTTTGTATGTTTTGTATTTGCTAAGGAAATTGTGTTATTATTGGATATTTTTGAAGGGCAGTGAAATATAATTATGTTTTATTTACTTTTCTATTTTACATTTAGTTAATTTTCTAATTGATCACAAATTAGTTGTTAAAACAGAATTTATTCCTTTAAATATTATTTCAATGGGATAGTGAAGTGGAATTTGAACTTTGTGTCAATTTTTGTTTAATTTAGTTACTTTTTTTAATATTCTTTTTTTTTATGCTTCTGTCTGAAACTATTTGGAAAATTTCCGCGATATAATTGTGTTAAGCTTTCATTATTGCTATTCCATTTTTGTGTTTTTAAGTATCCTTTTTTTACTGTTTACACTTTTTCTTTATTTTGTATTTGCTAAGGAAATTGTGTTATTAATTTGATATTTTTTAAGGGCAGTGAATTTTGTACATATTTGGTGTTATTTAAAGTTAATTTTCTAATATTACTCTTTTTGTTTTCTTTTTCTCATTAATCCTTTTTTACTTGGTTAATTCCCAGTATACGGATTACCGGTGAACGCTTTGGAATATTCCTATGATAGTCATGGAATATTGTTATTTTGTAGTTAATTGATGTTATTTAAAGTTAATTTTCTAATATTACTCCTGGGACATTCCATGAGTAACGGAATGACATTTGGACAAGCATTTACAACATATATCGCAGATTCTACTAACTTAAATATTAAAAGAAAATAGGGCAAACTATAAACATCTTAATGACTTAAAATGAAAAATACAGATAATTTAAAATTATACATTATATATATTTAAAAAAATAGAACTTTTTTTGTGGTAACGGAATCACATATTTTGGACATAACAAATAAATACATTCAATAACAAATAAAAATTCAGCCAACTGTTGCAGTAACAAAACAAAAAAATGTCAGCAGTAAGACCTGATTCAGTACTAAAAGTTGCAGTCATTTTTCAACATGAAAATAATAATTAATATTATAAAATTAATTAGACTTAATGAAATCATGTGGTAACGGAATGACAAAGTTCTGTTACCTACAAATACTATCAGGAAAATTAACAATATAAAAGATACAAACTTATCATGTTATTTGAGACTTAAAACACGCTTTAAAAACAAAAGTTTAAGTTTAAATAAATAAAATTTAAATATTCACCCAAAAAAGTATTTCTTTTTTGGTAACGGAATAACACTCTCATATCATATAATTAATTACTCTCTCAAATTAAAAAAAAATAAATAAATAGCAAAGATTTTGATGCTGCATTTATAAGAAAAAGGGTGAGAGATAATAAACAAATAATTGTTAGGCTTTCTTAAACATAAAATAAGCACCACAATGAGTATGCAAAAAAGGGGTTTTTTATATCAATAATTGTCAATGCAAAAGATGTCTTTTCTATTGTATTTTAAGGCATGCTTACTGTGAGAAAGGGTATTATTATTATCAAATTACAAAAATTCAGTTATTTCCGAAAATGATATATAGAACTTGCAGTAAACAAATTTAAAATTTTTTCATCCGATGTCCACTTATTCATGGAATGTCCCTCCTTTTGTTTTCTTTTTTCATTAATACTTTTTTACTGGGTTAATTCCCAGTATACGGATTACCATTGTAACTCTCTCTTTGGAATATTTCTGTGATATAATTGTGTTAAGCTTTGATTTTAGCTTTGATTACTGATATTCCATTTGTGTGTTTTTAAGTATCCTTTTTTTCTGTGTTCACTTTTTGTTTATTTTGTGTTTGCTGTGCAGTAACATTTTAATATTTTATTTATAACTCTTTACCCACACCGTAGAAGATCTAACAACAGCTATTCCATTTTTGTTTTTAAGTATCCTTTTTTACTGTGTTCACTTTTTTTAAATTTTGTATTTGATGTGTAGTAACATTTTATTCTTTTATTTATAGCTCCGTTGTATTATATATTGAAATATTTGCTGTGTAGTAACAAACGTTTTAAGTGATAATGCCTCCAAAAAAAGAAAATTTATCGGTCAAATACGACCACAAACAAGACGAGTGAAATTGCAACGGAGAGAAGACAGCGGTAAGAAACAGGTGAGGCCAGAAAAGAAAGACTTGCATACCTTCGTGAAAGAAGGAGTATTTCAAGGTCATCAGAGACTGTAGACAAACGTAATCAAAGACTTCAGGTTATGAAGGACACAGCCTCCACATCCAGAGCTTCTGAGACACTCCAGCAGCGTGAGATCAGACTTCAGGTTATGAGGGATACAGCCTCCACATTCAGAGCTTCTGAGACACCCCAGCAGCGTGAGACTAGAATTCAGGTTATGAGGGAGAAAGATGCAACATCTAGAGCCTCTGAGACATTCCAGCAGCACCAGACTCGAATTAATAGGTATCGACTTAATAAAAGCGATTCTAGAGCACATTTGTGGAGAGAGAAACAGAATGCAGCATTTGCATACAACCCCAATTTTGATTACAGGAATGATCCAGCATGTCTTATTCAAAATATGAATTTGAGATGTCAACACTGTTCTGCCATGAAGTAGAAAAATGAAGCTCCTGGAATGTGTTGCAGTGGTGGAAAAGTTCAAATTCTACTTCTCAGCGATCCTCCACAGATGTTACAGAATTTGTTTAATGGTGACTCAGATGATTCAGCACATTTTCTAAAATATATTCGTCGTTATAACAGCTGTTTCCAAATGACATCTTTTGGGACAACCAAAGAGATTAAAGAACCTGGATATATGCCCACTTTTAAAATTGAAGGTCAAGTGTACCATAGGATTGGCAGTCTACAGCCATTACCAAAGGAACGGGAAAAACTTTTGCAAATTTTTTTCAGTGGAGTTGATTCTGAACACGCTCGCGTTGTCAGAATGTACCACAAACAAGGGAAGATTTAGTTAGGATTTTGCAAGACCTTTTGAATAGGGAAAATGCTTTTGTTAGAAGTTTAAAATGGCCATGGAAAAATGTTCTCCAGATGTAAATTTAATAATTTTTGCAGATAAGTCTCCTGTTGGTCATCATGAAAGAAGATTTAATGCACCTACTACATCAGATATTGGAGTTATTATGGCGGGGCAAGAACAGGGCACTAGAGACATTGTATTGCAATTAAGAAACAAAACTATCAGAAAAATTGCAGATACAAACAGGTCTTATGATGCTCTACAGTATCCTTTATTTCAAAAGGGAGAAGATGACTATCATTCGAAATATATCAAAGTAACCCTCATAATGCCATGCTTTTCCATAAAAAAGTTTCAGCTATGGATTTTTACTCTTTCAAAATTATGGTGAGTTCAGAATCTTTCAACATTCTCCTCAGGGCGAGAGACCTCTTCCAACAGTTCATTTTGGATATGTATGCAAAGATTGAACCTGAAAGGCTTAGTACATCAGACTTCATCAGAGAGCCCTAAGAGTGGAACAATATGCTCATCTAAGAGATGCTGTCAACGATGATGGAAATATAAACGATATAGGACAGCTCCTAATATTGCCATCTACATTCACCGGAGGTCCTAGATATATGCATGAGCGTATACAAGATGCAATGACATACGTAAGGAATTATGGCCGCCCAGACCTCTTCATAACTTTCACCTGTAATCCTGCATGGGATGAAATCAAGAATGAACTATTTCCAGGACAAAAACCTCAACATCATCATGATCTGTTAGCCAGAGTTTTTCATCTCAAGCAGAAGATACTTATGAATCTCATTACCAAGGGAAAGATTTTCGGAGATGTACAGTGCCATATGTATACGATTGAATGGCATATGCGTGGACTTCCACACGCTCATATCCTAGTATAGATAAAACAGAAAATTCATTCTGACCGAGTTGATCAATTCATCAGTACTGAAATACCCAATCCGGAAGAAGACATACAGCTGCATGATTGCATAACTACCATGGTCCCTGAGGAAACATCAATCCACGTTCTCCATCTATGAATGATGGGAAATGTACCAAAAGATACCCGCGTGCATTCCTAAAAGATACTAAAACAGGTCATGATGTATACCCGTTGTATCGTCGTAGGAGTCCAGAAGATGGAGGATTAACAGCCAACATTGTCGTCCGAAGGGCTTAGGTTGCTATTGACAACAGATGGATCGTTCCTTATTGTCATCTACTGTCAAAAATATTCAAGGCCCACATAAATATAGAGTTTTGCAATTCTGTTAAGTCAATTAAGTACATCTGCAAATATGTAAACAAAGGTTCTGATATGGCTGTTTTTGGTTTAACCAATCAGAAAATGATAGGAATGAAGTTCAGCAGTATGAAATGGGTAGATATATCAGCAGGAACGAAGCAGTTTGCAGAATACTTAATTTTCCCATCTATGAGCGTTTTCCAGCAGTCACTCATTTGACTGTTCACCTGGAAACTGGCCAGAAAGTTTACTTTACACCGACCAATGTTATGGAACATGCCCAATTTCCTAAAGAAACTACACTAACAGCTTATTTCAAACTCTGCGTTAAAGATGATTTTGCTCAGACATTATTATACAATGAGGCTCCAAAGTACTATACATGGAATAGTGGAAACAAGAAATAGAACCACCGAAGATTAGGATTAGATGTACCTCAGCACCCAGGAATCAAGTCAGGTGATGCAGAGTATATACAATATGGTGGGTCGAAATAAATAATTTTTTTTCCAGACCGCTTTAGGGCGAAAAAGTTGCCTATTGTAATAAGAAGAAAAAAGGCATTAAAAAAATTAAAATCGGTTAACATCTTGCATTCGAGCATCGTACTTAAAATTTATGAAAGATTGCAAAAATCACTATTTTTTTGCAATTTTTTGCTGTTTGTTAAAACTTTTAAAATAAACATGGTTTAGTTTTTATGCTTGTTTTATGGGTTAAATAACCTAAATAAATTAAATTCTGATCAATAATCTATTTTTTCCGTTCGCGCAACGTCTTAGAAAAAACAGATATTTATCGATATTTTGCTATTTTCACTGTGCTACTCTTTGTTCGTTTTTTTAGAACAAAACGCACCACATATCACTTGAAATAGATTGAACTGGTTTAAACTCAATTGAATTCACACCTACTGAGGAAAGTTGTGGTCTTTTCTTTGACGGACAAAAAGATGATACTTTGTTCGTTGAAAAATAGAATGCCAAGCAATTTCGCAGGAATGGGGAAGAACACTATTCTCTTATCCAGGAACCTGGATTAACATATATGGAACATGTATCTCCTTCCTCGAGTCTATCAAATGATATAACTCAAAGCATTATTTCTCGTTTGTCTGAACTATCAATATCACTAGAAAAACTACAAGTAGCAGGGTGTAATGGCAATGTAACCAACCCAGGATGGAAGAACGGTGTCATCAACCGACTAGAAAATCATGTAGGACGCCAGCTACAGTGGTGCATATGCCTCCTGCATTTTAATGAGCTTCCTTTTCGCCACAGTTTTCAACATATTGACGTTCAAACTGCAGGACCGAATTCTTTTAGTGGGCCGATCAGGAAGCAGCTCACTTGCTGTGAAAAACTCAATGTGCTTCATTATGAACCCATAGATTGTTCGAGTCCTAATATAGACAGGAATTTGTTGAGCAAAGACCAACAGTATTTGTTTGTCATTTCTAATGCATTCACCTTGGGACATTGTCCAGAAGACTTGGCAAATAGGGACTCTGTCCTTTGTCCCATACCAGATGGCTAACTGCGACGAACCGAGTCCTTAGGTGGTATATAAGTTCGTCAGATCCATCCGGAAACTTAAAAGGAATAGTTGGCTTCATCTTGAAATCATATATGGCTATGTGGATTACCATAAAAAAGAACAAATATTTTACTGATGGACCAAAACATGTCTTTCAAGCAATCCAAACATCACGCTTTTTATCCGACGAATTACTTCAAGTTGTCGATCCAGTAATTCAACGAAATGCATTCTTTGCGCACCCAGAGAATGTTCTGTTGGCAATGCTTGTTGATGAAACATTTCCCGAATATGTTGAAGAGAATATATTCGGGAGCTTGGTTACAGAAGGATCTTAAAAGCAAGACAAATAGTCCCAAATAAGAAGACTGATAGAAATTTTGTACCACCAAAGATAAACTTTCAAGCTTCCGATTACATTGAAATTATGAATTGAAATTCTTGTGTGGTGTATCCTCCCCCAATGGTGTGGAACCTGAGTGAAGAAGATATTAAATCATTCACCAATTCTGGTACTATGCCAATCAGAGAAATACTAAAGTTTCCCGGTCTCATCCAGGCTGTGGAGAGGTGCGTCAAAATTTTGACAAAGGCCTCGAATAAAGTATGTAGACATGAAGCTATAGATGGCTATATCCGAGCAACACTGATGTCTAGATCTGTTATGCTTAATTTCTCCAAAAAATCAGACGTTAAATGTGTATAGATATAAAAAAGAAAAGTAAAAAACAGAGTAAGCCAAATAATCCTACTCTATGGAAAATCTTTGTAAATAGATGTAAATATAATGTAAATAACACACCCAACAATTATATGGTTGCTTGGGTAGGGTGTGGATGGAACTCGACGTGCAACCATCTCCGCATGGTGAGTTCTGGGTCGTTTATTTCTAGCAAATCGAGCTAAGAGCTGCAAAGTGAAAATTGCGAAAAATAACTAAATTTCTGTTTTTTCAAAGACATTGCGCGAACGAAAAAAATTAGATTTATGATCAGAATTTAATTTATTTAGGTCATTTAGACCATAAAACAAGCATAAAAAATTAAAGCGTGTTTATTTTCAATGTTTTAACTAACAGAAAAAAATTGCAAAATATCGTGATTTTTGGAATTTTTCATAAACTTTAAGTACGATGTTCGAATGGAAGATGTTAACCGATTTTAATTTTTTATGCCGTTTTTCTTCTTATTACAATAGGCAACTTTTCCACACTAAAGCGTTTCGGAAAAAAAATATTTATTTTTTCGACCTACCCTAATATACAGTACATCCGAACAACTCTGAATGTTTTCATCTCAGGCTACTGCTCCATGAAGTACGAGGACCTAAGTCATTTTAAGATTTGAGGACATTTCAAGGAATTGTTTCTCCGACTTTCAAAGAAGCTTGCCAGATTAGACGACTTATTGAAAATGATGATCATTGAAACACAACATTACAAGAAGCAGCACTTACTCGCTCTCCAGTCATGCTTCGAAACATTTTTGCTGTTATGTTTCAAACATGCGCTGTGTCAAACCCTCAGGAATTATGGTATATGCACAGGGAAAATCTCTCCGAAGACATTTTGCTTCAAGCAAAGGTTAGGCTCAACAATATCCAGTTACAATACGCTGAGGCCATCTTCAACTCAGCTTTGATAATTATTGAAGATAAAATTATATCCTTAGGAGGATCTCATTTAACAAATTTTGGATTGCCTGAACCGATTCGCAACCCAGATTCCTCGTTACCAAGTGAATTAATTGCGGAAAGAAGTTATGATACAGATGCACTTATTAAATTCTTAGAAGAAAATGAGAATAAATTGTTTCCCGATCAGAAAGAAGCATTTGATGGGATTGCAACAGCAGTCTTCAATGAATCAGGTGGTGTGTTTTTTCTTGATGCCCCAGGTGGAACAGGGAAAACATTTGTAATTAATCTTGTTTTGGCCAAGGCACGGCAGAGGAATTGCATCGCATTAGCTGTTGCGTCTTCTGGAATTGCTGCAACATTACTCACTGGAGGAAGGACTGCACATTCTGCATTCAAGTTGCCATTAAATATGGCAAACTCAGAAGTCCCAACGTGCAATGTTTCCAGGGGTTCAGGAAAGGCTAAGGTTTTACAGGAATGCAAGTTAATTTTTGGGATGAATGTACAATGTCCCACAAAGCTGCATTAGAAGCCCTTGATGTTACTCTGCAAGATTTGAGGCATAATAAACAAAGGATGGGAAGTATTACATTGCTCTTGGCTGGTGACTTCCGACAGACTCTGCCTGTTATTCCACGTGGAGCAAGAGCTGATGAAATACATGCATGCCTGAAATCTTCAGTTATATGGAATGAAATTGAAACACTTAATCTTCAAAATAATATGAGGGTTCATACGACAGGTTATGCTGATGCACAACAGTTTTCTGATACTTTACCTCAACTAGGAAATGGAAACTTGATGTCTCATGGAGACGATGGACTTATAGTAGTGGAAGATATTGGAAAATTAATTGAAAATCATGAAGATTTGTTACAAGAAGTGTTTCCAAACCTCTCTCAGCATTTTAAAGATCATAGTTGGTTACGTGAAAGAGCTATCCATGCTCCAAAAAACAACAACGTTATACTCATTAATAAGCCGCTTTTAGGTCACTTGCCTGGCACATCTCAGATTTATAAGGCTGTTGATACAGTTTGTGCTACAGATGATACAGTACACTATCCGACAGAATTTTTGAACTCTCTGCGGCCATCTGGAGTAACCGCCGCATATATTGGGATTAAAGATTGGTGGACCTATTATGCTTCTCAGGAATTTGGATCCACATACACTGTGTAATGGGACAAGATTATGCATAAAGAGATTGGTGAAGAACATTATAGAAGCGACTACAATAAGTGAACAAGCCGTAGGAAAAGATGCATTTGTTCCAAGGATTCCGATAGTCCCATCAGATTTACCTTTTCAATGTCGACGTCTTCAATTTCCTGCTCAGTTAAGTTTCGACATGACAATAAATAAAGCTCAGGGTCAGTCTTTAAAAGTTGTAGGTCTCGACTTACAATACCCCTGTTTTCCCATGGTCAACTATATGTCGGTTGTTCACGAGTAGGAATTAGACAAAATCTTAGCATTTATGCTCAAAATGGTAGGACACTTAATATTGTTTATCCAGAGGTGCTAAGGTAATAACCTGAAATAGCTAGCAATTTTTGAAAGAAAAATATTAATTTTACTGCGTATTGATTTGTAATTTCATTGTTCTTATTTAATATTTGCCTTTTTAAAAGTTATTTTACTAAATTTATACTTTAATACTTTAATTTTTTTTGCTACAGAATCTTGCATTTATGGTGCGTGGAGCCCTTACTTGCAGATTTCTATTATTTTTTTCGTTTGTCATGCATTCTAGTTATACTTTAATACTTTAATTTTGTTTGATACAGAATCTTGCATTTATGGTGCGTGGAGCCCTAATTGCAGATTTCTATTAATTTTTACGTTTGTCAGGGCCTTCTACCTACACTTTAATACTTTATTTTATTTTTGTTGTTGTTGAATTATTTATATTTTACTTAAATTCAATTCAAGCAATACTTTGTTTAGTTTTTATTATACTGTGTTATTTATTGTATGTTATATATACTACGTTTAATTTATAAATTGTTTTTGTTAACAAAATTGAGATTTTTACTTTTCAGCTTGCATTTATGGTACGTGGAGCCCTAATTACAGATTTCTGTTAATTTTTTGGTTTGTCAGTGCCTTCAATCTATACTTTAATACTTTATTTTTTTTTGCTGCAGAATCTTGCATTTATGATGCATGGAGCCCTTACATATTTCTATTAATTTTTAAGTTTGTCAGGGCCTTCTACCTACACTTTGATACTTTACTTTTTTTTGTTGAATTATTTACATTTTACTTAAATTCAATTCAAGCAATACTTTGTTTAGTTATTTATTATACTGTAATATTTTTTCTATGTTATATATACTGTGTTTAATTTATAAATTAATTTTGGTTAACAAAATTGAGATTTTTACTTTTCAGGTTTTGGTGGTAAAATGATAAAAGGCTGAATCTACCTAAATTCTGAGATGTGTATAACATTTCGCATGCTTTTTTTTCTATGTTATTTATACTCTGTTTAGTTTTTAAGTTGATTTTGGTTAACAAAATTGAGATTTTTACTTTTCAGCTTTTAGTGGTAAAATGACGAAAGGCTTAACTGCCTTAGGTTAATGAGTCTACCTAAATTCAGAGATGTGTATAACATTTCAGATGTTTTATTTTATGTTATTTATACTTAGTTTAGTTTTTAAATTGATTTTTGTTAGCAACCATTCAACAATTTGACATTTTTACTTTTCAGCCTTACTTTTCAAAATTCTTTACTTTCGAAACGACAATTTGACATTTTTCCTTTTCAGATTTTAGCTGTTTATTATAAATGTATACATTTTATGTTTTACTTTTCAGGTTTTTTTGCTCCAATGATGAAAAGCTACAATAGCTGAATTCTGAGGAGTTTATTATAAAAGTATATTTTTTTTGTATTGAGTTTTCTTTTTATTCATGCATATTACATTTCGTATGCTTTTTTTGTATGTTATTTATAATGTGTTTAGTTTTTTAATTAACTTTGGTTAACAATTATTCCCCAATTTTACATTTTTACTTTACAGCTTTTAGTGATACAATGATGAAGGGCTGCATCTACCTAAATTTTGAGATGTCTATAACATTTCACATGTTTTTTTTGTATGTAATTTATACTGTGTTTAGTTTTCAAATTTATTTTGGTTAACAAACATTCTTAAAATCCCGGCCAACGCCGGCTAACCGGGGGATGGGGAAAGAGTTGTTCTTCTGCTTGCGACTGTTTGCAGGACGTGGGATGCGTATTCACAAAATTTAAATAACTTTATTCGTTGTTTTTTAGTATTTCCATTCTCTGACGATGATTGGTGAAGGGAGCGGGTCCCTAAATCGACCAGCTAGACCGGCAAAGTACGGCTAGTATAAATATAAGAAAGAAATGTCAAATTTTAATAATTTGACATTATATTGATCAATTATAATATATTGGTTTTTGGTAAAATGACGAAATTTTGGAAATATCCTTGCACTTTATATATCTATATTTATAACTATATATATGTATATATATATATATATATATATATATATATATATATATATATATATATATATATATATATATATATATATATATGTGTGTGTGTGTGTGTGTGTGTGAAACGATAAGCTTTTATAACTATTAAAGGAAACGTCTAATCTAAACTCTTTAATATTATCGCAATATAATAACGTCCTTCAACCTGGATTTGACCTGTAAATAACCAAAGTAATATATTAGATTTCACCTCAAAAAAGCCCCGCGCCAACACCGTTATATAACCATTATATAAGGGTGAAACTTCTGGAAGGTCTGACGTTTAGGTGAGGTGTCATGAACTGCCCAATCAGAAGTTCATTCTCACTCGCACTCGGGCGAGAAATTTACTTTCTTTTGGCCTTTTGTGTCCGGTCTTCGTCTTTTAAACCTGCAGCAAATTGCGCTGCGACGCTTCCCGTGAATCCGTAATGTTCCGGGCAAAATTTATCTGATGTGTGTTCAGCCTGTGCCATGGTAATCGTGATAAATAAAAAGACTTTATAACCAAATAACTGCAGGAATTATGTTTTCTCGCTTCTTCCTTTCATGCGTCGGCTTTTAATTCCTCTCCGGCGTGCGTGCCGCCAACTAGCCGACTGCGTCCATTTGCCGCAAACACCGACGATTATAAATGTGTTTTCGAGTTCACCGATTCGTTAATCTTACAGAAATCGTGCAGGAATGCTGACCGTGCGCGTCAAGACCTCCAATGGATAACCAGCAATGCTTGAAATGATAAACCCCGACATGAAAGTAGTAATGATGTTAAACTGGGAAAGAACGAAAAAAAAATAATGGGATATATACAAGGAGACCAGAATTTATCCCACATGCCACCGGAGGAATGACCCTAATGATAACAGAGACTGGTGCGTGTGAGATCAGACTGTGAATAAAGCAAAAGTAAAAAAATCATCAGGTTCACGAAAATCTAGAAAACACTCTGTTGGATACTATTTGCGAAATATTAGATGTAAGTTTCGACTGGAAACTCCCTAATGAAGATATGACTATGATTATTTCCCTTCTCATCCAGCTTCATCCAGCCTCTTTCATCCAGCCACTAGGACTGTACCTAGTGAATTTGACTCTGCCACGTCGGTGTACAGTGTGCCAGAACATTCGAGGGAATTCATGAACAGACTAGAAATTTAACTTTTAACCGATTAAAAGTATGTAAAAAATCCCGGAACTGAAAACTTTGCGGGAAAAAAAAGAAAAATTAATTTTCTAATCTTGATTTATAAAATAATAAAAGTAAATTAAAACTTCCAAATGTAAGTTAATATTTGTGAAGTATTCCTACTTGAGTTATAATTCAATAAAATATATTATTAGTCTGTTTAAGTACATGAGATAAAATTTTATTGATATTAAGTAATTTTAAAATAAGGTTGAAGAATAACAGTAATTCTAACATGTTTTCTTAGATATGATTCAGAGAATTAAATAGATTACAGAAAAGATGATAAAAAATAAAAAAATGAGAGAGAAAGTGAATTTTGATAACATAAATTAGTGTTGATAAATTGATTCCATACTTTGAAGATCTTGTTTACTATTTTGATATATTTTAATAATCTCATTTAGTGTATATTTATGTTCCATTGAGTGATTTTAACATTTTCAGTTTATTAGTGATTTTTTTGTGTTATGAGATTTTAAGTGAAGATAATAATTGGAGAAGATATTAAAATTTAGCATGAATATATTTTAGTGATTGAATACTTCCATTTTTATGTTGTACAGAGGCTGTTCGCACATTTCTTAGATGATTTTGGTAAGCGGTAATAAAAAATCGTTTGCTGCAAAAGAAATAATTGCAATTGTACTATGTTTTTAAAAGTCAAAATTATCGTCTGCGGCTTGAAATTTTTGTTTTTATTCAAAATGGCGTTTTTAACAAAGCAGTGGTTCGAAGGCTACATTTATGGTCTTTCCGAAGAGAAATATGCATACTCCGTTATCCAAAAACGATGTGAGAGTCATGGATTTGTGATATCTAAAGCGTCGATAGGTAATATCGTCAACAAGAAAGGAAAAAAAAACGTCAAATTGGAGCCTCAAGTGGGACAAAAATTCCAAACAAGTATCCAAGGAAATAACGGACATCTTCGACTATTGCAAAGGTACGTTGTTTAATGTTAAAAGAAAATCCCCCTAGTCAAAGGACAGTTGCAAAATCATTAAAATGCTCCTTGCCCACTGTAAACTAAATGATAAACGTTGATTTAAATCTTAAGAAAGCGAAAAAGTGCAATGTGCATCGTCTTCTTCCAAATCATATCGCTGAACGCAGGACACGCTGCAGAATTCTATATAAGAAACACTAATCCAAAGAAAAATGGAAAACAATTGTCACAATAGATGAATCATGGGAGTATTTAAATGATTGCAACATAAAAAGAGCCATTTATTATCATAAAAGGGGAGAAAAAAATTTAAGTACATGGTTCAAAGAATCGAAGGAAAGTTTTTCTAAGGGATTCATGATTGTTGCTGGTTTTTCTTATAATGGCAAGTTAAAAATAAAGAGAGTGGAAAAAAATGTCAAGATTAACTCCAAATACTATCAGGAACATATTTTATCGCCAATTTTTCTGAATGAAATACCATCGCTTTACCCACAGTTCCATCAATCTGTGAGACTCCATCAGGACAAAGCTAGCAGTCACACATCAAAATCCACTGTAAATTTCCTAAAAGAAATGGAAAAAAATGGTATCAAGACCATACCCTTCACTGATATCCCTACTGAATCTCCCGATGTATCACCTATGAATTTTTGTGCTTTCGGACTTTTAAAATCTGCATTATCCAAACGTCGTCCCAAAACCCTTACAGGACTCTGGAAAGCTGTTCAGGAGGAATTGGATAGAATACCTCTTCTGACACTTCAAAAGGCATTATTATCCTGAAAATTGTGGTGTCGAAAGATAGTTTAGAATAACTGATGTTAAATAGAACATTTAAAACACAAGAATTTTATGTAATTTAGTTTTGTGAATACAATATACATCGTCTAAAATATGTGTGAATAGCCCCTGTATTATTGCGGTACTATTCATTACAAAGAATGGGACTTTATTTACCAAAAATTGCTGAGAGTTATTTATTAAACAAGAACTGAGAAACTATAAACTGATATGAAAGATTCGGTTGAACTTTAAAACAAAATTCTCTCAGGTACCATAAATTTATTTTGTGTATTTTTGAAAATATTTTGATGTTTTTATTTCATAATGACAATTTTTAGTGTTTTTGAATTTTGATGGGGCTTAGATATTTAAAGATTGATGATTACTTGTATCAAGATACTCCCGAATTAAACCAAGACCATAACTTCATGGTTAAAACCAGGCCATTTATTCAAATTAAAAACAAGAAAATAAATTGGAATTCCTTGACATGTGTTAAAAAGATCCTTTGTAACCCTACTCCTTTTTTATATTTTTGACTCTGAATTTCCCTATATTACCCTAACATTACGTTCTCTAAAAATTTAAACAGCTTAACCTTGGGTCTAAACCAAGATACTTGATATATTCGGTTACAAGTATGCCTGTATTCCTTAAATTTCTAATTAGAAAAAAATATTTTGTGAAAAATTACTTTATATAGGTTTATTTACTTAAATTAACTTGCTTTTCCATAGGTATGGACGTTGACAAGTCCAGAAATTTGACTCTCATATACACTGAAGTGCCACTGAATTAGGAATAGCAAAGCCTATGCAAATTGTGTAGCGCTGCGCATCATGTATGCGCAAGTGAGGGCGCAGTGATAACTGCATATATAGCGCGTACTGTGGTTGTTCTGAATTAGTTGTTGGAATTGCCAGCATGGGTAAACTGCCTGATTTGGACGCCTTGATTGGGACGCCTGATTTGGATCGCGGACAAATCGTAGGTGCGCGATGCATGGGCCATTCAATTTCCGAAATCGCCAGACAGCTAGGATTTTCCAGGTCGACAGTTTCAAGAGTATACCAAGAATACATGGATGGTGGAAAAAAACTAGCGATCGGGCAAACTGCAAAGGACAATTAGCCTTGACAGTGCGTGGTGAGAGACGGCTCAGGCGTATTGTACGTAGCCAGCGCAGCCAAACATTATCTCAAATTACCACCCAGTTTAATGACGGTGCCAGTCGTACAGTCAGTAAACGGACTGTGCAAAGCTCGCTTCACCGTATGGGTTTCGGGAGCCGTCGACCTACGAGAGTACCATTGCTATATACTCGCCATCGGGCTGCACGTCTTGCCTGGGCAAGAGAGCACAGAGACTGGAGTGTAGAGGACTGGAAACGAGTAGCATGGAGTGATGAGTCTCGATTCCCACTACTTAACGCCAACGGGAGGCTGAGAATATGGTGTCAGGCTCATGAAGCCATGGTTTCTGCATGCCTGTTTGGAACTGTACAAGGGCATGGTGGCTCAATCATGGTCTGGGGTGTTTTTTCGTGGCACAGTTTGGGATCTTTGGTGCGTGTACCAACCTCCCTCAATGCAATTCGGTACGTAGAGTTGCTGGGTGATCACCTCAATCCGTTTATGCTGTTCTGTTATTCGCACGGTAATGGAGTTTTCCAGCAAGACAACTGTACCTCTCACAAGTCCCGGTTGGCTACTGGCTGGTTGTATGAGCATTCCTCTGACTTCTCTGTCATGAATTGGCCACATAGAAGCCCAGACTTAAATCCTATTGAGCATCCTTGGGATGTTTTGGAACAAGGCGTGAAAGGCCATCACACAGCACCAAAGAACCTTATTGAATTATGGACAGCTTTAGCCAATATTTGGCAAGCCATTCCCGTGGAACGTTGTCAGAAACTTGTTAAATCTATACCTCGTCGTGTGACAGCCGTTATCAAGGCCAGAGGAGGCCCAACTCGTTACTAGGTAGGTATCCCTAATTCAGTGGCACTTCAGTGTATAAGAGAAAACTGTCAAATGTGATTTATTCGACTGAACGATGTCAAATTATAAGATATTGGTCTTCAGTAAAACGGCCATTTTATGAAAGTTCATCGCACTTCGCAGTAATAAATATGAAAAAATAAAATTTTATACGATTTCTTACCATATGTACCATATTCAGGATGTCCAACTATAAAATATTGTATATTTATTAGAAAACTGTATATGAAATTTGCTTATAATTCATTCTACACTTAGGAAAAAAAATTAATAGAAAATTCTTTTTTCCTTTTTTTTACTCATTTTTTGGGAATTCGCTTATATAACCAACATTCATAGGAAACACGTCGTCACATAAATGAATTCCGAAACGACTCCAATAAAAAAACAAGAAATTAATGTTATATATTTCATAACATTCTATCGATTTCAAATGCCTACTTCAAATAAGAAACTATTTTCCAAGTGTAAATTCGGTATTCACACGTATAAACTGCACACATGTCATACATAACGTCATATAAATAAATACAAAAATAACTGATTAAAACGAAACTAAAAAAAAAGTTATATATTACAAAATATTGAGCACTTTCTTCCGAATTCATTAAATTTGAATTACTAGTAACTTGTAAAACTGAGTGCATTTAATTCAGAAATTGGTAATTATTTGAAAAAATTTTGTTTTATTTAAAAATTCGATTTAATTGGTTTTCTCTCTCTAAAAAATAAGCATCTTAACCTTGGGTCTGTAGCAATATACTTGATATATTCGGTTACATGTATGCTTGTATTCCTGAAATTTCTAATTTAAAAAAATATTGTAAAAAAATTACTTTTAACAGGTTTATTTACTTATATTAACATGCTTGCCAATGGGTATGGACGTTGGCAAGTCCAGAAATATGACTCTCATTATATATATAAGTGAAAACTGTCAAATGTGGTTTTATTCGACTGAACGGCGAAAAATTGTAAGATATTGTTCTTCAGTAATACGGCCAAGTTTTTGAAAATTCGTCGCACTTCGCAGGAATAAATGTGAAAAAAAAACTTATAGGATTACTTACCATATGGTCCATATCCATGATATCCACCTATAATATATTGTAATTCATCAGAAAATTGTATAAGATATCTTCTCATAACTCATTCTAGAATTAGGAAAAAAATTATAGATAATCATTTGTTTCTGATTGTTTAATCTTTCTTTGTTAATTCGCTTATATAAACAACATTCATGGCAATCATGTCGTCACATAAATAAATTCCGAATCAAATCCAATAAAAAAATAGTAATTAATGTGATATATTACATAATATTCTATCAATTTCAAACGCCTACTTCAAATAAGAACATATTTCCCACGTATAAATTAGGTATTCAAACGTATAAACTTAGCCCATGTCATATATGACATCATTTAAATAAATACACATATAACTGAATAAAACGAAACTAGAAAAAATGTTACATATTACACAATTATGTTAGATTTCTTCGCAATTAATTAAATTTGAATTTCATTATTAGTAACTTAATAGACTGGAAATGCACGTATTACATAAATTTGTAAGTATTTGAAATTTTTTTTACAATAAAAAATAGATTGAATTGGCTTATTTACTCTAAAAAATTATCTATTTTATCATTCGGTTTGTCCATTGACTTGTCTTGAAGTATGTCTCTCAATATAAATATAAGAGAGACCTGCCAAATTTAGTATTATTGGACTCAACAGTGATTAAAACCCATTAACCGCTGGTGTTGCGTTGACGCAACGGTCAAAATAAATGCATATCAAAAATTTAGCTATCAAATGATTTTTATATTAACAGTAGTTTTTGTGTAGGGTTAATTATCGAATAGAAAAATATTTCCCTTCAACTGTTCTTTTAATTTAATAACGAGTTCCAAACTTAGACAGTTAGTTAAGCATTTTTGAACGAGAACTTTCTCCTGGTCTTTTTTCACAGAAGAAATATAGGGAGACAAATGTGAGCTTTAGGGGTGATCTATTTTTTGCCAAGGTCAAAGTTTATCTGAACATTCTATTAATCGGTTGCTTTTGTTTGGGTGGGGGAGGAAGAGAAAATAGGTGTTGCGTTGGCGCAAAGTTAGCGGGAATAGGGTAGTTTCCTTATTCACATGTTGCGTTCGATTACGTGGAACTTTTCCCAATTCTGTGCTTATAGAAATGCCTGAAACTAGATACTTTACGTTTAAAGAAGCTCTTAAAAGAATTTTCGATGAAGATTCAGATAATGATGACGAGTATGAAACTGATATTGCTGTTATTTTACCAGAAACAGTAGAAGCTAGTGATGAAGAGGAAGGAAATGATAATATTTTGAATAATGACAATGATGATTTACCATGTGATACTGCTGTCGTAATTGAAGTGTGAGTAAAAAAGAAGTTTTTGCCTCCTATAAGCAGTACAAGTCTTTCGAAAAAATTTTTAAAAAAATGAAGATTTGAAATAGATAATGAAAGGACCATTGAATATGTCTCAGACGAAAAATGAAGAAAAAGATCCAATCGGAACTATGAAAAATGTAATACAGTATAAAACTAGTGCAGATATTTTTGATCTTCTCTTTGACTAAGAGGTTTTTTTTCCTTCTCGTCGAATAGACAAACTCATGTGCCCAACAAAAGAATCACCCCCATTTTTTAGCATCTGAAGCCTACATGAGACGGTTAATTGGAATGTTGCCGACGGGATATTATTCTTAACGTCAGGAAGAAATTTACTGGTTTCTTGATAAGGACATTTCTGTTCTTATTTTGTGAGAATCGATGTCACGTTTTCAGTACAGGAACATGAAACAGAATTTGCATTTATTGATAACATTGGAATCGATGGCAAAGATAAATTATATAAGGTGAGACCAAACCTAAACTTGCTAAATAAAAAGTTTAAAGAATTTGGTTTGGATACGATTCAGGAAACCGCAGCCAAATGTACCCATTTCAATCCGTGAAATGCATTTGAAAGAAAGAGAGTGGTTATTACAATTTTCAATTCGAAGGAGAAAACAAGATACTTGTTGTCCGATGGAGCCACAACTGTGTTGTGATTCTTGGTTCAACGTTTGGAAAAATTCCTCCTGTAAAAATTTTTTCCTGTTTATCAAAAACGCAAAAGAAAATAATGTTTGTCCCTCAACCACATCATATTGAACAGAAAAAGGACAAAATGAGAGGAGCCGATTTATGAGAAAATTTAGTATCGAATCACAGAATAAGAATTCGTGGGAAAAATTGTGGTGGCCAATATTTACCAACTACATTGATGTAACCTTGACAAATGCGTGTAAAATATCAAGATTGTCTCCTGAAAATAGTTTATCTTAGACGCGAAGTTGTATTGTCACTTTTCCAAACACCTTTTTAAGTGAAGAGTTAGCAGGAAATACACTGCCCAAAACAAATAGGGGAGCACATGGTTTTAATGCAATTACGCAAATACACCGATAAGTAACATAAAATAAATCATCCATAATTTAAAGCCTAGCAGGAAACAGAAGAAGGAAACTTCATATGCAAATCAAAGTTCTTGACGTTAAAACAAGAAAAATAACATAAGGGCGGAAATCCGGATGTTGCAGAAACGTCTGTTTCACTGTCTTAACTGTGAAATTCGATTGCTCAGTTATTCGTTTTGAGAAAAGGTGACTTCAAAATGTCTCAACAACGTGATTTACCGGAATCCATGGCATGCCGTATTATAGGCAGACTTGAATCCAAACACAAAGTAGTGTCGCGGACGCCGTTGGAGTCACCAGAAATGTCGTTGCAAGGCTGTGGAATCGATTCTAAGAAACAGGGAATGTTAGACGTCGACCAGGGCAAGGTCGGCCACGCGCCATTACAGGAACTGATGACCGGTATATACTGTTAACAGCTCGTCGAAATAGAATAGACAATGCTACTCAGCTGCAAAGACAGTTGCTCTTGGCAACAGGACGAAGAGTGTCCAGCCAAACAGTACGTAATAAGCTTCATCAGGGAGGTCTCTATACACGTAGTCCAATGGTCTGCATTCCGTTGACCTCACGCCACCGTGCGGCCCGAAGAAGATGGGCTGGTGAACATCGAGATTGGGAGCAACATGATTGGAGCCAAGTGCTGTTTACAGACGAGTCCCGATTCAGACTGGAGTGTGACACCCGACGTGTTTTGGTATGGAGAGAAAGGGGAACTCGAAATAACCCCACATTCGTTCGTGAAAGGTCACAATACAGACGAGCTGATTTTATGGTATGGGGTGGAATCAGCATAAGTGGACGTAAGGACCTGCATATCATTCGGAATGGTACTTTGACGACCCGAAGGTATGCAGACGAGATACTGAGGCCTCATGTAATACCTTACGCTGCAGCCATTGGAGATTCCTTTGTTTTCCAGCATGATAATAACAGACCGCATACAGCTCGTCTTGTGGAGAACATACTTGAATCTGAAACAATACAGCGTATGGAATGGCCAGCGTGCTCTCCTGACCTGAATCCAATCGAGCATGTTTGGGACATGCTCGGACGACGCATTGCTGTGAGACCAAGGCCTCCTTTTACTCTCCGAGACTTGGAGATTGCACTTCTTGAGTAGTGGAACAGTATTCCCCAAAGTCTTATCGATAACATCATCGCATCCATGGAAAACAGGTATACATCAGTCTTAGCTGTTCGAGGAGACCACACGCGATATTAAAAATCTTGCATCATTTCTAAACAATACTTTTTTTTATCGTTTACATGTAACCAAATTGTTGCCCTAAATGATCTTTTCATGTTTTTTCCATATTTTCAAAGGATTAAAGCTTAATTGCAAATATTTTACGCCTTTTTTCTGTATTGTGCATTGATATGCGTGTACTATCCATTTTATGCCAATACGTGGCTGTTTCGCATGGTTTTCTTAACTTCTTTGCTTCCTCCCCTAATTTTTTTAGCAGTGTATATTAGCAACAGAAAGAACAGGTAAGCTCAGCATGCAAAAGCCATTAAGTGGATATTGTGGGCATTTTATTGTCAAGTCTTAAGGCAACAGAAGACTTAGAACCGTAGTAAACAGTGCCATAGCCAGACAATTTATCCATACAAAGTTTGTGACGTTGCTCTACATTGTGATTGTAGTGAAGCTTTTCATGATTGAAACTGTTTTCTAGATATAATCAGTAATTTTGCAAAGGAAAAATAAGTTAAATCTTTATGATAAATTAATTACCTGTAAAGTGATCATCTTCTTTCTATAGCGTAAGAAAGCTAAAAAAATTCCCACTGCTCAAATCGAAGAAAACCCTGCAGAAGTTCTGTTGAACTCACTGAATGTCAATACTCTTATTCCGCTGACGTTATGCGAACACAACACTCGATTTTTCAAAATGTAAGACCAGTTTTGTTAATTTCCCCATACAATTAATGTTGTATATGTTCAAATGAATATCCAAAATTATTTGTATATAAAAAAATCACCCCTTACAGTTTTGGCGGTTAGTGGGTTTTAAAAATAAAATTTTCGTCTTTAGTAGAATGGCCAAGTTTTGGAAAATTCATTGTACTTTATAGTAATAAATATTTAAGTAGCACAAATATATAGGATAACTTACATTGTGGTCCTCCTAAAATGAATTTTATAGTTACTAGAAAACTGAGTAAGAATTCTCAGCATCATTCATCATGATTCATTCAACCATCAGGAAACAAAAATTTAATAAGACCATATTTTCGAATTATGAATTCGGTGTAAACACATATAAACGACACACAAATATGACGTAACTCAGCATATAAAAAGCGAAAACATAATACGATGGTTGAAGTAAATGATATAATTTTCATAACATTGTGCAATTTTTTTTAAAATTTATTAAATTTGAATTCGGTTACTAGTCTACATGTACACTGAAAAAGCATGTATTCCATAAATTTCTTATTTTTTAAATATATCCTTTTAAAAAATGTTTAAATATGTTTAATTACTTTCAGATATTAACATGCTTATCCATGGGTCTAGCCGTTGACAAATCACGAAATATTGGTCTCATTATATATATATATAAGAAAGAACTCACAAATGTTATTTAATTTGTCTAAATGGGGATAAATTATAAGATATTGGTCTTCAGTAAAACGGCCATGATTTTGATAATTGATCTCACTTCACAGTTATAAATATGAAAGAAATAAAATTTCATAGGTTTATATACCATGTGATCCAAATCCAGCTGGTCCACCTATAATATATTTTATATTCGTAAGAAAACTCTATATGAAATCTGCTCATGCCTCATTTTCCAATTAGGAAAAAACACGTTAAAAAATCCTTTTTTCCTGATTTTTTTACTCTTTATTTGTGAATTCGCTAATATAAACAACATTCATGGAAAACATGTCGTCACATAAGCAAGTTCCGAAACGAATCCAATAAATTAAACTAGAAATTAATTTTTCATATTATATATCATTGTATCCTTTTCAAATGCCTACTTTAAATAAGAACATAACTGGCTAAACAAGCTACTAGACGAGACATTGGCATTATTAGTATTCCTGCATCCCACTGGAAGTTTATCTCTAAAGAAAAAACTGTCGTAAACTGGAACATGGAATATCCCTCCTCATCAAAAGGACAGTGAACAAGGAGATTCTTCCCAATTGTCTTTCATCGTTTAAAGGGAAAATATTTCTGAACAGATTTTAATTTAACTCAAATTTTTACATGCCACGGAAATGTTAAAACCTACTTATTCAGATTTGGTATTTTGCTAAATGGACGTTGTGACTGTGGTGATGGTGAAGTGAATGTAGAGCATATCCTTCTGCATTGTAGTTTGCATGCAAATCGTAGATCTGCTTTTAGGACGAGTTTGGACGGCCTCTCCATTGGTCGGTATCCTGTTTTCTCTGAGGTTGTTAGAAGGAAAGAGACTTTGGTTATTCTATCTGACTTTTTGCACAGTCTAGATTTTTAGGTCTTTTGTGATTTTTCCTTACTTTTGTAAGCATCATGGTATACTTTGTGGTACATGAGGAGAATTTAACTTTCTTTTTTGAATTAAAAAAAATAAGAACTTATTTTCCAATTGAAAATCCTCTATTCACACGTATAAACTACACACATGTCGTGAATCAATTATCACTTAAATAAATACACAAATAACAGAATAAAACGAAACTAAAAAAAGGTTATATATTACACAGAATTGTGCATTTTCTTCGAAATTCATTAATTTTGAATTATTAGTAAATCGATAAACTGAAAGAGCATTTAATGCAGAAATTTATAAGTATTTGAAAAATTTTGTTTTAATTAAGAACTATATTTAATTTGTTTAATTACTATAAAAATTTAACAATCTTATCCTTGGCTCTGTACCAATATATTTGTTAAATTCGGTTACAACTATATTGGTACTTTGAAAATGCCTGCCTACATGAAATATTTTTTAAAAAATTTTTTTGCAAAAAAATACTTTTTATAGGATTATTACTTAAAAAATTAACATGCTTATCCATGGGTCAAACCGTTGACTAGTCTAGAAATATTACTCTCATTATATGTATAAGAGAGAACTGTTGAATGCAGATTTAATCGGCGAAATGGTAATAAATTATACGATATAGATCTTCAGTAAAACGGTCAAGTCTTTAAAAATTCATCGCCCTTCACAGTAATAAATATGTAGGTAATAATATCATATAGGATTACTTACAGTGTGGTCCTAATCCAGCTGGTTCACCTATAATATATTTTATATTCGTTAGAAAACTGTAAGAAATTTCCTCATGCCTCAATCCACAATTATAAAATCCTTTTTTTCCTGATTTTTCACTCTATATTTGTGAATTCGCTTATTTAAACAACATTCATGGCAAACATGTCGTCACATAAGTAAATTCCGAAACGACTCCAATAAACTAAATTAAAAATTAATGTTATATCTTACAAAACATTTTATCGATTTCAAATGCCTACTTCAAATAAGAATATATTTTCCAAGTGTAAATTTGGTATTTACAAGTACAAACTATTCACATGTCCTATATAACGTCACTTAAATAAATTCACACATAACTGACTAAAACACAACTAAAAAAAAGTTATATACTACACAATAATGAGCATTTTCTTTCAAATTCATTAAATTTGCATTATTAGTAACTTGTTAAACTGAAAGTGCATTTAATGTAGAAATTTGTAATTATTTAAAAAAAAATTTTTCATTAAAAATTAAATTTAATTGGTTTACTTTCTCTAAAAAATGAAATATCTTTACCTTGGATATGTACCAATAAACTTAATATATTCGGTTACAAGTATGCCTGTATTCCTGAAATTTCTAATTTAAAAAAAAATATGTTGTAAAAAATTACTTTAAATAGGTTTATTTACTTAAATTGATTTGCTTGTCCATGGGTATGGACGTTGACAAGTCCAGAAATATGACTTTCATTATGTATATATATATATATATATATATATATATATATATATATATATATATATATATATATATATATATATATATATATACCGGGTGGCCATAATTAAACTGACAGTGCTCACAGTGTTCTGTAGCGCGATCTATTTGCGAGAATGACGCCACATTTTGTAGGAAGATTAAACAAGACGGGGGACGAAGGATTCCGCGAAAAAATAAATTAGTTCCCAAAGTCACCGCTAGGGGAATATTTGGCGCTGTGTACCTACGATATGTACCTAGAATGGTCCTACGATAAATTCCGCTGTGAACCCACACCAAACAGTTACCTTTAGTGAAAGTAAGGGAATTTCTGTGACTGCATGTGATGATTTGTCATCCCAAATTCGGCAATTCTGGGTATTCACAGTTCCATGCAGGTAAAAGTGGGCCTCGTCTCCCCATAAGATTTTCCACGGCCAAGCATCATCCACCTCCATTCTGGCAAGAAAGGTGAGAGCAAAAGTCAATCGCTTATCATGGTCGAGGTACAGTATCTCCTGTACACGGCTGATCTTGTACGGATAGAAGTTGATAATCGTTCGTAAGATTTTCCATACCGTACTGTAAGGCATATCCATATTCCGAGCGAATCCACGAGCGCTAGAGGTGGCAGCAATATTGTCTGGCCCTCTGTCGACAATCGCCGTGTCAACTGCTTCGATTGTATCCTGTGGTACAGGTTTTCGTCCTCTGCCTGACTGAACCTTCAGAGAACCTGTTTTCTCAAACGTCGCAACCGCTGCTTTTAGCCCATTAACTGACACAGGACCATTACCTTTACGCATTTTTTTGTGCGTTCTAAAAGCACGAACAGCGGCTGACGCGTTGCACTGGTTGAGGTAAAAGAATTTGACCAGTAACGCACGCTCGACTAAAGAAGGAGACATTGCACATAAACTTTCAATCCGATTGATTCGAAACGTAACACATTGCCTTTTCAAACCCAAGCAGCTGGCACTGTGCCAATGGATGTAACGTGAAATTTGAATAAGGAACTTCTTCTTCTGCTCAGAGTACGTGATATTGCAGATCACGAGACTTTATCGGTGTTTATGTAGATTTTACGCTTTTTTAAAAGTGTTGCCATATTGCACTTGAACTAAATAAGAAAATGTTCATAATAAAAGGTAATTTTATTCTGTATTAATTTGCATTTGTTAACACTCTATTTTCTATTACACAGCGCCAAATATTCCCCTAGCGGGGACTTTTGGAACTAATTTATTTTTTCGCGGAATCCTTCGTCCCCCGTCTTGTTTAATCTTCCTACAAAATTTGGCGTCATTCTCGCAAATAGATCGCGCTACAGAACACTGTGAGCACTGTCAGTTTAATTATGGCGACCCGGTATATTTATAAGTGAAAACTGTCAAATGTGGTTTTATTCGACTGAACGGTGATAAATTATAAGATATAGGTCTTCAGTAAAACGGCCAAGTTTTTGAGAATCCATCGCACATCGCAGTAATATATATGAAAAAAAATAAAATTTTATAGGATTACTTACCATATGGTCCATATCTAGCAGGTCCACCTATAATATATTGTATATTCGTTAGAAAACAGTATACTAAATCTGCTCATAAGTCATTCTACAATTAGGAAAACAAAATAATAGAAAATACTTTTTTCCCTATATTTTATTCTTCCTCTGTGAATTCGCTTATATAAACAACATTTATAGCAAACATCCCCAGTCTTATCCTTGGGACATTCTGGCGACTAATCCAGAAATTTGACTCTCAATATAAATAAGAAAAAAATCAAATGTAGTATTAACTCTAAATTGATAAATTATAAATTATTGGACACTAAATTGATAAATTATAAAATATTGGTATTTAGTAAAATGGCCAATTTTTGAAATTTCATCGAACTTTAAAGTAATAAGTATTTAAGCAATAAAAATATATGAGATTACATATCCTGTGGTAAATATCGAGCTGGTTCACCTAAAATACTTTTTATATTTGTTATAAAACTGTGTAAGATTTCTGCTCCTGCATAAATCAACCAAAAAGAAATAAAATCTTAATAGAATAGTTTTTACTCTTAATTTTTGTATTCGCGTATATAAACCACATTTTTGTCAAACACATCGTCACATAATTAAATCCCCAAAGGATTACATAAAACGAAACTGGAAATAAATGTCAAATGTTTTAAATCATTGTACAGATTTCAAAAGCTTACTTTCAATAAGAACATATTTTCCAAGTTTAAATTCTGTATTCACACTTATAAAGTCTTTATTAGTCCAGAAAAATGACTCCCATTATAAATATAAGAAAGAACTGTCAAATCATGTATTATTGGACGGAGGAGAAATTGTTGCGAATCGAATGAATCGAATGGATTGTGTGGGTCGAATTCAACTGGCACTCATTGGTAACTCGTTATCCCTGGAGAACGGTGTAAAAATAATGTTGTTGATGCTTTTACTTGGCTTGCTAGGTTTGATAAGTATGGACCACATATTGGCAGTGCTCCCCTGGTTTCATTGATTATATTTGGTATTAATTTCAATTTAATTTTAATTATTATATTTTTGTTACGTGTAGTGTTAAATAAATGTATAAAACGACCATCAAGCACCCTTGCGTGTTATTTTGCACCTTAAACATTTTGAATTTACAGATATATTTTTTTTTCTTCATGGTACCGAAAACGCGGGACAAGCTTAGTGCCTTATATAAAGGACCTTTAGGTTAAATGCTTTAATAAACTGGATTGCACTGTACTCGGACTTTGTATAAGAACTTGGATAAAAGAGAACTTGGGCTATTTACTTTTCCCTTGGAAGTGGATACTAAGTGATTTCCAGACAAAACAGGTACGTATAACTTTCTTATTAGCATGCCAAAGTCAAATATGGATTCTTTAGAGAAGTTAAAACAAAACGACAGTATATTAGAACTACTTGTACTAAATTAAAATCGAAATTAAATTTATTTTTACAAAGCTGTTGTACTGAAAGCGAAATTGATCTAGAGGAACTTACAGAATAGTTATTAAATTTAGAAAAAAACTGAGCTTAAAACTGTAAATGAAAAAAATACAAGATTTAATTATTGATGAAGCAGCATTCCAAATCATAAGTGAAAGCTCTATTGATTATGACGAATGCATCAGTGATCTGAAATGTAAAATAAAAAGCAAATTACAGAAATTCAAAATTGAGCATGCAGTGTCTGACGAAAGTGCTAATGTTTCTAATTTAAGTAATAATAGGAATTCGCCAACTTCCATTAATTTGCCTAAATTTATTATTCCAACATTTAATGGCGATTCAAGCGCTTTCTTGGAATTTTCCAATAGATTCACTTGTGCAATAGATTGCAATGAGTCATTAAGTAATGTTGACAAATTCATTTATTTGAAATCCTTTGTCTCGCGTGAAGCTTTAAAAGCGGTAGCCGGTTTTATCCCTTACGGAAGAAAATTACAAATCCTATCTTAATTTGTTGAGAGACAGATATGGAAAACAAGAACACTTGATAAGTTTTTTTGTAAATAAACTTTTAAAAGTTCAACTTGTAAAATCTTCTTCAAATATTAAAGGGTTTAGAAGTTTATAAGATGAATGTGAGATTAGTATAAGAAACGTACAATCCATTGGGATAGCGTTCGATAATTTCGGACATTTACAAATTCTAGTGTTGTTGAAACAATTACCTCATAATCTAGTGGTATAATTCCATCAAAGAATGGATCCAAACAAGTTGTTGTATGTAAATGTGCTAATGAAAATTATAAAATTTGAAACCGAATCTCGGGGAGCTGCGAATGCTGTTTCTGAACCCACATTGTAAACTTATGATACATATGGTTCGAAAGGTGAAAGTCAATATACTAAGAACAAAGTTAATATTCCAACATCATCTCCTTGAAATGCTATTGTGAAAAACGATTGTATATTTTGTAATTCTAACTCACATACTGGATTAAAATGTAAAACCTTCAGGAATGAACAAAAGCACTATAGGTAAAAAAAAGATGGCAGCCGTTACTGCTGCTTAATAAACAAGTATTTCATTAACCAGTGTAAAGTAAAAAATTCAACCTTGGGAAACCTTCCAGAGTTTACAGCATAACTCATTATTTTGCCCCAAAACAAAAAATAAAATTATACCTCAAATTTCAAATCAACAGAAAACCGAAGTTACTCCGATTCCAGATGATCAAAATGAAATGTCATCTTTTCTTAAGTCCAAGAATTCAAAAAAAATTATACCACTTTATTTTAAACTGCTACTATTTAAACAGAAAGTGGATCTAGAGGGGCAATTGCCAGATTTTTATATGATTCCGGTTCTCAAAAAATATTAATTAGAAAAGATTTGGCAAGAGCCTTGAACTTAAAATGCATAGGGAAAGAAAATCTCCTTGTTTATACATTTTCATATCGAAATCCCTGCGAGATTGAATGGGATCTAGTGAATATTTCTCTACGAAGTAGACTTAACCCAAACGCATGCATTAATATCAGAGATTTAGTAACCGAACAGATTTGCGAAGACTAGCTGCATTCTAACATCGACACAAAGTTATTCCAAAACATATTTCCTGACTGCTGTGAATTCGCTTACTCATTGAAAGAATGGAATACCATCAAAATTCTGCTGCGTGCAGATTTTATATTTTCTACTCTAACAGGAGAGCTTAAAAGGATAAAAAGGAAATGATTTCTACAACAGACGCTGTTTGGAATTACGGTAGTAAGACAAACAGAAAGTCGCCTACAAGATACATGTTCCTGTTTGAAATCTATTTGCGTGACAATAGAAAACGATTTGAAGTGCTTATGGAACATCGAATCTTTTTTGCCTGGGAAGGAAATAAACAAAACTAATTCATATTATATGTTGACATTTGAAGAAAAGTTGCGATATGTAAATGGGAGATATGTAACTCCGCGTTTATGGAAATTCGAATCTGAACGGGAAGATTTATGGGATAATTTTGAAGTTCCGAAAAGGAGGTTCACTGTGCTAGAGAAAAGATTTAAAGGAGGTGAATTATTATTTGAATGATATAATGCTGTTATGAAGGAACAATTAAAAGAAGAAATTATCGAAGTATTTAACGATACTTCTTTTGTTGGGTACACCATGCCACATCGAAATGTTTACAAGGAAAATTCTTCTAGTAGAAAAACAAGGGTAGTTTACGATGCTAGCAGTAAACAACGGACTAACAGTAGTCTTAACGAGTGTCTTCTTTCTCCAGAAAATTTAAATGCAAATCTAATAGACATTATCTTGAAATTTAGAGAACACACAATTGGGTTTTCTGGAGATTTAGCTCGAGCTTTCATTCAAACTCAAATCTCGGACTTTGAGAGGAATTACTTATGTATCTTATATGATTGAGTGGATGAGCTTATATTGAGAGTATATCCTCTCAATATCTTATATTGAGAGGATGAGCTTATAATGAGAATATATCCTCTTAATATCTTATATTGAGAGGATGAGCTAGCAAAGATTTATTAACCTCACAAAAGTGGTGGCATGGTCGTGGTTACATTGGCATATTGAGACTGAATGCTCATCACAAACTGGTTTTCCACAAGTTTTGCATGATTTTCTCGTTTTTCTCCGAAGTTTCTTAAAGTAGAAACACACATTTGGCAAACTCCAACAACTGGCTTTCTTCCAGTTGAATCACGTGCCTGAAAATCTGTGGTAGTACTGGAGCTGGACAGCATCGCAGGCAGTGATACACTGTTTGAGGAATTTAGAATGCTGTCTACACCTGGCCTGGTTGAAAAAATGTCGCATTGTTTGAATATTTCTTGACCGATCCTGAATTGATGGAAGACACAAGTTTTCACCTAACTGACGCAAAAATAAAGGGTGGTCATTATTTTTATGACTGCGCATATCGACATTCGCCTTATAAATAATATAAGCAGCTTGAGCAGATATGTCCAAAATGTTGAAAAAAACGCAAGTGGCCGTCTCTTTGTTTGTCTCTGAGAGGTATATTTTCGAAATATATGATCCATCGTGTCAACACCAGATTTTGTTTTGTTGTTAAACGTAATGATTTCTGGCTTTTCTGTGGCCCCAGAGTTACTTTTATCATGATGTAAAGTAGAAAGCAACATAACAGCTATTTTCTTCTTAGGAGCATATGAACATATTGTTACATCACCATTGAATCTTAATAGAGAACTTTGCGATTTTCGTATTTGCCATGGTAACATTTCCGTTGGAATATAGTTCATGTTTCTTTTTAGAGTTCCTACGATTGCCATATGCAATGACAACAAAAGTTGAGCCAAAGAGAGTGACGTAAAAAAATTATCCATAGTAATGTTTCTGCCGGAGAGTTTGTATGGAGTAGCCAGCTCTTTTACGAACCGTTCGCCTTGTTGACTTCACGTTGTCTTCCGGGTTTTCCGGTATACAATTGACCAGAGAGCGGATAAAAATTAATGGCATATCCACCTTACTTTTATACCGTATTTTCCGGGATTATTTGGCATAAACTGGGTGAATCTAGTTCTTCCACGATATGTAAATAGCTGCTCTTCTGTTGTCAGACTTTGCGATGGTTTATACTTTTTTGCTAAGTTATTGTTTAGTAAGATCCAAAGATCGCGAATTGCAGCAGGTTTATCATTTTCGATTCTTGCAGTTAGTATGTTTTGATTATCAAATCGAATGAATAGAAGGATATTCCAAAACCTAGTTATACCCATACTTGCTCTGTAAAGCGAATATGAAGTTGGTTTCCACATTGCTATGGTATCATCAGTGTTGCTATTATTAGCACCTGCTGTTAGTAGAATTCCAATAAAAGCATCAAATTATTTAGCTGTCAATTTTGCAACAATTAGCAACAATTCATATTAATTGTTTCTTTTCTGAATTGTCTCGATTATATTTGTCGTAAACGGTCTTAGCCTTCTGATTTGTATGTCTAACGATCATGCCAACCATTTCATCTGTAAATATACACTTGAATGTATCACGATTGGATAAGTTTTGTGTTGATTCGTGTGGCCCACTTCATTCACGAGCAATCTAATGAGCCGATGTTTGGTTATATACTGGTGGATCTTTATTCCAAATAGTTCTATTCTTGTTTAAAGAAATATAAATATGCTAAGTCTAAAGAAACATAAATATGCATTACCTTGCCTACGGTCTTGCAGATAATTCCTCCATTTTTTCCTTGTAAAGTTGCGAGTTATATGGATATAAATAAATAAAATAATTACTAATTCATTATTAAGTCACCAAACCATACAGTAAACTGCAATACATTATAAATCTAAGAAAACCGTCCTTTTCTTACATACAGTTCAACGTGAAAAGTACGCATAAAACGGGAGGAAAATAATGACTACTTCGTTTTTCAGTAAAAACATGATACATATATTCCGTGAGGACGGGGGTGTAAAGAACAGTTCTATTTAAATAGAAGGGGTGGTAGAAAGAAAGCTGATTTCAGCGTTACGCTTTCGAAATTCGATGTGGATACCGCGGTACCCGGTCATTGAAAGTAAGGGAAGCGTTTGGTCATTGACACTAGGGTTAAATCCCTTTATAGATCACGAAACTATCCTGGAAAGTCTCGGGACGATTATCAACTGATGATAATCATCCGATTATTCTTCCTTCAAAATCTAAGTTATCAGAATTATTAATTTGGAATTCCCATGAAAGAGTATTTATTTCAGGTGTATCACAAACACTTGTATAGTTGAGAGAAAAATACTGGATCTTAAAGACCAGACAAATGATAAAATCAATTCTAAGAAAGTGCGTTATATGCAAGAGATTCAATTCTTCTCCTAAAAACCAAATGGTTGCGCCATTACCATCTGATCGAGTGGAACAAACAGCCCTATTTTCGATCATTCGCATCGATATTGTGGATCTGTTATTTGCTAAAGATGATGACACTAAATAATATATTCTCTTAATAACATGTACAGGGACTAGAAGTATTCATCTGGAAGTAGTCGGTAATTTATCGGCGGGTACTTTTCTATTAGTCTTCTGAAGATTTGTTGCAAGATGAGGCTTGTGCTCTGTATTGTTTTCTGATAATGAAAGCACCGTGCTGAATTGCAGCTAAATCAACTATGGGCAATCATGTACCATCCAGAATTGAAATAATCTTGTTCTTCCAACAATATTAAATGGAAGTATATCGTCGAGCGAGGAGCCTGGTGGAATAACGTAGTATAAATAACGTAGTATAAATAACGTAGAAAAAATAACAGTATAAATAACACAGTATGAATAAAAAGTACAGGCTGTGGCCGGATATGCTCAAGCCAGTAATACAAAAAAAAATTTTAAATCGTAGTAAGCAATGAAAAACATTTTACACACTTCAACAATAGCAAGACAAAACATGATTGTAAAATAGAAAGGAAAGTTAAAACAGAAGTAAGAAGTTAAATTCCAAAAATATAAATGAGGTATAAATCAGTTATCGATTCTAATTTATGAATCATTTATCAGGACATGAAAAAATTACTGCATGTAAAAAAAATTAACCTTACCTCCATTAATTTCAACACCTCTTGACCTGTGGCCTGTCCAGTCATGTGAAATATAATTCTTGACAATTAATCTTGTTAACCTAAACTGTTATTTGTGTTTTTTTAATTTAAAAAAGTTATGTTCCCAAAATATGACAATTAAGAAAAAGATATCGAGAAAAAATAAATCATGCTACTTAAGAAAGTCATACCACAAATTTCTATAAAATTAATGTGCAACTATATTTGACGTACAAAATAATGCATATGTAATACATTGCTAACATGTTTTAACATCAAAAATTTCCACAATCAAAAGTTAAAGTTAGTTTAAAATATTAGCTGTAGGATTTTGTGCAGAATGATAGGTGATTTAGCTAAATTTGATTAAAAATTAATTCAAATTGATAAATTTATAAAAAAGGTATGCTATTTACAGGTAAGTTTTTGTTTCTTTTTTTTATTTTAAGTGCTATTTTAGCATAAAAACCATAAAAACCTTTACAAAATTATTTTTTCTCAAAGCTAAACACAAACATAATCAAAGCTAAACACAAACATAATTAAAAGTAGTTTTAAAACACCCCTGGTAAGCATTGTTAAGTTTTGAAGTATTAGAATGAAAATAAAAAATATTCCACAGTTTCAGACAGAAGCATAAAAAGAAAGAATATGCAAAAAAGTAACTGAATTAAACAAAAATTGACAGAATACAGAAAAAGTGAACACCGGCCAAAGTAAATAAAACGTTTCCTTGTGTGCATGAATGCGTATGAATGATTGATTCCAACGCCTAGAGTACCGCGTTGGAAGAACCGCGTATAAAATTTGTGTTGAAGTATCGTTCTTTAAAATTCAATTAAAAATCGAAATTTTAAGATAGAGACTTGAAATGAGCTTTATATGAACGAGAAAGCTTTCGTCTTCTATGTAAATATTTTCTATGTAAGATAAAAACTCGAAGAGCATCGACCGTAGATCCTCGAAATTGCGTAAATTTCTCGAAAAAGTGGGTTTAATATTTTGATGAAAATATTAGTCTGTTATAAATTTTTTACACAAATGAGGTCTTGTTGGAAGGAGAAATGTCTGTAGTCCTAGAGTGTAAAAAGATCAAAATTCTACGATCATTTTTTGACGAGATATCGTAATCTAAAGTTAAAAAAACATAAAATATCCCACAAAACATAAAATAAAAATTTTTCTACAATAAAATTTAAAATTTTGGCTTCGAGGTGCACTTTCCCATAGTCTGCACTAACCGTGTTCAAAATTTCATGGCTGTAAGTTTCACAGATTCGTATCGGGGCCGCCCACACACACACACGCAAGCACGCACGCACGCAAACATTCGCTTTTATTAATAAGATGATTATTTACCTAGAATCTTTATAAAAATTGGTAGGATTCTTGAATTATTTCCTGGAAGAGATGGCAAGGTGAAGTCTTGGGAGATAAAAACTGAGTCATCGGATATTAAACGACCTGCTCAAATCTTATACTACTTAGACTTCCAGAATTAAAGTAATAACTTTGATATTTATCTCCTTTAAATTTTTCTCTTTTTTAGGTAGGTTCTCTTGAATCTTGATGGAAAGGGTTTTATTTACAGAATATTAGTCGGCATGGATATATTTGGTTTATGTACGTGACAGAAGATATAGTTTGTATATTTTTAGTACTCTTTTGTATTTTTTAATATTGATTAATTTTTTTATTGCTACTTGTATTCATATCTTGAATTATTATTATTTGAATTTTAATGACAACCTCTGTGGTTCATTAGGGAGGAGGAGCATAATGTTGAGAATCAAAAGAATCGAATGGATGGTGTGTGTAGAGTTCAACTGCCACTCATCGATACGACGTGGCCCACGGAGAATGATGTAAAGATTTGTTGTTGATGCTTTTACCTGCCATGCTAGGTTTTATATGAATGGAGCACATATTGGCAATGCTCACCAGATTTCATTCATTATACTTGGTATTAATTTCAGTCTAATTTAATTTGTTGTATGTTCCGTTATGTGTCGTGTTAAATGAAATATAAAATGACCATCAAGGACTCTTACCGGTTATTTTGCATCTTGTACATTTCGTATTTAAGGATAAATTCTTCACTTTCTTCAGAAATAAATTTTAAGATATTCGTCAGAAGTAAAACGGGTAACGTTTGGAAAATATATTGAACATTTGAGTAATAAATATTTAACACTAGAAGCAACAGAGCAGTCATTTTGACTATTTTCGTTTTTCAGCTTGATTTCTAATAAAACTCGCTATCATAGGAACTCACAATTTTTTGAGTTTTCCTAAAAAACCTCAAAAATTATTGGTATCAAATATTAATCGAATGAAATTAAAATTAACAAAGTTATTTGTAGTTATACCTAGAAGCCGCAAGAACAGTCAAATTGACTGCTAGTAAAATTGGATAGATTCATATAGTTTTCTCTCGAGGAAAACAACTTTTCTTGGAAAAATATTTCCCTACACATTCCTTTCATTCACTGATTCTTTACAACAGAAAATACTTCCCCCATCCCTTGGGTATGGAATAATACATGGAGTCTTCCTTTTTTTCGAGAACAATGTCTCCAATCATTTTCGAGATATAAGGGAAAACCTAAGGTTTGATTTGAAGTCAACTAGGAATCATCGTTTAGAAACTGATAAGTTTGCTCTGTATTCTGACGTTTGGAATAAATTTGTAGAGAACTGAGCTAGTTCATATAAGCCAGGAGAAAATCTTGATGTGGATGAACAGTTATTTCCATCCAAAGCTAGGTGTAAATTTATACAGTATGCCGAATAAACCCGACAAATTTGGTATAAAATTTTGGATGATAGTTGATGTAAACTCGAAGTTTATGTGCAATGCTTTTCCATATCTTGGAAAAGATAAATCAAGGGATGAAGCTGAAAGCCTTCCTGAAAATGTAGCAATTCGTCTTATAAGTCCTTATATGAATACAGGTAGAAATATGACGGAGTACAACTATTTTTCCTCACTATAATTGGCTATAAGACTTGAAAGGAAAAGTACAAGTTTTGTGGGCACAGTAAGAAGATATCGAAAAGAATTTCCGCATGAAGAAAGGAAATCAAAAACCCAGCTGTAGGAAACTGTTTTACTAAAGATGAGAAACTTCAATGACAGTTTATCAAGGTAAAAGGAATAAAAATGTCTTGCCACGAAGTACCTTGCATCCAAATGTAAATGTAGAATCACATAATAAGAAGAAAATTCCAGAGACAGTCGAGTTCTACAACAAAACCAAATGTGGAGTTGATATCTTTGACCAGATTACGCATAAATATTCCGTACGGACTGTCTCACGTAGATGGCCTGTGCATGTTTTTTTATAATGTGCTGGATTTGGCAGGAACAAATGCCTTTGTTATTTACAGTGAATTAATTGGTAAAAATATTTCAAGGCATAGCTTCTTATTTCAGTTAGCGGATGAGTTAAGACAGCTTCATTTGAAGAGGAAAGCAAGCTCAAGATTTCCCCAGGAAATTTCCAACACTAGAATTAGGGTCTCAAAGAAAAGACGTCAATGCCACATTGAACTTTCAACAACAATAAAACAAGTGATGTGTGTAAAAATTGTTCATATTATGTATGTGGAAAATGCACTTCCAGCGTTGAAAAAGTTTTGTTGTGTAAAAGATGCAAAAAGCTACAAAATATGTTTTATTAAAGGTAAGAGAAAATTTATATAAAAAATAATTTTTTTAAATAAACCGTTGTTTATTAAAGAAGTTCTTAAAAAATATAATTGAAAAAAATAAAATGTATTTTAAAGTTGTATAAAACATTTGCAATTTAAGCTGGGCATTAAATTCGTTGAGCAGTCAATTTAACTGCCGTTGGCGCTTCTAGGTAGGGAGAAAGTTCGGCACAACTAGTGTTAAGTAATAAAAATACATATATAAGATTTCTTGCCCTGTGGTATATATTCAGCTGGTCACCATAAAATGAACTTTATATTAGTTAGGAAACTTAGTTAGAAGTCTGCTCATGCATCATCCTCCCATCGGGAAATAATAATATTTTAACAAATTATTTTCGAAGAAGGGATTCAGTATTCTCACTTAGAAATGACAGACATGTCACACATAATTTCATTTATATAAATACACAAATGACTTCATAAAGCGAAAGTTATGTATTCACGTATATAAACCACATCTGTATCAAACACGTCGTCAGATAAATAAATTCACAAACGACTCAAGAAAGGAAAACTAGAAATTAATGAATATTTTGCATAACACTGTATAGATTTCAAAAGCTTATATCAAATAAGATTATAAATTCAAAGTAAAATTCTCTTTAATCACTTATAAAAGACTCACGTGTGAAATTTGATAACATTTAAATAAATACACAAATGACTACATAAAATGAAAAAAGAAAAAAAAGCTATATATTACGCAAATATAGTGCAATTTATTGGAATTCATTAAAATTAAGTTTGGGTATTAGTAACTTTATACACTGAAAAAGATCGTATTACAGAAATGTGAAAGTATTTACAAAATTTTGCTGTTAAAAATGAACTTTATTTGTAAATTTTAATCTCAAAAATTACTATTTTTGCCCTTGGGACTTTCCGTCAACTAGTCCAGGAAACTGACTCTTATTATAAATATAAGAAAGATATGTCAAATCTTGCATAATTGGACTCTATATTGATCAATTATAAGATATTGGTTTTCGGTAAAAAGGCGAAATTTTTGAAATTTCCTAGCACTTAATATATATATATATATATATATATATATACACTGCAGGCCACCCAAATTGCATCACCAAGAAAGACAAGAGATATCACAACAAAATTTATTTTGTAGATAACATGTTGACCAAGTATCAAATAATTAAATTTATAGACTTCAGTAAAGTGTGGTTCCTTCCAAAATCAGTAGCCAGAGTAGCCGCCATTGTTGGAGATCACCGCTGCCACACGCCTCGGCATTGATTTAAAGAGACTTTGGATGAGTTCTTGGGGTACAGCAGACCAAGCAGCTTCCACACGTTGCCAAAGTTGATATGATTGGCAGCTGGGGATGGAATCTGGGTCAATCGTAGAGTAACCATGGACCACATGTTTTCTATCGGCGAAAGATCCGGAGAGCGAGGCGGCCAGGGAAGCAATTCAATCTGGCGATTGACGAAGAACCGTTGGACAATGCGTGCCACGTGTGGTCGCGCATTATCCTGTTGAAATATGGCTGTGGGCAAGCCCTGAAGGTAAGGAAGGACAACTGGCTCCAACACCTCTCAGATGTAGCGCTGGCTGTTTAAAGTACCGGCAATGCGTACTAGAGGTGTGCGAGAGTGATATCCAATACCGCCCCATACCATAATACCCGGTGCAGGACCAGTGTGGCTGTGCATAACGCAGCTGTTCAGCATCCTCTCTTCACGGTGTCTCCAGACTCGAATGCGACCATCGTGGTGTTGCAGACAGAAGCGTGACTCGTCAGTAAAGACAATTTCATTCCATTCTGCCGTCCACATCCTTCTGTCATCGCACCATTGGCGGCGGAGACATCTGTGGTTCTGCGTCAAGGGTAGACAAAGCAATGGATGTCTTGCGGACAGACCACTCTGCTGTAAACGGTGTCGAATGGTACGCGCAGACACTGGATGATGCGTTAGAGACTGCATGTGCTGTGCTATGGTTCGTGATGTGACTGAGCGATCCGTCACTGCCATGCGCACAATTTGCCTTCTATCACGTGAAGTGGTGCGCTGAGGTGGCAGCGATCGAACACGCCGGTCCGTCGTACCCTCCTGCATCCAACGATCACATATCCGCATTACAGTTGTTTGGTTTCGTCCAACACGACTACCGATTTCCCTGAAAGATAATCCACAATCTGGGTAGGCCACTATCCATCCTCTGTCGAACTCGGATACTTGATCAAAAGATGATCGCTGTTTTCGACGAGGCATAATTGATCGTTTTTTGAAAAAAACCACAAGAAAAACACAATTGCCGAACTTGAAATCGTCGAAATCTCCAAGCCCTAAATATCGTTTTGAAGTGGCTCCACAGGCGCGCGTGATGTGCGTCTGCGCTGAAATTCTAATCATTTGCATATCTCACCTCCGCTAATGCATGTTGTAAATTTCATGTTATTTGCATGTTTACTTCAGGGTGTTGCATTTACAGTGACCAGCAGTGTATATGTATATATATATATATATATATATATATATATATATATATATATATATATATATATATATGTGAAACGATAACCTTTTATAACCATTAAAGGAAGCATCTAATCTAAATTCTTTAATATTATCGCAATATAATAACGTCCTTCAACCTGAATTTGACCTGGAAATAACCAAAGTAATCTATTAGATTTCACCTTAAAAAAGCCACCCTCCAACACCGTTATATAACCATTATATAAAAGCGAAACTTCTGGAAGGTCAGACATTTTGATGAGGTGTCGTTAACTGCCCAATCAGAAGTTCATTCTCACTCGCACTCGGGCGAGAAATTTACTTTCTTTTGGCCTTTTGTGTCCGGTCTTCGTGTTATAAACATGCAGCAAATTGCGCTGCGACGCTTCCCTTGAAACCGTAATTTTCGGGGCAAAATTTATATGATGTGTGTTCAGCCTGTGCCATGGGAATCGTGATAAATAAAAAGACTTTATAACCAGTTAACTGTAGAATCACGTTTTCTCGCTTCTTCATTTCATGCGTCGGATTTTAATTCTTCTCCAGCGGGCTTGTCGCCAACTAGCCAACCACGTCCATATGCCGCAAACACCGACGATTAAAAATGTGTTTTCGAGTTCACCTATCCTTTAACACAGGTACACAAGTCTCGCTACTAAGTTAACTTGTACACAAGTCGCGCAGGAATGCTCACCAAGGGCGTGCAGACATCCAATGGATAACCAGCAACGCGTGAAATGATAAACCCCGACATGAAATTAATAATGATGTTAAACTGGAAAAGAAATAAGGAAAAATACTGGGATATATACAAGGAGACCAGAATTCCTCACACATTCCACCGGAGGAAAGACCCTAATGATACCAGAGACTGGTGTGTTTGAGATCAGACTGTGAATAAAACAAAAGTAAAAAATCATCAAGTTCACGAAAGTCTAGAAAACACTCTGTTGGATACTATTTGCGAAATATTAGATGTAAGTTTCGACTGGAAACTCCCTAATGAAGATATGACTATGATTATTTCCCTTCTCATGAATAACTTTCATCCAGCCTCTTCGACTGGACCTAGTGAATTTGACTCTGCCACGTCGGTGTACAGTGTGCCAAAACATTCTAGGGAATTCATGAACAGACTAGAAATTTAACTTTTAAGCGATTAAAAGTATGAACAGAAGCCCGGAACTTTTGTTCCGGGCTTCTTTGGAAACTTTGGAAACTTTGGAACTTCTTTTGGAAACTTTGTGGGGAAAAAAATAAAAATTCCTTTTCTAATCTTGATTTATAAAATAATGAAAGTATATTAAAACTTCAAAATCTAAGTTAATATTTGTGAAGCATTCTTACTTGAGTTATAATTCAATAAAATATATTATAACTCTGTTTGAATATATTAGATAAAATTTTATTAATATTAAGTGTTTTTAAAATAAGGTTGAACAAATATGAGAAATTGTAATATGTTTTCTTAGATATGATTCAGAGTGTTAAATATATTACAGAAAAGATGATAAATAATAAAAAATGAGAGAGAAAGTGAATTTTGATAACATAAATTAGTGTTGATAAATTGATTCCATACTTTTAAGATCTAGTTTACTATTTTGATATATTTTAATAATCTAATTTAGTATATATTTATGTTCCATAGAGTGATTTTAACATTTTCTGTTTATTAGTGATTTTTTTGTGTTATGAGATTTTAAGTGAAGTTAATAATTGAGGCGGTGAGAGGCAAAGTGGTGTAAGTCAGTAAGTCAAGTGGTGTAAGTCATAAGAGTTTAACTGCAAAAACTACAAAAGATTTCATCATAAATTGAACAAATTATAATTCATAACAATTATTACAATATTGCAAATAATAACTATTTACAATTCCACTATGAATTGAACATGGGGATTACATATTAACCCCCAAATGAAAAAAGTTGAAAATGTGACTTACACCACTTTGCTTTTCAACTCCTCAATTGAAGAAGATATTAAAATTTAGCATGATTATATTTTGGTGATTGAATACTTACATTTTTATGTTGTATTATTGTGGTACTATTTATTGCAAAGAATGGGACTTTGTTTACCAAAAAGTGCTGAGAGTTATTTATTAAACAAGAACTGAGAAACTGACTATTTTTAGTGTTTTTGAATTTTGTTGGGTCATAGTTATTTAAAGATTGATGATTACTTGTATCCGGATACTCTCGAATTAAACCAAGACCATACTTTCAAGATAAAACCAGGCCATCCATTCAAAATAAAACCATGAAAATAAATTGGAATTCCTTGACATGTGTTAAAAATATCCTGTGTTTCACTACTACGACTTTTTAATTTTGGACTCTGAATTTACCCTATATTACCCGAACATTACCTGAATCTGCACTCTTCTA
Source organism: Dolomedes plantarius (assembly GCA_907164885.2). Taxonomy (NCBI): domain Eukaryota; kingdom Metazoa; phylum Arthropoda; class Arachnida; order Araneae; family Dolomedidae; genus Dolomedes; species Dolomedes plantarius. Next base: position 77,998,700 of record OU015503.1, read on the forward strand.
ACTGAATATTGAAAGTAATGAAACCGACTTATGTCAGAACCAGTTTCCTCCAATAACGTACCCTTAACCCAACTATAATATAATTCCAAATGATTCTGTTAGACCCAGAACGCAAATCCATCTACGACCAATCCAACCCAATGGTAACTAGGGTGGAGTGAAGAAGGCAAAAAAATTTTTTTATTTTAATATTTACTGACTCAACAAATGGTGCTGTTTGGCAAAAATGACACTGCAAAAAAATCCCAACGCAATCATTCATCGTCTTCAGGTTCCACACAGGTGGAAACGAAAGGAATATTAACGTCAAAAGTAAAAAAATCAATTTTTTATATTTAATTTTAATGTTATAGCTTTATTTTCTGACTCAAAAACAGTTCTAATTATAAAAAAGAAACAAGAAAACATTATTGTTTAAAAAATATCCCTAACAAGCAATTTACTTCAACCAGTCTTCAATTTTGGATTTCACATGAGGACCGAAATAATTATCTTTGGTATCAAACTTTAGAAGTTCCTTTCGTGACTTGATTCGACTTCGAATGTATCCATCACTGACTTCTGTGCCACATGTTACCAATGATGCTTGTGTTACCAGTCGCACATGCCTCTTTACTGCTTGAGAATGGCAAGGGAGCTTCTCTATTTCAAATTGTGAACCGTTTCTGGTCATACTTTCTATCTCTTCGTCACTGAGGTTCATGGTAGCTGGTGGTTCCAAAATATTGTCCCAGTTATTCATCTCAAAATATTCTTCTGCTTCGAAATTTAAATTTGGAAGATCAAATTGGCGTATTTTACCCTTCAATTCAATTTTTCTTGCTTTCAGTTTTCTTCTGAGGCCAAGTTCTCGAATATGTGATCGTTAATCTAGCAACATCGCCAACAGAATGTTTTTAGAGTGAGAAAAATACGAGTTCCTCTGAATAACTTTGTGAACGACTGACTTAAAATCTTCTGGCAAGAATACCCTATTTTTAATATTCCATGCAGGTGACGTCATCCATGAGTAGCTCTTGGGATTTTCTTTATTTCCAACCAGGATGACACGTAAACTTTCATGAAATATTCTACTAGGAGCTTAAAGTGTTTTGTTGGTTCGGCAGTCGACACATATAGGCGCAGAATTCTGTTGGCTTTAATGAGCCATCTTGAATGAGACATCGTTCCGGGACTTCTGTTTGATAAATTTGGAAGGCACTCCCGCTAGGATACTGCCATAGAAATATAGAAAAGTTATTTTTGGTCTGCACTGAGGTCTTTTTTATCAATTTCAGGCAGAGCAACTGGAATAGAAACAAAACTTGTCACAGCAAGGGTTTCGCCCGTTTGCAGAGATTTTCCTATTGTTCCGGAAAACTGGTGTGGCCCAGATGCCTTTCCGTCAATCTTCTGGAAAAGGAGGTGAAGAGGTAGTTCATTAGTATGCAATAAGCATACAAACCAGTGCAAATTATGGCCAACAAAGATTTCAAGTCTAACTGTACCATTTTTATACTCAACGTTGACGTTCGTTCCATCACACCCAACGGCAACTAGTTCCGAAAGTGCCGTCGTCCCTTTCTGTGAAACGAAGTTGATGATGCTTCGTATAATATCCCCAATGGACTCAGAATCCGGTGTCACATGTCCTCTATAAACAGAACCAGGTTCTGACAACAAAACAATATGGTCTTCCTCAGATATAGTCCTATATAAAGAACTTCCCTTCTTTTCTTGCACTATAGTTTTGTCCTTTCTTCCATCGAAGTTGATGGCGTACAAAGACTGTATTACTTGTATAGAATTAAGCTGTGATCGTACTTTTTGACGTTCTCCCCTCAGCTCACTCCTGTCAATTTTAGATGGAGTATCTTTGGATAAAATCCCTATATCACGAAGCACAGAGGATACATTGATAGCAGCTGACCTATCGATACTCCCGTTCTATCACAAACAATGGTTAGATTTGGCAGTCATATTCACAAGGTTGAGGGAGATTCATCGTCAGTTGTTTTCCTACATTTGGCTTCATGACTAACGTAATCGTCATCATGTTCAGAGATATCTTCCAATTCTGAATCAGACGACATTTTCTTCTAAATAAGTAATATTTTTAGATGAAGAAGCATTATCTTTCAATTCCTTTTCTTTAGCTTCCTGATTTTCCCTTATACATTGCCTTTCTCTTACACGCTTCAGTTTTTGAGTTGCAGAAATGTCAATTGATCCTATTGCCATTTTTCTCTCATGCCGTCGGTCTGCTAAAAATGTTCGTTCCATACTTGGAACTTTCTCGGAACACTTGCACTGTTCGTAATTTAAACATTTATATACAGAAATATCAAATAAAATACTGTTTGCTTGGTCAAAAAAATCATTCTTAATTTTGTCAACCCCCTTTCGAGATTTAGGCATTCTTTTTACGTATATTTTTGTACTTTTCATTGTAATTTCTAATAAGACTAATAACTTCTTGATGACTTACCATAAGCAATGAGTCTTTCTTCCAAATTCTTTCAATTTTACAAGAAACAATTTCACTGATATCTTTTACAGAATGATCGTTCTTGTTCCCCTTCCTCCCCAATACATCATAGGAAATGCTTCATTAAATCAGCATACGAGGGGAACACTGTCTCTTTCAGATGTACTGTAGTTCCCAAAACACTACAAAAAGTTTCACTTCTGGTTGAGGTCATGTTTATGTTTATCGTTTAAAATAAAGTCCGTATTAATATAAATAACGATTGATACAACTTATTCCTTCGAACTACAAATTAGAAACAAGTTGTTGAAACAAAGACAAGCATCAAACAAAGACAACAGTCTCACAAACGAATCATTCCACACAATAAAAGTCACGTGCCTGCTTAAGTCACGATAAAATAGTTATCAGAATAGAATACGTGCTGACATTTAGTAGATTTTTGGAGTACAAAATTGTGATTTATGTACGAAATGCCATTTCTAGCACTGACTATTGACAATAAATATCAATATTAATATTAATTATTAAATAATTATTACTATTAAATATTAATTAATATTAATTTACAAATTAATTAATTATTCATTTAATTAATTATTTTTTGATAAAAATGCATTAAAAACTTTAAAAAAAGGCAATACAAATATTCACTTGAGTTGTGGAACCTTAAAATTGCAACATTTTGAACTGAAATTTGGAGAAAATTTGTTTCAGCCAGTTTTACACCAAATAATGACTCAGGCAATATGAATTTCAAGAAAAAAGTTTTTTCGCTCTACCGTAATGGTAACACAGTTAGTCTGACTTGAGTGTCATATTTTATTGTCATACAATATTTTATTGTCATACATCTTTTATTGTCATATTTTATTGTCACCAAAATTTTATTGTCATACGCGGTTCTTACCTGTTGTAGATTCTTGCTGAGGGGGCCGGCCCCTTTCGCAAGTCTTTTTAGGAGGGGAGGAATTTGAAACGATAACCTTATATAACCATTAAAGGAAACGCCTATTCAAAATTCTTTTATATTATCGCAATATAATAACGTCCTTCAACCTGGATTTGGCCTGGAAATAACCAAAGAAATCTATTAGATTTCCCTTTAAAAAAGCCACGCGCCAACACCGTTATATAACCATTATATAAGAGCGAAACTTCTGAAAAGTCTGATGTTTAGGTGAGGTGTAGTGAACTGCCCAATCAGAAGTCCATTCTCTCAAATATGAAAGTAATAAAATCATATAGGATTACTTACCATGTGGTCAATATCCAGCTGGTAGTGTTATTATGATTCGCAAACATATATAATACACTTATTCTACTAATATCATTCAATTATATATACACATATATCACTCCTATTCAAATATATTATTGTATAATATCATATATATGTATATACTTCACATTACTCATTTACTATTCACGTATCAGACTTATTCAACACATCATTTCCCCCCTTAATCTTAGATTGTGAATCGATTTCAATATACCATATACATACACATTTTCTTAATTCAATATTCATGCCTTCATAAAATATTATTACTTATCGATTGTTTTTCCAAAATGGTATTCAAATGTTTCATAAATTTCAATTAAAAAAATATCAACATTTCTTAAATTCTTATTATTATGCATCCCGCATTATTCAAAAATTGAATACATCAACCTACTCTTATACACTCCACAATATCTCAATTTCAATACTTCATTTCATAAATTACCATTGTACACTCTACATTATTCAAGATTTTGTTAATTACCATTATTTATCTTTTTATATTACGTAAATTATTATTCCACACTTCATAACTTATTATTATGCATTTAGCACTTTCCAAACTCTCAATACTTCCCTCTATCAACTCAATCAAACATGCACATTTTCTTGTATGTCGCGCTCATCGTCCTAATTTTTTGTCATCGGCACCAAAGTATCGTGGTTAATGGAAGTGGCTGATAAAGGCAGCAAAATATGATGGGTATAATAGAGTAGGCAGATTAATTAAAATAATTTGGTCTACTCGAGGACTCCCTCTCGATATTGCGTTGTGTTATACAGGAAATGACATATCTGATTAAATATAATACGGATTTATTCAATATTGTTACACAGTTATACATGAATATGCATTTTCAAAGTCATTATGCATTCGTTTCACATTAACATTAGGTATTTCCATGTTGATTAGTTATTATTACAGTTAATATTACGTAACACATTTCTTTGATTTTAATTCAGCATATACTTTTAATTAATGGAATCGCAATAAGGACAGATATCTACGTGAAATGACAACCAAAACGTGGTTACCTTTGGCGAAAATAAGATAGCGAAATTTTGGAAAATTCCTTGCACTTTATATAACTATATATATATATATATATATATATATATATATATACATATATGTATGTTTATATATATATATATATATATATATGTGTGTATGTTGTATTTATATATATATATATATATATATATATATATATATATATATATATATATATATATGTATGTATGTATTTATATATATACACTGATGGACAAAAAAATTAGCGCACCAAGAATTAATTGCGGGATCGTAACGAAACTTGCAATGAAGGTACATGTCGGGGAGATATGCAAATGATTAGAAATGCAGCGTGATTGCGCATTACGTATAGCCCGTAGAGGGCGTTGAACATCGTACTATTTGGAGTGTAAAACAGGTAACCAAAGCTTCTTTGAGTGTGCTTAATCATTTACAAAGGAAGAGCTGAGACAGACATGCCATTACGCCGTGTTCGAAGACAATATAAGCAGTTGTCGCAGTTTGAGAGGGGGAGAATCGTCGGTACGATGGAAGCTGGGTGGTCAGCTAGGCGAGAAGGTCGTCAATTAGGCCGCTCTGATTGTGTTGTGAGGAGGTGTTGGGACCAGTGGACCCGAGAGATGCCATATACATGAAGACCAGGCTCAGGACGCCCTCGACAGACCAGTCGTCGAGAAGACCGCCACACCGATCGTATCGCATCGTGCATTCGCGCTAGAGGGGGTCCAACGGAGTATTAACTCCTCCGTTCTTTTGCCTTTTTCTCTGAAATAAATTATCCTTTTTCTTTGATTTTCTTATCATTTACTTATATTAAAGTAGTCATTACGTATGTAAAATTTCGTTTCATTTTGACGACTCCTTCTTGGTGCGCTAATTTTTTTGTCCATGAGTGTATATATATATATATATATATATATATATATATATATATATTTATGTATGTATGTATGTAACGAAGTATATAGGGTTATTTACCTTGTGGTCTATTTCCAGGTGGTCCACCTATAATATATTTTATATTCCTTAGAACCCTGCGTAAAAGATGTGCTTATGCAGCATTCTACCATTAGAAATAAAACTTTAATAGAACATTCTTTTTCCCCTGATTTGCTAGACTTTATTTGCGTATTCGCGTATATAAGTAACATCCATGTCAAATATGTCGTCACATAAATATATTCACACACTATAAAAACTAATCTAGAAATTTATGTTATATTTTACATAACATTGTATCGATTCCAAAAGCTTACTTCATGTAAGGACATATTTCCCAGGTATAAATTAGGTATTCCCACTTATAAACGACACACATGTCATACACGACGTCGTTTAAATAAATACACAAATAACCGAATAAAACAAAACGAGAAAGAAATGTTATATATTACACAATATTCTGCATTTTTTTAAAAATTCATCAAATTTGAATTCTCATACTAATAATTTGATACATTGAAATTGCATGTATTTTAGAAAAAATGTAAGTGTTTGACAAATTTTGTTGTAAAGAAAAATTAGATTAAATTGGTTTATTTACTATGGAAAATTCACAATTTTATCCTTTGGACTGCCCAGTGACAAGTGAAGAATTATGACATTATAAATATATCTCATTTTATTGGACATGTGTTTCGTTTATATGTGTTAATATTGAATTCATTCATCGAAAATATGTTCTTGTCAATTTTTTTATTTCTGATGGTAGAATTTTGCATTATGAATGATGCTGAAAACTTGAACCACTGAAAATACATATATTCCGGAAATTTGGAAGTATTATATTTTTTCAAGTCAGCTTTAATTGTTTTTTTCTATTTGAAAAAGGAAAATTTTTATCCTTGGGACTGTCTATTTACTAGTCCAGAAATATGACTCTCAATATAAATATAAGAAAGAACTGTCAAATCTAGTTTTGTTGGACTCAAGTGTGATAAATTACAAGATAGTGGTTCTCAATATGGCCAAGTTTTAGAAAATTCATCACTGTTTTATAGTAATAAATATTTAAGTAATAAAAATGCATAGGATTACATACCCTGTGGTCCATATCCAGCTGGTCTACCTAAAATGCATTTTATATTCGTTAGAAAACTGTGTAAGAATTCTACTCATGTATTATTTTATCATCAGAAAAAGAAATTTAATAGAAAATTTTTTACTGTTTATTTCTGTATTCATGTCTATAATGAAAATCAAGTTGCACACGTTCTCACATAAATAAATTCACAAATGTCTCCATAAAACGAAACCAAAAATTATTATTATATATTACATAATATTGAACACATTTCAAAAGCTGACATCAAATAAGAACGTATTTTTCAAATTTCAATTCGGTTTTAAAACAGATTAACGACATACAGGTCTCGCATGATGTCATTTAAATACATAAAGAAATATGATTACAAAAAAGAACGAAACTAAAAATTCATGTTGTATTTTACACAATATTTTTCAATTTTTTCTAAATTCATTAAATTTTTTTTCGGTTACTGGAAAATTGATACGCTGAAAGTGCATATATACCAGAAATTTATTAGTATTTAAAAACTTTCTTGTAAAAAAAGTTGGATTGCATTGGTTTATTTACTTTTAAAAAATTAACTTTGTTGTCCTTGCTACTGTCCGTCGACTAGTCTAAAAATATGACTTTGCCATTAAATATAAGCATGAAATGTCAAATCTTGTATTCAGAAGTAATAAATTTTAAGTCATTGTGATATTTCTAAAACGGCTAAATTTTGGAAAATTTATTGCACTTTACAGTCATAAATATTTAAGCAATAAAAATATGTTTGATAACTTACCTAGTAGACGTCCTCCAGCTGGTCCGCCTAAAATACATTTTATATTTGTTAAAAATCTGAGTAAGAATTCTGCTCATGCATCCTTCAACTATCATTGAATAAAACTTCAATAATAATAAATTTTTCAAGTATGAATTCAGTATTCAAACATATAAACGGCACACCTGTCTCATATGACGTGTTTTAAATAAATACACAAATGACAACATAGTACAACAAAAGTAATAAATGATATATTTTATATAACATTGTGTAATTTTTTTCCAAATTCATTAAATTTGAATTCGGTTACTAGTTACTTGATACACAAAAATGCATATATTTCAGAAAATTGTAATCATATAAAAAATTTGAATTTGCTTAAATTCAAATTGCTTAAATTTATTTTAATTTGAAATATTAATATTATCTTCCTTTTGGCTATTTGTCGATTTATCCAAACATATGACTCTTAATATAAATATAAGAAAGAACTATCAACCTTGTATTATTGGATTCTAAATTGACAAAGTATAAAATATAGATTATTGTATAAAATGGCAGAGTAATGGAAAATTCATTGAACTTTAAAGTAGTAAGTATATAAGAAATAAAAATATATATTATTACATACCCTGTGGTCCATATCTAGCTGGTCCATCTAAAATACATTTTATATTTGTTAGAAAAGTGTGTAGGAAGTCTGCTCATACATCATTCAACCATCAGGAAAAAAAATCTTAATAGAAATATTTTTTACTCTTAATTTTTGTATTCGCGTATATAAATAATAATTTATTGTCAAATACGTCGTCACATACACAAATTCACAAAGGACTCCATAAAACGAAACTAGAAATTAATAGTATTGTTACAAATCATTGTATAGAATTCAAAAGCTTTCTTCCAATAAGGACATAGTTTTCCAAGTATAATTTCTGTATTCAGACTTATAAAATACACACATGTGATATATGGCGTCACTTGTATAAATATACAAATGACTAATTAAAATGAAAAGGGAAAAAAAGTTATATATTGCACAATATTGTGCATTTTTTTCGAAATTCATTAAATTTAAATTCGGTTACCAGTAACTTGATAGAATGAAAATGCACATAAAACAGAAATTTGAAGTATTTAAAAAATTTGCTTGTCTAAATGTTAGTGTTAATTGTTTATTTATTTTACAAATAACATTCTTGTCCATGGGACTGTTTGTCTACTAGTCCAGAAAAATTACTCTCATTATAGGAATAAGAAATAATTGTCAAATCTTGTATTATTGAACTGAAGAGAAATAAATTTTAAAATGTTCGCCAGCGGTAAAATTGCTAATATTTGGAAAATATATTTCACTTTAGACTAATAAATATTTAATTAATAAAAATATATAGGATTTCTTGGCCTGTGGTTCATATTCAGCTGGTGCCCCTAAAATAAATTTTATATTTGTTCTAAAACTTAGTTAGAATTCTGTTCATGCATCATCCACCCATCAGGAAATAAAAATTCAATAAGAATTTATTTTCGAAGAATGAATTCAGTATTCACACTTAGAATTGACACACGTCACACATAACGTCATTTAAATAAATACATAAATGTCTACATAAAACGAAAGTAGAAATGAATGTTATGAATTAGTTAAAACCGTCCGTCGACTGTCTGTTGACTAGTCCAGAAATATGACTCTTATTATAACTATAAGAAAGAACTGTCAAATCAAGCATTATTTCACTCAAAAGTAATAAATTATTTGATATTTGTAGCAAATTATGTGATATTGGTAAAACGGGAAAATTTTGGGAAATTTCCTCGAACTTTATAGTAATAAATATTTAAATAATAAAAATATGTCGGTTAATTTTCTCTGTGGTCCATAACCATCTGGTCCACCTAAAATGCATTTTTTATTCGTTATAAAACTGTGTAAGAATTCTGCTTATGCATCATTCTACCTTCAGAAATTAAAGATTTAATAGAATTTTTTTACTCCTTATTTGTGTATAAGCGTATAAAAACCACATATATGTCAAACCTGTTGTCACATAAATAAATTCACAAACGACTCCACAAAAAGAAACTAGAAATTCACCAATATTAAATTCGCCTGCAAATAACTCTACACACTGCAAAAACATATAACCTTGAAATTAATTAATATTCATAAATATTTACTTTCAATTTATTTAAAAAATAATTTTCTAGTTTATGTGTCTATCCTTCCACTAGGAAGGATAGACACACTCCTACTCTAGGAAATTCATTATAAATTTTCGAAAGAAATTTCGATCCTCTATCATTGCATTCAAGAGCAACGAATGATGAGAAAACGTTTTAGAGTGCTAATGGCAAGTTTTTAAACATTTATAGTTCATTACAGTAATAAACAATTGATAAATAATAAATATTTTATATTACTTACTTTGTGCTCCAGATTTAGTTGGTTTAACAGAAATATATTTTATATTCGTCCGATAAATTGTAAAAAATTTATATTCTTACATTAAGAAATTTAAATTTGATAGACTAATATTTGTTTGAGAAAAAAAACTACCTATCTTATATAATGTCTGTATGAGTATTCATAAACATAAACACCGTCTACTGATTTACAGGCAATGGTGATGGATAAAATATTTTTTTGTCGAAAATTCATATACAAAATCAATAAAAAAGCAATTAATGAAACAACGATTAAAACGTTAACGTATAAATTATTATTCAGGAAATAAATATCAATATTACAAGTAATTCGGATTAAAAATATATATAATTTTACTTGAAATTTTCATTGTCTCTTAAAAGTACTTAATGTCAGACACTTAAACCTTTATAAGTTTTACCCGGATTTTTTCCGTAGTTCAGATTCCGCTCTTAAACGAACAAGCTCAGATTTTTCTGAATTGGTTTTTCTGTGCGTAAAGCGTTCAGCCCGGATTTTTCCGCTGCCAATTTTCTGTCGGTAAAGCGAGATGAACGAAATTTTGTGCTACTTCCTACGCCCCTCGTAAATTTCATTGATTGACATGGAGGATGTTCTGTGGTTAAAGGGAGTTGAACGTCATCGTTAGATTTCGGTACTACAGTATAACTCGTGAACAATAGCAGTATGCATAGGCAAATGTTCCTTTCATTCCAATTGTAATTTTGTTTGGGAGAATTTCTCGTAAAGTTCTACCAGTTTGTTTTCATGTGTGACTATAAATTTTGAAGAATACAGTATTTTTAAAATATAAAATATAAATGATCAGTTGGACAAACCAGACAATTCAAACAATTTCCCATGAATCCATGTCACTAACAGTTCATATGACTGGAATTTAAAACGATATTTTCAAATTGGTATTTTAATGAATGTAATATATGTAATACTGGGGATGTGTAACCCTCTGGCTGTCAAGCAAATGTTTGTTTTCTTTCGATAAATGGCCAAAGCCGCCATGTATGAATTACTTCCCAACGGTCAACAATTTCCATTGCAATTTCTTTACAAAAGGTCTTCTCTGATATTGCTTTCCCCCTCTGCCATGCTGCGGAACGAATGTACCCCACCCCCCTCCTCCTCGAAGGGTGAAATAGAATTCTGAGTTTCTACCCACTTAGCTCTGCGGGATATCAGATGACAAAAGCAATTCCAACATCTCACTTTCTTTAAGTCAGGGAGTGTTATCTATTCTGAGAAATGGTTTTCGGGGTTTGCTGTTGGTTTTTTCCTTTCTATAAAATAATGAATTTTTTTCCCGAAAGGGTGAGGCACCGAAATTTTAATTTTAACAAAACACCTGTTGGCAAAACTTTGCCCCAATCGGTGCGGTAAAGGTTTGCACTGCAAACCTTTCCCCACTCGTTGGTTTCTAACAAGATAGGCATAGAAAAATCACAAATAGAGTTGTCTAAATAATTTTATTTCCCATTTTGTAATCTTTTTAAATCTATTATATATATAGAAAATCACAAATTGAACATGTTAATTTCAATAATTTTTTCTTAAACTAAATAACTTCAAACTGTAATATACACTATTAACACATCTTAATAGTTAAATTTCAGAATTCTTAACGAAAGTTGAATCTAATAAAGGAATTCACAAATTGAACAGGGTTAATCTCAATAATTTTTTCTTAATCTAAAGAACCCCCAACTAAAATATCAACTATTAACACTACCGTTATATCATATCTTAGGCTATACTTAGCCTTTTAAAACCCGTAAAAATTAAGTGTTGTGTTGCTACATCCAGCTTTAGCTGGTTGAGAGCGTATCGTAAATTATTTAGGGTTAGTACTTATATTTAAAAAATGGATTAGTTGGGTGCGTTGTGTTTTAAATTATTTTTTTGAATACCACCCAAAGCTCTGGATGTCAAATTTAGCAAGCGAACAATTGTTTGGCCAGAACCAAGTAATTAAACTATTTTCATTTTGAAATCAGGTAACTTAACACCAAACCCTTCAATTAGACAAACTAGTGGATTTTAAAATTAAAAAAAAACTTAGTTTATTTACATATGCTTACTATTTACAAGTATATAAAATCTTTCATTTTCAAAATTAACGCACAAAATACTTATCTCTCACAATTGTATTTACTACTGCTTTGCAAATGTTAGGGAGCGTCCCGAGCAAAAATCAAAGAAACTTATATATTACTTTAACACTAAGCACCATCTCACTTAACTCTCAACCCTTACAATAAATCAAATTTACCTAGCTCAAACTGGAACTGAACAGATCAAAATTAGATTCAACACTCACCCCAAATTCACTTCATCTAGTTATTTGCTATTTTGGTCTGCTCGCCTCGCCGAGGGTTCGGGGTCAAACTGCTTCACTGGGCATGGGGGGCGGTCACTAATTCTTTCAAGATGGGGATCACTTCTCGTAGTTGCACTGGATGTCGGCCTCTCGTTGTCTTGTAACCTCACTATTTCTTTCGAGATGGGGATCACTTCTCGTCGTGGCACTGGACGTCGGTCTCTCCTTGTCGTGGAACCTCACTATTTCTTTCGAGATGGGGATTACTTTTCGTCGTGGCACTGGATGTTTGTCTCTCCTTCACCTTAAATTCTGACCATGCGCTTTGGCCTTCGACTGGGTCTCTTCGTCTTTACGGCAATTCAAATGCGCGTCTCAATGTCACTTAGCCAGCGCAGTCGTTTTCTAAAAGTTATTTCATGAATATGGGGAGCTCTTCTCTCCACCCAAACAGTTGCCGGAAACGGGTTTATGTGGAACCCTCAGGTCCACTTAAAATAACTTTAAAGTAGTGCTGGAGATGGGGAACCTACACCTTCCCCGATCAAGACTTTTTTTTATCTTTCAAAGATCTAATCTATATATTTTATTTTCATCCCCTCTCTCACCAATGAATCCACCCTCTCATAAACTTCTCCAGCCATTCCGAACACAGGAATATTTTCATTCGCTTCTCTTCCCCTCTCAATTTCTTATTGGCTTTTGAACCCAATAACAATACGCCCTCACTGCCTGCCCTTGTAACCACCCAAGTTTTCCACGTGGTTATTTTGCAAACCATACTGCCATAAATCTAACATAGAGGGGTTTTGTAACATAACGTCACCTTTCGGTTCCAGTCATCTTATCTGTGTCTCAATCTCAGACCTTCACATATTCAAACCTCGTAAAACTGTCTTGCAACGGGCTACGTCCTAAATAACCTCTCTCTACCCTATAATTATCTGTCGGCGTTAAATTCGATTCCGACTTCTATCACAAACAAGTAAAAAAGCCAGTTTTTTTATTTAAAGAGCTTTACTACATTAAGTAAATTAAAGTAGACAAAAAAATTACTTAGTACACTTGACTAGATGCATTAATCCTATTTATTGATTGATTTTTGATTCTGTGAATAAAATATTATTAAATATCACTTATCTTATTTTTATTCAAACTTCGGAAAAGATAAAAAAAACTTTTTGCATAGGGAAAGAAACAAGGTGTCTAGCAGTACTGGCTTGTAAAATCCCCCCTCCTTTTTCCTTTGCTATCAATGTAGCAAATTAGCCGAAACTTGTCCATGAATGAGGGAGAGTTAATTTCTCTGACCAGACCTTCGAAGCCTATAATGTCTTATAACAACATTTAATTCTTTTATCTTAAAAATAGGTCTTTGTTCAGAACTATTTTATTTTTTGTGTTGTACTAATTTATTTTATTTTTAATTTATGAATTTTCAAGCATTTTACAAAAACAAATTATAATTAAAAACAAAAAGTTTTTATCAAAAACCTTCATTTATTTTAAATTCCAAAAATGTGAATGCCCATTATTAATTTCCACGTGAAATTTGAAGTTTCCTTTAAGATTTGAAAACTTTTTTTTTCTCCCGGTTCACCATCTAAATTTCATATTCTCGTGTAAATGAAAATCCCACATAAATCCCAATTGGTAGAATAATTTGTGAAATAATGGGATTTAAAACAAAGGTACCTATACCACAAGGCTTTGGAGGATTAGTTAACTAGTTAATTCCAGGTAAAACGGGTTGTAAATGAATGGTGAAGGACTGGAACAATGGAAACAAACTTGACTTTAAAATAATAGTAGAACAACGTTTTCCAATATATATTGGCCATAATAAAAAAGGAAAATAAATAAAAAAAAGAAAAATGATTTCGGAACGTTTCCCCTCTGCAGCACATACGAGTATTAGATCACTTTATTGTCGCTTATTTTGTAGTTACTTTTTTTATTTGAAAATATAAGGAAAAGTTTTGAATAAAATTCCTGCATTTGTTGGTCAAAATGCTAAATTCCCGTATAATTCCCGCACGCTAGACACCATGTTTGAAGATGGAAGTTTACCATAAACTGATAACCAAGAACTAAAAGGCGTTGTAAATAAGGATTCCTAATGAATAGAAGACATGAAACAAATGTTAATAGTATGAAGGGCAAAGGTTTGCACTGCAAACCTTTACCCCATGACTCCCGCAAACTTTTACCCCATTTCGTGCTGGTTCTATTTTGACAGAATGGACCCCATTGTATTTGAGTTAATCCAAAACTTAAGGTAGGATTTGAAAGGTTATTTACCACCCTAACATATGAGAATAAGCATAAAAAAGTTCGTGAGTTTGAGTGATGCTCAAAATTACTCAAAAGTTGCAAAAATTACATTAAAAATAACGGAAATAAGCTTATCTAATTTTTCTCTGCTAGATGAGGTCGTAACTCCAACAACTTTTACGAGGCAATAGACTGGAAGTATACGAATGCACTACCTACCTAATTCCCCTTAAAACTGTTTCTGGTCATTTTCAAATGTACCTGCGAACCTTTGCCCTATGCCAACCTTTGTCCCCACGTACCCGAAAATAATTTTATATATTAGATATTAATTACTTGCATGCATTGTCGATTTTCTTGAATTTCAAATGCATGTTAACTATTTAGTTTCCGATTACTCCCTTTCTTTCATACAATATCCTTTTTATAATTTATTCTTTGTTTCTGTCTCCCCCCCTCTTAGATAAATAAATCGCATCGAATAAAAAAATAAAAAATAAAATAAAATAAAATCTTCATAAACAAAAACTGAAAATACTTGTATACACTACTAATAAATTGTACATGCAATCTAATCAATATAAAGATAATACTGCAATTTTATTCCACTGAAACATAAACTTTGAGACTATTTCATTTCATAGGAAACTATCTGACATCGTTTGAATGATACAACAATTCGACTCCCATACTATTTCCGCTTGAAACTTTCACACGCAATCAGCGGCAAATATCTTAAGAAAAGACCCTTTTTTCCTGCAGTCATAGACGGAAGTAAAAGACCTCCCGTATTTCGGCTGTCTTGGATGCTTAGTGAATCGCCCGAAATTCGGAGTAGGTCGTCAGAGGAAGTTTACATTTTGAATATTTCGATTTTTGTATAAAATGGATTTTGAATCTGATCAAGAAAGCCTTATCGGATCTGCAGATAAAGAATTTCTATCATCAGATTCTGAATCTGATGTTGATGACAGTTTAGAGGACGCTAGAAACTGGTGTGAAATTGATGCTTAAGTTCCGCCTCCACCAAAATTTCCTTTTACCGGAGATTCTGGAATTAAAATTTCTATAAGAGACACAGAGGATCCTTTAGAATTTTTTTGCTTATTTTTTTATGAGGAAATTATTTCTCACATAGTTGTTGAAACGAACCGTTATGCGAATAATTATATTGGAACTGCTCATCTGACGCCCTAATCTTGTTCTTTAAAGAGGCAAGCCACTAGCAAAGAAGAGATGTATAAATTTATTGCTCTTTTGCTGCTACAAGGACTAGTTCAGAAACCAGTCGAGAGATGGTTTTGGTCCACGAGACCAATACTGTCAACTCCTTTCTTCAGCCAGGTGATGAGCATTCAACGATTCTCCCTGCTAATAAAATTCCTGCACTGTGAAAATACCGAAACCTTTGATGCTGAAACTCATCCCCAAAGTTAAGGAAAATTTTTTGATGTGCATCGCAGGTAGATAAAAAACTTCCAAAATGTTTACCATCCAGCACAAGAAATAACTGTTGATGAATCTTTGTTGGGATACAAAGGACTACTGGGATGGAAACTGTTAATTCCAACTAAGCGTGCACGATTTGGAATCAAAATGTATCAGTTGTGCGAATCCCAAAGTGGATACATTTGGAACTCCCTCGTTTACACTGGCAAAGGGACAGTTTTCCACGACAAACGCAATATGTATGGTCTTTCTATGAAAATTGTCATGACTCTAGTTCATGATTTGTTAAGCAAAGGTTACACCTTGACAACATATTTTTTTTTACATCTCCAGAACTAGCAAATTTGCTCTTAAAAGAAAAAACAGACCTCAACGGAACTATGAAGGCAAATAGAAAAGGTTTACCTCTGCCGATAAAGAATAAAAAATGAATAAAGGAGAAATTATTGCCTTTCAAAAAGGAAAGATTTGCGTTTCAAAGTGGCAAGACAAGAAACCACTTTGCATGCTAAGCACTATTCACAACACAGATCTCGTGGATATCCCTTCAAACAGAGATATGAAAAAAAACCAGCCGTTGTTATTGACTATAATCTATCAATCGGTGGAGTGGATTTGGATGACCAGTGTTTATCTTATTAAAAAATAACGAGACATCAACTGCGTAAATATATTAAAAAATATTTCTGCTGGATCAGGCTGTGTGGAACTCCTTTGTAATCTTTAAAAAGCGCGGTTGAAATTTAAGACATGAGGATTTCAGAATAAGACTGGTTGAAAAATTAATTGAAGATTCTGGATAAATCAAACAAATCCCGATTAGTAGCTTAGCTATAAAACCATCACAAAATATAGCTAGGTTGTCGGAAAGGCACATCCCCTCGTACATAACAAACTCTGCATCAAATAAGAAGCATCCCTTTCGGAAGTGTGTCGTGTGTGCCAATAAAACCCTTGACAGTGGTAAAAGAGTTCGTCGTGAAACTAGATATGAGTGTGAACAGTGTAATGTTGGTCTGTGTGTCGCCCCTTGTTTCAAATTACATGTACTATCACACAGTACATGTAATATAGTTATTAGTAATTATAAAGTTATGCATAGTTCTGTACTTCAGAAAAGTGCACATTTATAATCTTATGTAAACTTAACCAGACTGGTCCTTTTTATTTTATAAATGCATAAAATTGTTTCCCATTAATATATAACTCCATTATTTCATTATTTGGGAATTAAAATAAACTTAAGATTTTTTTCGTGTTTTAACTATAATTGTATTATTCTTAAAGATAGTGCTTTATTAGTTACTAGGCAAAATGTCCGCCGTATGACGGGTGCATAGCAAAATTTATGTATCTTGTCGATTATTTATTTTATTTTGGTTGATTTATTTATTTTATTTTGGCTCGGTATACCTCCTTGTGATATACCTCGCTATAAATACACCTTAGAAATATAACCTAACCTTAATATTTTCATGTATAGGCTTAAAAGAAAACAGAACAGATGTCAACGGAAGAGAAAAATCACTTTTTGCAGCTATTTTTCGGTACTACAGTATAACTAGTTAACAATGCATACACAAATGTACCTTTCATAGGCAAATGTTCCTTTCATTCCAATTGTAATTTTGTTTGAGAGAATTTCTCGTAAAGTTCCACCAGTTTGCTTTTATGTGTGACTATAATATTTGAAGAATACAGTAGTTTTAAAATAAAAAATATAAATGTTCAGTTTGACAAACCAAACAAAGCAAACAATTTCCCATGATTCCATATCACTAACAGTTGGTTTGATTAGAATTTAAAACGATGTTTTCAAATTGGTATTTTAATTTATGTAATATATGTTATGGTGTGTGTGTTAATATAATTTAATAATCACCACAGTTCAAACCCTACAGGTAAGTTATTATAAAACACTCTTTGTTTATGTAAAATCAAGGTAATTTCCACTTTTTTCCCTTTGAGTAAAGAGTGTGATGATATCTGTTCTTTTAAAACATTTATATAATTGATTGGAACTTATATAAGGATTAAAGATAAGCGAGTAAGGATAAGTGAAAAATTATATAAGGATTTTGTTACCTGATATAAATTTCACACGAATTAAACTTCTTAATGACACACTACTGACTCAAGAATATATTGACATGTTTTATCAAAAATACTTTAATTTATCTGAACAATACATATATAATTTTTCCTAAATTTTATGATGCATTACAATTTATGCGAAGATAAAATAGTTCTTTTGAGATCCCTAGGAAAGTTTCAGCAAAAAAGTAAACACATGAAATAATGGGAATCTATGTAAAATTAATAAAATTTTAATTAATAGAATTAATGGACAAAATTGAAAGTTATATTTGTTGTATAGTAATATAATAATTTTACTGTACAAAATTAATGGACTTACTATTGTTATCTTAAACGATTGAAAGAAATGTTTCAGACAGAAGTCAGGGCCGTAGCCAGAAATTATTTTCGATTGGGAGGGGGGGGGGGGCATGGAGGAAAGATACTGTTATTTGTGAAAGGTAATAGCTTAAAACTAAATGCTTCTTTATGCATGTATACCGCTAATGAGAACCGTAAAAAATGTAGTTTTGAAGTAACAACAAATAAAATATAGTGAGCATTTTTAAAGCTTAGAATGTGTCTCAT
The DNA here is from genome assembly GCA_907164885.2 of Dolomedes plantarius. Classification (NCBI taxonomy): domain Eukaryota; kingdom Metazoa; phylum Arthropoda; class Arachnida; order Araneae; family Dolomedidae; genus Dolomedes; species Dolomedes plantarius. The sequence continues at coordinate 78,017,427 of OU015503.1, forward strand.
TAACTAAAAGCATATATTTAGAAGGAAACATATAACATAACATAACATAACATTGAAAATCAAGCAGTACAAAATAGTAGAAATTAATTAAGAAATATCTGTACTTAGCCACAAATTGCTAGCCATATAATTTTTTACATTTTTAAATGCTATTAAAAATGTATATTATTCCACAAACAATCAAAATGCCATTATCTTGAAGATAAAACAAGATAACATCAACTACTCTAAAATCAGAAAAACATTTTTTTCCTACTTTCAAGACTGCAGACTCTTTTATCGCAACTTTTAAATTTACTTGATCAGCAGTTTCATGCCCAATTGCCAAAATGGTCAAAACATAAAGACGATTTTGTGTAGTAGTCGAACGTAAAAAGTTCTTAATTAATTTTAACTTAGAGAAATTCCTTTCGCCACCTGCTACAGTTATTGGTATCGTTAGCAATATTCTAAAAGAAATAGTAAGTTTTGGGGCAAAATTTAACTTTATAATTTAGCTCAGTACATTGATTAGGCTTTCTTTTTTTACCCGAAAGCGAAGATACTGCAGAAATTTCCTCTGCTGATTGAACCCCATTTATGTTCCCAGAATCATGTAACCAGAATACATGCAAGTATAATGTTATTGTGCAATGAAACCACTCTTTTATAATTAGAGGTAATAAGCAAATCTATGTATGTTCAAACACAAGTTGAAGTAGCGCTCTTCTCGCGTGCTAATGCTATTCTGTTCAGAGAAGTATATGCATGTTCAAACAAGCAGCGTCCTTTACAAATTCTGCGTTAATTTTTCAATAATACTGTAAATATTTTTAGCTTTTATACATAAACAATACAAATAAGCTACGCGCTGTAAATCTACGCACTGTTTACACTCCCCGAAATTTTGTTACAACGGGAAATTGAAAATAAAAGAAGTCTTAAGTAAAGCCAAAATTAATTCACTCTACTATCAGCAGAATATTTTAGAGCCAATTTTTGAAGAAGAAATTCCAGCCTTATATGGAAAAGACATTGATAAAATTGAGCTCCATATGGACAAAGCCTCTAGTCACACGTCTTAATTAACTGTCGCTTATTTCTCAAATAAAGAATCAGAAACAGGTCCCATTTGATACCAGTACCCTCATTGCTGTCGCCAAGGTGAGGATATTTACTCTCACTTTTGATCGTTAGAAAATAAACGTTCAAATTCTAAATTTCAGACTAAATTATAATTTTACTTGGCTTTAAAGATCTTTAAAGGCCGTGTAACTGATTTCAAAAGATAATATGCCTATTGTATCGATATGAATACCTGGTAGGGATGCGACATCGACAAAAAAACATAGACGTTTTGAAACATCGATATTCAATATTAAAACATCGATGCTAATTAAACATCGCCCAAAAACCATCTATGCTTTTAAACATCGATGTTTTAGAACATCCATTTTTTAAAACTGATTTAGTAACCTCTAGGATTAATGTTACTTCGATTAGTCGATGGGGAGGGGGGATTTAATTTTAGTCTCTGATTGGGCTGACACAAATGACAAAAACTTGGTTGCTAGAATCAACGCATATAACAGAATGTCCATGATACATTTTATTACCTTTACCAGAAAACTCAGGAAGATATTATATCTATAAAAACAATTGATAGGACCAAACCCATAAATAAAAATCCATGATGTCTTCTAATTTACATAAATTGGTTAAATGTGAAAAATTGTCATATTTATTTACAAGTTGGAGAATAATTTACTTCCAGGAGGCTTAAATAATTAAGTAAAATAATATTCTGAAGTTCATAACTGTAACACAAATCAAAAGACTCCGAAAATTGCAGACTCGATTACCCAATTTTCGATAAAATGAGCTGTTACTGCAAGAAAGCTTTTCGTCTGGTAATTTTCCGTCCAAATATCTGCTGTGAGACACCCATGAGACATAAAAACTAATAGTAATTATTCAATTCCATTGCTCAATCGCTCTTTTAACGTAAATAACACTGTTTAGTGCTTCTGATCTATCATTGAATCTATTGTTTTCGTGATGAACCAGTATATAAATGCACACTTATATTTAACAAGTGTTTAAAACCCTCGTCTTCAATAATTGAAATCAGCTGAGAATCTCTACAAATCATGTAAAGAATACCTTGAGAAACTTTGCTGTGCATATCTCCACCATTTATAAAAGAAATCACATTTGTGAAACTGTCTTTAAAAAATTTTGAATGGAACCTAGGAATAGTGGAATACGAACTTTCGGTTTCTTTATGTTCCGTTTCAGTCACCGAAGTGCTTGGAATGGCTGGGGCCGCAGCAACTGGATTGTATGGTTTACTTTTTGCCTTTGGCTTCATTAATGATTCAAAATTCTCGTTCTAAATATCGCCATATTTTACCTTCAAATGTCCAGATAAATTCGTGGTATTGCCAAACGTTTTGAGCGACTTATAAGTCAAACTACTTAAGCCAAATATTACATTTCACCAATTTGTCAGAGGTTTTGCAAAATGTTTCCAAGCGGTACTTTTGGGAGGCATCTTACTAATAATATTAACTTTAACTTATATAAAACCAGAACAAAAGAAAAACTTGCATGATCGCTCTCGTGTTTATACCATTTATAAAATAAAACCCCATGGAAGGTTCTGGAGTGTCAAGAACATTCCAAGTGATCTGATTGGTTCATTGGTTGTTGATTGACATTTGTCTCGTTGCTAGGGGATCGTTCCCCTTTTGTATTCGTCCTTTTCAGAAATCAGACTTACATTTACTGAGGAGGAAAATTATGCTACGTGCTTAATTTTTTTATTATGGTACTTTTTCATTAAAAAAATCGAGACAACGTAAAACATCGAGAACAAAACAACAATGTTAAAAAAACATCGTCTTCAATAAATCGATGCTAATAACATCGATGTTTTTATCAAAACATCGATGGTTTGGAAACATTGATATCGATGTCGCATCCCTAATACCTGATCACTATCACAGGAATTTACTTATTTTTAAAAATTAGTAATTCAGTATTTTTAAAAATAAATTTACAGTGTTGAGTATATTCTTTTTCTTAAACATTTTTATTGGTAACTTAAAGTTTTTATATGTAATTCTGGTTAATTTTCCATGTTTGTTTTAAGATGTATTTTTGGAAATAAATATTTAAAAAAATTACGGTTACATTAGAATATTAAATTATTTCAAAACTATTTACTTCCTCTGTTAAGGAACTTTAAAACTATTTCCTCCTATTTCCCTGGGAAAATTTTTAAGCCAAAATACCATTCCTTCAAAACCTATTCCTGCGAAAACAAGCCTTTTTTTTATGACACGGTGAGAGATAATGAGCGACCGGTGACTGTACAAAAGAAACCACCACCAATGTCCCCCAATGTGGGGGGATTGAAGCCATCCCGGCTGTCGGCCGGCAAAGATGGTTATCTGCTTGGATACTAATCCTGAAGACGAAAAGCCCGATTTCATCCGGAACGTTTTAGATAATGCAGGTTAAATGTCGTATTTACAAACAACAAATACTGATTATTCTTTCATTTAATTTAAAATATTAGAATCTGCTGCATGTAAGTAACACTAGCGCACACAAAAACACAATGTCCATTGACATTAAGAATGAAATAATCTGAAAGAATTCTGCACCTGCATTGGTGGGTTGCGCGTTTTTGCTTTTTTTATGTATATATAAATATATATACGATAACCCTACTATAACACGGTAAATAAGTTCCTAGAAAATGCTGTGTTGTGTGAGACCGTATTATATGAGACCCAGAGACAGTTAAAAAAAGGGGGGTTATGTTCTGAAAACTTATTAAAAACAAATTATTTTTTTAAAATTCCATATAAGCAACTTAATTTTTATTAAAAATATAAATGTATGTATAACGCAAAAGGAATAGAAACAAAAATATTATTTTCATTTATTGTGACCTTAATTTAATAAATTTCTTTCTCATCACAGCTCAGTACAATCAAACGAGACCGTTTTTTTCGATAGAATGATATCACCTTCACTTTCGGAAACATTTTCTTCATTTAGATTTTTTGGACCTTCTATTCTCTTGAACCCTAAAAAATCTATAATTTTCATTTATTTGCTGGCTCTTACAAGGTCATTCTAGAATCATGGTATGGAGATAGACAATTTTGCAGCTCCCTTTTGAATTTTCGTTTTATTTCAGAGGAAGGGACTGCATTCAGGAAATATGCTTCAAGATTTTCAGCTAAGCTTAGGCCATTTAATTTTATAGAGTTATAAATGATTGAATTATAATTTGTTTATGCATTTTCACGTAAAGCCCCTTCCCGTCAATATTTTAAGGTAATTTAGTTTTAAATGTGTTAAACAGAAATACTGTTATCTAGTGCTATAGAAGTACAGTGTTGTACAAAGGTTTTTGCAAATTTTTCATCGTGTTAGAGCGAAACCGTGTTGTAAGATTCCGTGCTGTATGAGGGCTACCTGTATATATATATATATATATATATCAAAACATAACTGAACTGTCAAAATATAGTTGAGAAGATCGTGGAAAGGGGGCTTAAAATAATAAGAATCTAACAATCCATTTACAAAGAGCGTATATTTTGTTGTGGGGAAAATCATCTTTTAAAAGCGACTTTGAGCGGAAAGCGAATAATTCTAGGCGAGATGATTTATTTTTAGAAGTGTAAAAGTTTTTGGCGCGAAGTTAAAAATGTACGATCAGCAATATTGAGGGTCCAGGTGCCCAAGGATCAGGTCTGCACATGCGCCGTGCAGCAGGAGCTCGGAGGAAATTAAGTTTTGACGGATGATTCAGTAGGAATCTCTTTGCTAGCGGATGCTCGCGCCAGTCGTGGCCGTGTAGATTATAAAATGGCGAAGCGCGGAAATCAACCTGGAGAGTGGTCAACTTACGAAGTTTAATAAATACGGAGTTAATACGAATTGGATTATTTCTTTAAAAGGCCTACCATTTGCCCAATTCAACAATGGACGTGACTGCATAAAACTGATGTTAACACGGGAGCAAAACAAGTTCCGTGTCAAAAGCCGAGCAGGAAAATTCTTCCCATGCGCGTGAAGACTCCCAATGGATTATCGCTCCGGAGAGGAAGAAAAATAGGACATTTTTTCAAAGGGATAAAAACGTAAATAATAAAGTATGGCTACAAATAATCCTGAGACTGATGTAAACCGCGTCAAGATGCATTTAAACGATAGCTATGTGCAACAGCAAGACACTCGCAATAGAGTGGAAACAAGCCACGGAAAAATTTAAAAAGATGACCAACAGGACGATGAAAAAAATCAAAAAAATGCCGAATGCAGAAATTCAGTGGCGGAAGTAAGATACAAGAACACGAAAGAGTTGCTGCTTCCGAAATTTGACAACAGAGCCATAAAAACATTCTCCCTTGCATAGAATTATTTGAAGAAAAATGTCGTGCGTTTATACTAAACGATAGGAAATATATTAAATTATGTTGAGAATGACGTCCAAGAAACAATCATAGTCACTTAAGTTATACAAAGAAGATTTTGAAGACATCAAAAAGAATTTGATATCAATTTATTCGAAAAGTAGGGAACAAATGGTCAATGAATACAGAAATTTGAAGCTAGAAACAAATAACGATTTATTTGCATATTATAAAGCGAAGATAGAATTGGGCAAATCCATGAATTATGCCGATCAAGAAATTATAGAGACTCTCACTTTGGACTCACCCTCTCATATGCGGACTTTACTTTCCTTGCAAGATATAAAGACACCATACCAATGGCTGACAATACCAAAGAAGATTCATCTCCAGAATTCGACGACGGATATCAGTGAGCAGAGAAGTGAATAATTCAATTCATCAACAAGGAGACAACTTTTTTTATAATCAGCGAACTACCTTTCGACAGTAAAATGATGCAGATGATCGACGGCGATGGACTAACTACAATGACTCACAATATGGACGAGAGGATTATCATCATAGAAGAAATCAAAATCTCGACGGACAAAACAGATACATGGCATTCAACCAACGGCATCACAATTCGAACAATAACCAAAACAGCTACCGGCGAGCTGAAGACACAAATGACAGAAAATGACAGATAATCGAAGCTCGGGTTAGTGACAAAACTTTTCCATGTCTTTTAGACAGTGGGTCGACGGTGAACTTATTATCTTCAAAATTGCTTAATTTAATTAAAAACTTTAATGAGAAAGATAGTAAGTATAAATTAATAAAGTAGACTGTTGGTAATGTAATTGTGCAAAATTTAATAGAATGTTCAGTAAAAATAGGAAGTGTTAAAAGAAAAAGTGAAATTTTGATAATAGATAGTGAGTTACCATATTTATTATTGAGTTTACAACATATTCAGTTATTTAAATTATATGTAAATTTTAGAAATTTAAGAGTGTATCAATTTGGTTATGAGATAAAGTTGTATGATGATTATAAATTTTTAAGTCCTATTGCTTTTCATGTTCAAAATAAGAACTTTAAAAATTATGGTGAAAATTGAATTTTTAGTATGGTGAAAATTTTTAGTTTTGTATAATGAAAATAAGTATTATGCTGATGATTGTATGTATAAATTAAGAAGGGTTAATAAGAATGTGTATAAATGTAGAAGTTTTTATGGTACTAAGAATTCTTATAATGTAAAAAAAATTTGTAGAAGAAGTAATTTTGAAAAGAGAAGCTTAATCCTAGAAATGTAAAATAGAGAAATTGTGTAAACCAAGGTATTGAAGCTGTTTTAGTTAATAAATGTGGCATGTACTAACTATCGTCATTCCAACAAAGCCGGAAGCGTTTCATATGTTCTTCAAGTCTCTAGAATGGGCATTTGTAACTAAAAATGTGCGCGAGGTATACAAAGCTGAAATATTACTAAATTTAATGGGTGAAAGAGAGAACAATGTCCTGATACATGTGAGTGACGAAGATATTAATAACTACGAGACTATTAAAAGATTAATCCTAAAAGAATTCCAACCAACACCCCAAGAGTGTTACAATAATTTCTTAAAAGCCAGAAAGCCGCCGAATGAATCTTACTCTCAGTTCGCATTTATGTTAAGTGCCAATTTTGAGTATTATTGCAAATTGCGTAACGTCAAAGATTTTTTTTTCACTGTGTAATCTTATGGTATCAGATAAACTTCTTGAGACTTTGAATAGAGATACGGCTTGTCACATTAACATCAAGCAAGGTGAAAACTGGATGATTCCTCAAGATCTAGGCCTTGAGTTTGGCGTGTTTGCAATATCTAAAAGTAAGACGTCTGTCGAACATGCAAACAACCCCCGGTCACATTTCACGAGTGAGAATAAGAGGGAAGAATGGAAGCGTGACTATCGGAGGCCATACAGACCTAAACCTGCTCCTGAAAGTTACCTTTGCGGCAGTACTAATCATTTTGCGAATGTTTGTCCCAAGGAATTCAACAATCGCCGGAATCCTATGGAGGGAGACTGTATCGATGAAAGCGAAGACAAGAATCAAGCGCATGGTTTTAATATTCGAAGTTGTGGGATCGTTGGCAGAGAGAGCGAACTCGAATATGTGAATATTCTTATAAATGAGAAAAAAGCAAAAGCACTTTTAGATTCCGGAGCGCAAATCCCAGTTGTCAATTCTAAGGTCGTCTATACCCGTAATAAACCAGAGGGAAGAGTAAAATTAACGAGCTGCTTTAACGAAACCGTGTGGGTAGACTCATTCAGGCTCTCTTTTGCAGTAAAACATGGGGAGTCAAAGGAGTTCCTCGTCGGAGTATCAGAGAGATTGGCACAGCATTCTATCCTGCCACCAGTAGAGTATCAAGAGCTGCTTGCTATGTCTAAGTTAAAGTCGGGTGTAGCACCTGAAACTCCTGATAGTTCCCGTGAATATTCCGCGCAGCGAAGTCGGAAACAGATAAGTGATTCACACTCTTTAAATGTTTTTAAAAACGATATGCATGATATGAAAAGTGAAATTGCCGCCTTTAAACTTCAGATTATCGAGATGAAGGAATCAAAATCGTCGAAGGCCGGCTCATTTGCTTGTAGCAGCGTGCGAGGTAAATCCGACGTGGGAGCCGTGCACGTACCTAACCTTGTGGAAGAGGAAGGTACAACTTCAGTTCGCGAGTGTGTTCGAACTTCTGTAGGAACGAATGAAGAGTCGAACAATATAAAGACTCTGTGTGGTCAATTACGTGCGGAAATAGAGGGGAAAAATTCTACGATTTTGGTGCTAAAGGAAGAAGTGGCAAAATCAAACGCCTTTGTTCATTATGTGACTAAAGAATGGATCAGAGCGCAAAATGCTCGCAACGAATGCGTTACAATTGAAAAACGTTTCAATGTGAAAATATAAAAAGAGAAAACTGATTAACTGATAAAAATTTGACCAGACTCTGTGGTTTTTTTCCTAAATTATTGAAGATCTGATTTTTATTAATTGTGTTAGTAATAAAAAAATACTAATGAGTTTTTGACAATATTTTTTAACTAAGGTTTGATTTTGTGTTTTAGATCGTTCAAGGATAATATTTTGTAAAAGGTTTAATTTTATGTATGCTGTGTAGTGAATTATATTGGTAATTGTGTTTAGCCTTTCTTGGTATACATCATTAATATTGGTTAGAATTTAACTGTCTTTTTTGTCATTCAAAGGTAAATTTCATTATATTTTATCAAGTCTTCAAAAATTAGTGTCTTAGTAATATTTTTTATATAAGTTTTAATTTTGTGTATACTGTGCAGTGAGTGATTTGAACTCATAATTGTTGTTTAGTTTTTCCTTGGTATACTCAGTTAATAATGATGAGACTTTAACTGTTTTAATCATTCAAAGTTTGATTTCCTTCTGTTTTATCAATTCTTCAAAAAATTAGTATTTTAGTAATATTTTTGTATATGTTTTGAATTTGTGCATACTGTATGGTGATTGAACTGATAATTGTTGTTTTGTTTTTCCTTGATATACTCAGTTTATTATGATTAGGCTCTAACTGTTTTTAATCATTTGAGGGTTAAATACATTATTTTAGTCTCAATTCTTTGGAAAATGAGTGTTTTAATATTTTTATATGATTTATTTGAGTAAACTTTTAATTTGTGTGCTATTTATAGACGTGAGGACACGTCTCTTTATCAGGATAGGGTGAGAATGAAGGATTTATGCGAAATCTCTTCTTATGCCATTGTAATATTCTCTGGTGCTATGCGCACAAAGACCTTTTTCCTGCGACATTCTTGAGGGGACAGTCGATGGTTGAATGACTCCGACTCGACAGAGGGATATGTTTTCTTGTGCCCCACGCGAGAGGGTGCAGGTTTTTAGCTGGGGAGGGAGAAGTACTGACCACGTTGAGGAAGGTTGTGTTTTGGAGTCCGTGTGTAGGCACCAGAGATTGTGTTTGACGGGAGCGTGAAAGCTGCCCGATCTTTTGTTCTGTTGAAGGGAAGCCAAGCATTGCTCTCCCGTGATTATTGTTAAATTTTACCGGAGACAGAAAAGTAGGCTCTCCAGCATATTATAATTGCTGTCCACATTAATAAATTAATAGTTGTTGACTTTTACAAAGTGTAGCGTATCTATGACTCAAGTGTGTTGTTCTTAGACACCCCCTAGACACCTCCACGTAGACAGGAAAGCCTATATATATATATATATATATAAATTAGGGTGGGCTGAAAAATCGAAAATTTTTTTTTCAAGTCGTAAGACCAAGGAAAAGTTACGAATCCGTAAGACAAAAAAGGGGTAAAAAAATAAATAAAATTGATTTATATCTTCCAGTCGCACATGTGCTCTAAATTTTGCCAAAATTTGTTAAAATTCACATTTTTACGATAATTTTTAGCATTTTTAAATTAGCAATTTCCCGAATGTAATATTTCAAATTGTTATGTAATAGAACCAGAGTATATAATGTTTAAATATTATTGAAATCCCTCAACATCTTCCGGTCCCTCATTGCCTTCAATATTAATGAAATTATGAAAAAAATTTACAAATAAATGTAGATCACAGTTCAAAGAAAAAATACTAACGACTTACATGTTGCTGTTTCTTGTTTTATTTATTGAATACAAGTTTTAATGGTTAAAGACAAATTATTTTAGACCATTAGTAATATTTATAATCAGATTTTTTAATTGAAAAATCTAAGTTTTTGTGTGAAGAGTTGTAAGTCCAAGAAAATCTTGTTGAACAATTGAACATCTCCGTTTTCCCCCATTCTTAGCTAAAGGTACTTTTAAATCTGATTTATGGTTATAGTTAGGCATGGTTGACCTTGACAGCAGAGTTGTTCTGATAAAACCATCCCTAGACTGAGCTCCGCAAACTTTTCCTGAGGCTTCTGTCACGATTTTCACACATCGTCCAACTGCCTGTGTGTGAACTGGGAATGTCTTGAACGTTATATCCCAATTAGGGACTGAGTCACTTTAAATATGTGATTTACTCTCATCGTCACTGATATCTTTTAATAATGGGGAGAAGATAAATCACAGTCCATCCAGTTAATTATTTCCGAGTAGTCTTGAGCCTTGAAATTGAGTTTTGGCGGCATGAATCTTCTGATAGTTGTTCTCTTTCGATCTAACTGCTTCGCCTTTAGAATTCGTTGCAGTCCGAGCTCTCTTATGTGTTTTGTATTATCTTGCGTCATGGCTAACATTAAATGTACTGGATGAGCGAAAAAGCCATTTCGTTCGATCACAGTGTCGACAATATTACGTAAATCTCTAGGCAGGTACCTTGAAGATTGTATTGATTGGTACACAAGTTTTGGTCCCTCTGTAAAGTATTTACTTGTTTTAATACTAAACCACATTCACATCTATGACTTCAAAATAAATACAACTATTTCTTGAAGTTTGGGACTTTCTTCACTTAAGTACAATCCGAGAGTTCGATTTGCTGTTGTCAACCACCTCGTGTGTGACAAGGGACAAGGATCTCGTACAGCCAAATCCTCTATTTAGTTTCCCGACTTTATTACCATGGAAATATCGAGTAGATATTGCTGATCCTTACTTAGTATACTTCTGTATATTGTGGGGATCTGACAGGCAATACTCTTGAAGGAAATCACTGGAAGTTTTTCGCAACCACTTAGCTTTTCACCGACTGGCCCTCTTAAAGATTTCGGACACGTTGATTTACCGTCTAGGTATTGAAACAGATGCCGGAATGGCAGTTCATTGAAATGGAGAAGGCAAACTGCCCATTGTAACTGTTTCCCCAAATGTATTTGAATTCGGCGAATCAGACCGTTTTTCCAACCTGTATTAACAGCAGTGCCATCACAACCTAGGACAACTAAATTTTCAAGAGAAATACCACGCACTGACAGATAGGAAATAATAGAAGTGACAATAACTTCAGAACTTCCAGAAGTTGGAATAACATGGCCGATGTTCACTGAACCAGGTTCTTGAATTAGCGAGTAATGCTCTTCCTTTTTTACTCTACGGAACCGTTTCGAATGAGCTAGATCTACCACTAACGTGTCGTCTTTCCTTCCCTCCAAATAGAGACCTTGTAGTGGAAATTCATCAGATTTACTACACAATTCAGCCCTAACATTTTGTTTTTCTCTTCTTATTTTGTTTTTGTCTATAACTCGGTAGACGTCGGAATCGGTAATTAATCCAACGTCGTGCAAAACACTTGATGTGATTGCAGCGGTAGCGCGATCAGAAACTCCAAAACGATCTCTCAGTAATGCAGTAGATTTCTGCTGAATTCTCATCTGCCAATTATTAGAGGAAACTCTTTTTGGCACTTTAAAATCTGGGTCGGTATCGCTATCTTTACTAGACGGATATTGGTCTTCATCGTCAGTTTAGACAACATTTGCATTTGAGTGCGAGCACGAGGGTTTCAGATCAGATTCAGATACATCATCCAAAGTTAAATGGCTGTCACACGATCTCCTTTCCAATGATTTATTAAGTTTCTTTGTTTCAGACACGTCTACCCCTCCATTTTTTCCTATTCCGTGTACTCGTAATAAGTAAACAAATCTGAGCTCAATAGCAGGTATTTTATTTGATTTTTCACAATCACAGCTGACAGTTATATCGCATTTACATAAATCAGAGGTGTTGTTACAAATGCAATTAATAACAATGGGGCATTTGCAAGCTGCTACGTCAAAAAGCAATGAGCATTTTTGCTTAAACTCGTCAATTTTCTGCAAAAACGCATCTTTATTTTTATCCCGTGTATATGATTTCCGTAGGATGTAATATTTATCATACAACGCATTTATAAGTTTCACAATTCTGTTAGCTGTAATCATTGCGATGCATGCTTTCTGGTACAAACCAATTATTTTGTTAGCTACTGTACTGGGAACTTGTGAAAAACTGACACTTTTATTATTAACTTTAAACGCCAAGTCGTATCTCTCCTGTGAACAACACCGTATCATGTCCTCACCAGTAGGAAGCTTGTTTGATGAAAAATTTTTAGGTGAACAAATATAAGGCAATCGAATACCTGTCTTGTGATGATTTTCTTAGGTACAGCCATAGTAAATCACCGTTAAGTCACAAAGTTACACAAAAATGACATAATACAAAACTAACATTGAAATATATGCAAATGCCAAAATAATACCTGGAAGACCGAACCAAACACACATCACACACGAGGAATATGTACAGACTGGCAGAATGTTTACAAGACAGTGGTAGGTGGGGGGAGCGATATATATATATATATATATATATATAATTCACATGTATATAGAATAATTCACAAGTTATTATAGTTTACAAATGTAAATTACTTAATAGGAAACTAAAATGAGTAAATAAATTTTTGGCGCTAAGCTGCTCACAAAAATATTTACTATATACGAGGGTCATTCTAAAAGTAAAGAACGTTTGTTTCTCTAGTCATTTTTATTCAAGATAATGAAATAAAACTTATTGTACAACACATTTTGATATCTTACCTAATTTTCTACGTAGTTGCCGTTCAAATTGAACCATTTGTCAAAGCGCTGTACCAGCTTTCCTATGCCTTCTGCATACTCACTTGCCGCCAAGTTTTTGAACCAGTCACCAACTTCCTCTTTCAGTTCGTCATCATTTTCATAGTGGTTTCCGCCCAAAAAATCCTTCAATTTGGTAAAAAAGAAAGTAGTTACTGGAGGCCAAGTCCGGGCTTAAGGTGGGATGTTCAAAAACTTCCCAGTTAAATTGCTGAAGCAAATTCCTTCGTCAACGCAGCAACATGCGGACGAGCGGAGAATCACAATGCCGCTGGACAACAATCCACGCCGTTTGTTTTGAATGGCACGGCGTATAGTCGATGAAGGCAGTAAGCTGCGGCATTTAAAAATAATGCACTATTTTCGAACTGAAGCTTCATTCATAATATTTTCCATAAACTTCAGTTATCTGTCTGTAAATTTCAATAGGGCGAATGTGTTTTTGCAATCAGGAAGCGTATTACGCTACGAACCTCACACTTGGCGGGATCCTTAATTTTGCCACACATTTTAAAATCGCATAAATAAATAATAAATGACCGCAGCTGCTCGCTGTTAGCGTCAAACTGGCGAGAAAGATTTGGCAAGTAAATTTCACGGCAGCGGGGGGTGGTGGGAGAATTAGGTGGCTCGTCAGATCAAAACGTTCTTTACTTTTAGAATGACCCTCGTATTAAATATTTAAAATTAAGATGACTAAAAGGGTCAGATACGACCATTTAATACTTGAATAACCTAAAACACGATATACATTTAAAATTACGCAGAAAGAAAGTGGAGGTGGTATAGTCGATGACTGGGAGGGGGGGGGTGTATAACCCCCCAATCCCGGTAAAACATGTTTTGTGCATAGGCAACACTCCCGGGGGTCGGATATAACACCAAAACTGTTAGAAACGATTATGAAGAAAAAAAAATTTAGATGAAACAGATAAGTTAAACCATATAATTTTAAATATAGAGTAATCTAAAACTTAATTACAAGATGAATTGTGTTTAAACCTATTAATATAGAAAAATCAAAATACTAAGATACAGAAGTACAATAATATTAATAAACTAAATAATTACACACTAACAAATACACTACAAAAAAATAAGATATTAAAATACTTATCTCCAGACCAAGCAAGAGTCACGAATCTCAATTGCACACTCACTTTAATAGACATAGTAGGGATTATTATTGCCGTTTTAGGGAAACTTTTGGTGTTGCCAACTTATGTTAAAACGATTCTCGTAATCTTGATTGTCTGAATTAAAAAACTGGGTTACAATTGACACGAGGAAATTAACAGGAAAACCCTGGTCAATGGCTAGATCTATGAATTTATTTATACTGATGTCCATAGTTTTTGTATTTGAATGTAAACGTTGGCAACGCATTAACTGGTTAGTGACTATATTACGTTTTTGTATTTAAATGTAGAGCGTTATTCCAATTCATAATTCTGACAGTTTTAAAGTTGTAATATTATCGTTTATCATATAAACAGTACGATATTAGATTTAGATTAACATTTAAACTCAAGTCCAAAAATACCAAATTGTCATCGCTATCTTTATCAGTCTCCACCAATTTAAGATTTTCAGGGTAAAATTTATTATCTATTGCATTTAAGTTTTCATTAAAACATATGAGTATATCGTCAACATATCTGAAAAACATAAGTTCATTAAGAATCATAACTCCTCTTTCGTAAAAGTGAAGGTAAATATCTGCTAATGCAGATGAGCATCCTCTACCCATCGGTATACCATGTATTTGCTTATAGAAGTTTCTACCATTATATAGTATTGTTTCAATAAGTACTAGGTCTAGCAGCGCACGATATTTATTTTCAGTAATATATGTCCTTAAATCATATTGTTCATATAACCCAAGTATAATACTATAGAGATCTTTTAGGTTGATGGAGTTGAAAAGATCCGTAAAATCGTAGCTTTTAACGTTAGTTATATCACCTTTACCTTTTATCTGTTTAACTATTTCTAAGCTACACTGCTCAAAACAATTAGGGGAGCACATGGTTTTAACGAAATTACGCAAATACTTACACAGATAAGTAACATAAAATGAATCACCCATAATTTAAAGCCTAGCAGGAAACAGAAGAAGAAAACTTCATATGCAAATCGAAGTTCATGACGTCAAAAACCAGAAAAAGAACATAAGAGCGGAAATCGGGATGTTGCAGAAACGTCTGTTTCACTGCCTTAACTGTGAAATTCGATTACTTAGTTATTCTTTTTGAGAAAAGGTGACTTGAAAATGTCTCAACAACGTGATTAACCGGAATCCATGGCATGACGTATTATAGGCTGACTTGAATCCGGGTAAACACAACGTAGTGTCGCGGACGCTGTTGGAGTCGCCAGAAGTGTCGTTGCAAGGCTGTGGAATCGATTCCAAGACACAGGGATTGTTAGACGTCGACCAAGGCAAGGTCGGCAACGGGCCACTACAGCAACTGATGACCGGTATATACTGTTAACAGCTCGTCGAAACAGAACAGACAATGCTACTCAGATGCAAAGACAGTTGCTCTTGGCAACAGGACGAAGGGTGTCCAGCCAAACAGTACGCAATAGGCTTCTTCAGGGAGGTCTCTATACACGTAGGCCAATGGTCTGCATTCCGTTGACCCCACGCCACCGTGCGGCCCGAAGAAGATGGGCTGCTGAACATCGAGATTGGGAGCAACATGATTGGAGCCAAGTGCTGTTTACAGACGAGTCCCAATTCAGTCTGGAGTGTGACATCCGACGTGTATGGAGGGAAAGGGGCTCTCGAAACAACCCCACATTCGTTCGTGAAAGGTCACAATACAGACGAGCTGGTTTTATGGTATGGGGTGGAATCAGCATAGGTGGACGTACGGACCTGCATATCATTTGGAATGGTACTTTCACGGCCCGAAGGTATTTAGACGAGATACTGAGACCTCATGTCATACCTTACGCTGCAGCCATTGGAGATTCCTTTGTTTTTCATCATGATAATGCCAGACCGCATACAGCTCGTCTTGTGGAGAACATGCTTGAATCTGAAACAATACAGCGTATGGAATGGCCAGCGTGCTCTCCTGACCTGAATCCAATCGAGCATGTTTGAGACATGCTCGGACGATGCATTGCTGCAAGACCAAGGCCTCCTTTTACTCTCCGAGACTTGCAGATTGCACTTCTTGAGGAGTGGAACAGTATTCCCCAAAGTCTTATCGATAACATCATAGCATCCATGGAAAACAGGTGTGCAGCAGTCTTAGCTGTTCGATGAGACCACACGCCATAATAAAATTCTTGCATCATTTCTAAACAATACTATTTTTATCGTTTACATGTAACCAAATTGTTGTCCTAAATCATCTTTTCATGTTTTTTCCATATTTTCAAAGAATTAAAACTTAATTACAAATTTTTTTACGCCTAATTTTCTGTATTGCGCATTGATACGCGTGTACTATCGATTTTATGCCAATACGTGACTGTCTCGCACGGTTTTCTTAAGTTCTTTGCTTGCTCCCCTAATTTTTTTTAGCAGTCTATTATTTATGAAATAGCCCCCTTCTTTACTTATTGTTTTATAAACTATTTTAAGTATATTTAGAAGTTTATTATTAGCAAGAGTTGAGTACGTATTGCAGCCCACAGTTACAGTTCTAAATTTAACCGGTGACTTATGAAATTTAGGGATTAAGACTAAATAGAGAAACTTTAGATTTTTAATTTCATATCCTGCACGGCGATATAATGTTTTGATACGATTTTGTATAGTACACGTCATAGAATCTAATTTTTTATAAACAGTATTATCATTGTAGCACTGTAATAAATTGTCACAATAAAATTTTTTACATATAAATTTATAGTGAGCTGATACTTTATCAACATAGGTTATTGCAAATTGATCTTGTAAAGATGTGATAGATGGTTTTAAGGTTTTTAAGTTTACATGGTGATCATTTGGCTTAGTTCTTAGATAAGCACTTTTAAAATCACTTAAATATATATATATATATATATATATATACTTAAATATATATATATATATATATATATATAGAGAGAGAGAGATAGATATACTAGCTGAATACCCGTGCTTCGCTACGGGGTACATTTTAGGAGAATTACAATGAAAAAGTAATGAAATTGCTTTTTAGAGGATTTTCTTATAAACAATATTTTTTGTTTCTTCATTGGGCGGAGTGAATATTACCAGGCTCGTCCGCGAACTTACGCGTGAGCAAGCTATGTAAAACTGACCGTGGGAGAAACAATTTTCTCTGAAATCTACGCCAGCATTTTTTAAAGTTTGGCCTTGGGACTTATTTATCGTCATGGCAAAGCATATTTTGAGAAGAAATTACAGTTTTATATATAGATTTGAATTAATATCCATAAAACATACTAAGTTGAACTAAATTTTTAAAAATTTCCATTTCAATTAGTCTAGTGGATAAATTTTATCTTTTTCTGTATTTTAATATGTTCTTTGTCAATTAATTTCGTTGTTATGCACGTGACGCACAATTTTTTTAAAGTATCACAAAAAGAAAAGAAATGTCGTGATCAGCATTTAATAAATTAAATTCAAAACTTTCCAAATGATTACTGTTTTGGAAGCTAATGTTCTGCTAATTTGCAGTAAAAGCTAAAATCATTTGAAAATCACACACCAGTGTTCCACTCACACGCAACACTATAAACCCCTAAAAGAATGCAAGAATAAAACGTTTGAAAAATATAAATCTATTAAATAAATAATTAAGCACACACTAAATTTAAATAATTAAGCACACACAAATGTATAAATTACACAAAAGTGTAATTAAATTATTTAATCTGTCTACAACTCCAGTATAGAAATATTTTCGGGGTATTTACAGAACATCGTATATATCACTTTTGAAAACACGCATTAAATGAGAATCGTCTCAATGAGAAATTTCTGAAATGAGCATGACAATGAAGATCATGTGTTCACAAACAAACCAAAATGTGGTACCAACCAAATGGTAACCAAAATGTGTTAAAATATAAATTTTAAGAGTATTATGGTAGTGAGTTGTGTAGATTATAAAGATAATATAAAGATAATGATATACATTTTAATGGTAATAATATATATAAAAACTTTCCAAACGATTACTGTTTTGGAAGCTAATGTTCTGCTAATTTCCAGTAAAAGCTAAAATCATTTGAAAACCACACACCAATGTTCTACTCAAAACTGCAAAATTAGAGAAAATCAAATAAAAAAATAGAACCAAATGAAATAGCAAACAACGGTAGTTGAATCTGCAAAGAAAAAATAATTGAGTTACCAATACAAAAAATTATTAAAAAAATCAACACATTAAAACAAAATCTCTCCAAAATCACATGGTTTCCTCGCCACACACAAAATCGCCAAACTTGGCAGGGGGGTGCATCTGAAGAAGCTGTACCAAATGCATTTGATCAGATGAGATGAATAAGCAACAAAATAAATAAATAAATAAATAAATAAATTCTGCATTACCGTCATATTTAATACATTTATAAACCATGTTTTAACATAACAAATTTTCTGTAAGGTTGTAAAAGCATGAAAATTAAAAAAATCAAATAAGAAAAATCAAGTTTTAATTTTCATTTATGAAACATACTACTTAATGAGAAATGTAAAATATTTTATGCAATAAAAAGACACCGAAAAATCATTTCTATTATAAAAAAAAAATTTATTAAAATCATATTCAATAATGAATTCAATATTAATTTGAGCTTTCAGCAAATGCCACGCACAAATTTGTATACAAAATAATGCATATGTAATACATTTATACCAAAAATTTCAAAAAACCATCTTAATATTATTATTTTATATTTCTTATTAAATAGTATGTTTCATGAATGAAAATGCTTATTACTTCATTAATATAATTATTGAAATCATATACAATTGAAATTTTACTGATTAGAAACATTAATTTGAAGTGTGTATAATGTTTTTAAACCATCTAAATAATATTATTTTATATTTCTTATTAAGTAGTATATTTCATAAATGAAAATAGTTATTACTTCGTTAATATAATTGTTGAAATCATATACAATTGAAATTTTACTGATTAGAAACATTAATTTGAAGTGTGTATAATGTTTTTAAACCATCTTAATATTATTATTTTATATTTCTTATTAAATAGTATGTTTCATGAAAGAAAATACTTATTACTTAGTTAATATAATTGTTGAAATCATATACAATTGAAATTTATTAACAAAGTAATAAGTATTTAAATTCGTGTAAAGTTTTTAAACCATATTAATATTATTATTTTATATTTCATATTAAATAGTATGTTTCATGAATGAAAATTCTTATTACTTCGTTAATATAATTGTTGAAATCATATACAATTGAAATTTATTAACGAATTAATAAGTATTTTCATTCATGTAATGTTTTTAAACCATCGTAATATTATTGTTTTACATTTCTAATTAAATAGTATGTTTCATGAATGAAAATTCTTATTACTTCGTTAATATAATTGTTGAGATCATATACGATTGAAATTTATTAACGAAGTAATAAGTATTTTCATTCATGTAATGTTTTTAAACCATCTTAATGTTATTATTTTACATTTCTAATTAAATAGTATGTTTCATGAATGAAAATACTTATTACTTCGTTAATATAATTGTTGAAATCATATACAATTGAAATTTATTAACGAAGTAATAAGTATTTTCATTCATGTAATGTTTTTAAACCATCTTAATATTATTATTATATATTTATTATTAAATAGTACGTTTCATGAATGAAAATACTTATTTAATATAATTGTTGAAATCATATTTTATATTTCTTAATAAATAGTATGCAATTATATTAAAAAATAAAAGTTTCAAATAAAAATTTCAACTTACGAATCCAACAGTATTCTTGCAATGGTTTAAAAATGGTGCGAAAAATCTAGCCAAACCGAATCGACTCACATTCGAATGACAGTTACTGGTTACCTCTGAAGAGAAGATCCCCGAGAAACTGGTCACTTGGGGAGAGTTCTTTTTTGATGACGGGTGGAACGTTAAAGCGAAGGTCAACGAGAGAGGAAGAGATTGTCACCAAACATCCCACACTTTTCGCGAAATATCGGCATTTGTCCCAAGGAAGAGACGAACAGGTGTTTATCTGCCGACTAGCAATGGTTTCTAAGAAAAGGCAGTGTTTACAAGAAACAGATGGGGAGAAATACACATCTGCAGTTACAACTGAAAGGACATTTTAAACACTATATTACCTATTGGAACTTTTATACCTTTTGGAATATTAACTGCCGTGATGTGCTGTATAATTTGAAATGTTTAAATGCTGATTTCTGAAGTCTATTTTCCAAGGTATAAATTTGCAACCAAGCAAAACATTTCTCCCGTTTTTATTAACTTTTAAACTTTCCAAAAATATAGCTAACAAAAACCAAGTTATGAGAAAATATTTCAAAGAGGGGGAAATTAAAGTTTGAAGAAAATTTTCCTTATTCAAATTGCGGAAAATGGCAAAATATTATAGTGTTGATAAAGTTAATTGTGAATTTTCATTAGAAGAGGTCATTAAGGTAGCACACTTTAAAGGGCAGGGCGACCTTGCCAGTTGAACCTATTTGATCTGGAAAATTAAAAATATGTCTAAACGGAAATGGCTTTAACATATGAGCTGTTATTTTTGAAAGTGGTATAAGTCCATTTTTTCATTTATCGAGATATTTAAAGGTTTGTATTTGAATGAATTTAAAAGTATTTGATAGTAATGAATATTTGATAATAATGAATTTAAAAAAAACGATTTTTTGAGCTCCAAATGGACATATCCACTTTCAAAAATAACATATTATAAAAAATAAAAACAAGTGGAAATTCAAGTCCATATTTTTATATACATTAGCTTCGCTGAAAATGATATTTTAATGTAAACTCTTACTTACCAACATCACTATCAGTCCAAATTGACATATTATCGTCTTTTTTATAGGTATGTGAACTCATTGTAACAACTGTATGAAATATTATTTATCTAAAACTTTCATTTTCTGCTTTAATAACAATTATATTTAAATAGTACTCAAGCTGCAATCTATTAGTATAAGAAACACAAATCAAACAGTAGATCTTGCGAAAGAAAACCAAACAAAATCAGCTAAATTACTTCTGACCACTTAATCAGAACAATAATACCGTAATCTTGTTAACGATGTTTTTAAGACACTAGCTAAATAATATATGCTAAAGCGTAGTGTACACTGAAGTCGTAATAATCAATAATAATTGCAATAAGCAAGTTTCTTTCATTATAATTATTAGGAATGGACTTATTCCACTTAATTTTTTTTTGTGCAATAACATTTTATAGCCAAAATTCTTTTGTTTACTTTATGAAAAAATCGTACTCCATTGAAAGTCTGATTATAAATATGAATATAAGGTGTCTATATCTTACTAAAATTACCGTTAACTCACTTTTTTTAAAATTGGACTTACACCACTTTCAAATATAAAAGCACATATAAAAAAATAACGACACATAAAGTGTGTAATTATTTTTTTAAACCAATGCGGATACACTTGTCGTGAAGACATTCGCCTATAATACACGGCAGCTATTGCTGGCCATTTTTATGGGGGCGCCCTATAGGTGGACCAGCGTTACCCCCTACGACATAAACGGAGGCCCCCTACGAAGGGACGACATAAACGGAGGCATTTTTCAGTGGCACAACGCCGGGATTCGATCCGAGCACTCTTAGCACTGAAAGCCAGCGCGCTGTACCAAAAGGCAGCAACAGACCAGAGTATAATTATATTTTTATCAAAATATCTGTACCTTATATTTTTATCCAAATTTCTGCAGTTGGGCCTTGCAGTAACTAAGGCCGGCGCTTTTAAAGGGCAGTTCTATTCCTCCGATATTTGGAGGGGGAAATTGGGGTAAAATTATACTAGAGTTGTGTCTTTTTTGCAATAATTTTTTACGTAGGGAGAGATACTAAAAATTATTGTCCTTATTTAACATAAATTATTTACGATTTTGCTATTCGTTCTCAAGTAAAGCCGTCTTTATAACGATTTTGTTTTGACGTTAAAAAAACGTTATATTCCACAGTCTCATAACTTGTCTCATAACTGTCTCGGAAAGAGACCATAAAAATATCTTTTTAAAGACAAAAGTTAGAAACACTCTATTAAGTTCTGAAAATCTACTTTAAATTTAGAGCATGCATGCCGAATTTTAGCTTTTCAGTCATCGTAATTTTCGGGAAAATCAATTCACAAAATATGGGTCGTTAAGTATTAGAATGAACTCATCGCTCATATGCTCGTCCAAAAAATCATCTCATTTTCAGGAAATTTATTTTTCTTTTAGCTATTATCCTCAATTTTTTTTCCAGGAGTTAAATATAAACACCATTAAAACATTTTAAATACTAAGTCTTGTCATTATAAATCAATCATCTTCTTTTCACATCTGTAGTTTGTTAACAACAAACTCCATATGTCAAGAGACTACGGTAAACAAAATATCTGTATCATGTACTATTTTGATGACAGAATATTCGTTTCAAAAACTTTTGATGAACACATAAAACATTTAGAGGAAATTTTTTTAATTTGTCAAAAAGAAAATATCATATTAAACAAATCAAATTGCCAGTTTGCTAAAAAGGAGAAAAAATTTTTAGGATATGAAATTTCACAAGGAAAATGCACACACCCCTTAATGTAAACATTGAAACAATAAAGAAATTACTACCACCCAAAAATGTTAAGGAAATGCAAAGATTTTAAGGCTCAATCAATGTTTATCAAAAATTTATACAAGACTATGCAAAAAACTTCCACTAAACAAATTGCTCAAACGGATGTAAAATGGGATTGGTCCCAAGAATGTCAAAATTCATATCAGAGATTGAAAGATGAATTAATTTCTATACCAATATTAACTTTATTTAACCCAAATTATCCTTGCCACCTTTTTGTCTATGCGAGTCAAGAAGCAGTTGCTGCTGTTTTAAAACAAAAACATCCTGATGGTCAATTACACCCAATCACTTTTCATTCCAGAAAATTAAAGAAACGCGAAAGAAACTATGCCATTACAGAACTTATGACAATAGAATATTTGACAATAATCGACTCTATTCATAAATACGATTGTTACTTACATGGGAAGAAATTCACAATTCACTCGAATCATTCAGCTTTGCAATGGCTCAAAAATGTTATAAATTTAACTGGACGACTGTTTAGATGGTCTTTAAAACTCTCCATGTATGATTATGAGATAGTACACATAGAAGGTAAATACAATTATGAAGCTCATATGCTATCAAGAAATACTATAAGCAACTTTGCATCCCAATATTGTTATTTTTAAGCACAGATGAAATTATTGAAGGACAATTAAATGATAATGTAAACAATGTAAAGTACAAGAAATATAATGGAGTTTTAACATTGAAAAAGAAAAATCTAGTCAAAATTGTAGCTCCGCCATCATTAAGATTAAAATTAATAACCTCTGCACATGAAATATTTGGACACCCAGGAGTGAAAAAATGTTAAAGTTAATTTCCCCTATTCACTATCGGCAAAATATAATTATAGATATTTCGAATTTTGTTCGTTGTTGTGAAACATGTCAGAAAAACAAAAAAATCGACTCAGAGAAAATTTGGACTGATGGAACAGGTTGCCTATGAACCGTTTGACCTAATTTCAGTTGATACAATTCGAGTTTTTGACTATTATAACTCGACAAAAATATATTCATCTGGTGATTGATCATGCGACAAGATATATTTGGACCTTTCCTTCTAAGAGTGTGACAAGTGAGACATATACAAACTGTTTAAAACAAATTTCCAATATTAAAGTTCCTAAACAAATTTTAAGTGACAGAAATGCTGCTTTTATTTCCTCCAGGTTAAAAAAATTCTTAAAACATCACAATGAAAAACAATTACAAACGACAGCCCATAGGCCCCAGTGTAACGGAAAAAATGAAAGATGTAATTAGACTATAGTGGCTAAATTAAGATGCAAAGTAAATACTTCTTAGAAAAAAATTCTATGGACCAAAATTTAGAGCAAGTAACTTCTGAATATGATAACCAACCGCATAGTGTAACTGGATTCCCTCTGAATTACCTTTTATTTGGAAATTTACCATATGACTCACCATTGCCTAAAACAACTTGATTAAATTATCCGCCAGTTGAAGAAGCAAGAAAGACTGCAGTACAAAGAACCATTCATCACCATAAAATTAATAAACAGAGATATAATAAACATTTTGTAAAGTCAATCTTTAAAATTGGTGACTGAGTAATTTGCGAAGAATTTAAATACCCAAATTCAAGAAAACTAGACCCACCTTATTCAGGCCCTTACAAAATCTTAAGTCAAATTTCTAATGTTAATTTTAAAATTGATAGACCCAACAAATACACTGGGAAAAAAATAATGAAATTGTGCATTCAAGCAGGTTAAGGCATTTTCCTCCACATATTGAGTTTAAATTAAAATAATTTTGTTTCATGCACAATTTTCTTGGGGAGGGGGGGGAAATAAGAAAAGATTTTGGCACGAATTTCAAGTAAAAAATTGAAATTATAAATTTATCAATGTTAATGAGTAAATAAAATGATAAAATTGAAATTGGTGATATTGTGAAATTAAACTAGAATATGATTTGTATTGAATTATTTGTTTTTTAACAATTGTGTGTTTTTAATTGAAATTTAGTAATTAATGAAAGAACTTTAGCAAAACCTAATTTATGGATTATTTTGAAATGTTTTGTTACCATTTTTGCAATATTTTTTGTTTGTTAATGTGTTGAACTGTTTTTGCATTTCTCAAATATGACCGTACATTAGAACTCAGAGATCCATTTCTTAATTGATTTTAATTGTTGGGTGCCTAACACCTTTATGAAACTTTGTGTGTTGTCTCAAATTAAAATAGAAAAAAAGCTATCTTGATTAAACTTTCCACTGGAAAACTTTTGTATGTGATTTTCTCGATCTTTTGAGCCAACAACCCAATGTGACAACCCTACTTCTTTCATCTTTCAGTAAATTTTCTCCTTCTTGAATGCTCCGTTCTATCACCCACCTATAATCCACGCTTTGGAAGTCATCCCAACCTCATTGTATCCTTCTAAAATAAATTGTACTTCACTTGCTCAGTCACCATGTGCTGAAAAATAATACTTAAGCAAAATGACTAAAGACAAGCCATGTTATTACCGCTCCTTTGCCCTCCCAATTCCTATTTAATACTTCCTCAGGCATGACAAGCGCCCACATTTAATGTTTCTCCATCTTCGTTCTTGACAAGGTGTTGTTTTGTCAGACATGTCCTGTGGGAGAATAACGGATGGTTCACTGTACGGCCACATACACTTTACGCAAACAACTACACACACCCCTTACTCCTTAGTAGTAAAGTTAATTGAGAATTTGAACCTAGGGCAGTGTGGGGTACACACACTCCAACACACGAACACTCAACAAAGATTTTGTTTCTTAAATTTTGTTTCTGTTTATTGTTCTGTTTATTGTTGACTGTGGGAAATCATTTGCACCTACTCTTCTCTGACACAACTTGGCAAATTGTATACAGTAAATGAATGATACAAGTACTAAATTTGTTTTGTATTGACATAATGAGTCTTATCATTGTGAATTGTAAATTACAAAATGTTTTGATAAATTTGAATTGTTGATTATGCTATGAAAAAAAAATATTGTGAATTATAAATAATATGTAGAAATATTTTGAATTTCAAACGTACTATAAGTCGAAAGTATAAAAGAGCTCTAAAAAAATAAACTATATTGGAATTGATGTTAAAATACATTTTTGATGTTCGGTGATTAAAAGTAAACGAGAAAAAAATAATCCCATGGGAAAATGATTTTATATTCTTTCAGTTATTAATATGCTATGCCTCTGAGTATTTTTACAGGGTCACCAGTGAATAGTGGATGCTTCCAGAAATACTTTAATTTTTTATATATAACAGAATTATTTGGATCCAAATTACTTTTCATTTGTGTTATTTTTATATGTACATGGTGATATTTTTCTTTACCAAAATAAGTGTATTTTTACGTAAATATTCAAATGGAACTGTTGTAATATTGAGTTGTAAGTGGACAAAAATGTAAGAACTGTCAAATTAACTTACCACTCAGGAATAGAGGAAATGTATGATAAAGCATGAACTTTATTTAGTGAACACTGACAGTTCCATATTAATGGATGATAAAATTTATTGTTTTGATTTAATTTAGTATTTTAAAAGATGTTCCTAGATAAGATTTTTAAAAGTGATAATTTGTTAAAGTGATACTTCAATTACAGTGATATGTCTAAGGTGATATTTTCACGTTTTAATTGTTTGTCCATAATTTTTGGGTACCCATTTTTTGTTATAAGAATTTAATATTGTCTATATAACATATGGTAAAATTGTTTTGATGTAAATTGTATAATTTAAAACCACTGCTCCAAGTCTTACAGAACAGGAAATAGATAATCCAGGCGTTGTTAGGGGAACATTTGATTTTACATAATGGGGTTTTCACTGAGATTTTTGTTGGTTGGGGAGACGTCCCTACTCAGCATTTTTCCAGTTGGATGATTTGATTGTTTTGCTCTTCTGAAGTCTTGCCACATGGAATTAGCTACTCCTTGTGTGCGCGCATTCAGGGGGACGGGGGAGTTGTCAAGGAATTAGTGGGAAAGGAATAATTAAATTAAATTTAAAGGGGTCTTCGGGATTAATTTATTTATTGGCACCGAACGCCACTATTTTCACAGAGCATAGAACAAGCGAGCCGTGATTTTAGGGGAATACCCTTTTTTGAGAGATATAACCTTCATTCGCGTCTGTGGTCGAGCGAACGAAGCAAATTTTAGAGAAAGCACGGCCTTGCGAGGAGGGAAGCTGTTACATAATTTAAAAGATGGGGAGGATTCTAGAATATTTCATAGGCATCACAGAATTGTTGCGCGAAATACATGCGCGAAAGTTTTGCGCCTAAGTTTTAACAAAGGGTTTCGCAGAGTGCGGGATAGAATCCAATGCTGTTGGACGTGTATTTGTCATGTCTCCGAAAAGGAAATGGCAAAAGATGGACGAGCTGCTGTGGAGATTTGGTTGCTGGAAGATAGAAAAATAAACTTGATTTAATTGGAATTATGTGTTTCCTGATTTTAGAGTGCCTGCCACTCGCCACCTATAATAAAGATGATGACTGTTTTAAGATGTGAAAACAGGCAAAGCAAACGCCTGTCATATATATATATATATATATATATATATATATATATATATATATCTTACAAATGTAAATAGATAATTTTAATAATTCTGGTAAAAAGCTAATTAAGAAAGAGTAAATAAAATTTAGGCGCTAAGCTGCTCACAAAATTTTTATTACATAATATTAGAAGTTGAAAAATAACAAACAATTGGGGGATGATGTGACATAATAATACAGTGAACCCAGATACCAATAAGGTAAAATAGAACTAAAACAGAAAGGAAATGGAGGTGTTATAGTTGATGACTGGAGGGAGTTGTGATCCCCCATCCCCGGTTAAACATGTTTTTCTATCCGGATAACACTCCCGTTGGTCGGCTACAACACCAAAACCTTATAGATAAAAAAAGAGTGAAAACAATTAAAGTGAGACAAACAAATTAAACCAGATATTATCATTAAATAAGATTAATTAAAACGCTAAGAGACTAAATAAATAAAAATAATAATAATAAAAATTAAAATAAACATAAAATATATCAATACATTTAAGGACATACCACCTCACCAAGCCAGCGTCACGACTCACCAACGCACACACTTTTATAGTGAAAGATAGGGTATTACTGTTGCTAAGTATAAGATGAAACGTTGCCTGCAAACTGTATTATATAGATTAAAAAACTGGGTTAAGAGATTTCCAGAAACTCTTTAGAAATTAATTTTTATTCAGAAAATCTTAATTTGGTAGAAACTGAAATATACTGTTAAGGCAATTTGGTGTTTTTAGATTTAAGTTTGAAAGTAAATAAACAAAATAAAGTCTCGTTTTATCTTCATGATAAACGAGATCATTATAATTTTAATACTGTTAGGATTATGTCTAGGAATAACGTTCTTCATAAAAATGTAAAACGTAATGTAATAATAAACCAGTTAACGCTTTGCCATCGTTTGCATACAAATGTAATAAACATCGATATTAGAATAAAGAAATACATAAAATTAGCTTCTGAACAGGGTTTCCCTATTAAATTCATTACGTCAATCTTAAGCCGGTTTTTTAATCTAAATAATACAGTTCGCAGGCAACATTTCATCTTATAGTTGTCAACAGTAATACCTTATCTTTGACTATAAAACTGTGTGTGTTGGTGAGTCCTGACGCTGGCTTGGGGAGGTGGTATGTCCTTAAAAGTATTGATGTATTTTATGTTTATTATTATTATTATTATTATTTTTATTTATTTAGTCTCTTAGCGTTTTAATTAAATTTATTTAATGTTAACCTCTGGTTTAATTTGTTTGTCTCACTTTAATTGTTTTCACCTTTTTTTATCTATAAGGTTTTGGTGTTGTAGCCGACCACCAGGAGTGTTATCCGGATAGAAATACATGTTTAACCGGGGAAGGGGGGTCAAAACTCTCTCCAGTCATCAACTATAACTATATATATATATATATATATATATATATATATATATATATATATATATATATATATATATATATATATACAGTCCAGTCATATTAATGTGACCACCGCCTACATTTGACGTCAACGTTAAATAACCAATCGC
Source organism: Dolomedes plantarius (assembly GCA_907164885.2). Classification (NCBI taxonomy): domain Eukaryota; kingdom Metazoa; phylum Arthropoda; class Arachnida; order Araneae; family Dolomedidae; genus Dolomedes; species Dolomedes plantarius. The sequence continues at coordinate 78,046,346 of OU015503.1, forward strand.
AGAAGGCACGTGTCATCAGCAAATTTGGTAGATATATAAAGTGTGTTACAGGCATTCGGAAAACATTGCAGTTCTTGCAGTCACGCAGAATCGGAGCGATTTATCCGACGTCCAAAAGGGCATGATCATTGGTTTTCGGGCCAAGGGTGGAAGCATTCCCGAAACGGCTAAGTTTGCAAACTCTTCGCGGGCCGCCGTGGTAAAAGTATACCTTGCATAGCAAAATGGCACTATCGAAAATCAGCGACGTTGCAAATGTGGTGTATCACGGGCCATAGAAGACAGAGGTGAACGACGGCTGTGGAGATGCGTTCGGGTGAATAGACGTGCAACCGTTGAGCAACTGACCGTCCAGATGAACCAAAGGGCTACCAACAATGTCTCTACAATGTCGGTTCAGAGAACGTTGCTGCGTTTGGGCCTCCGCAGCACACGCCTGGTTAATGCACCTATGCTGACTGCTGTTTATCGGCGACGAAGGCTGGAATTTGCACGCCAGTAACGCAACTGGACTTCCACTGAGTGGAGACAGGTGGCTTTTTCCGATGAATCACGTTTTATGCTCCATCGGACAGATGCACGTTAGCGTATTCGGCGTGACACGTCTGAAAGCAACCTTCAACAATTTCCGGAAGGGTCCAAGCTGGAGGAGGGAGCATTATGGTCTGGGGAATGTTTTCGTGGTATTCTCTTGGTTCACTCATCATTGTGGAAGACACTATGGATCAACAAAAGTATGCATCCATCCTTGCGGACCATGTTGACCCCTACATGCGAATTGTTTTTCCTCAGGATGATGGCATCTACCAGCAAGACAATGCGACGTGTCATAAAGCTCGCAGTGTACGTGCGTGGTTCGAAGAGCACCCGCATGAGTTTACTGTACTCCCTTGGCCAGCAAATTCAACGGACTTGAACCTAATTGAGAATCTGTGGGACCACCTCGATCGGGTTGTTCACACCATGGATCCTCACCCGCGTAACCTAGCGTAGCTGGCCACGGCACTGGAGTCGTCATGGCTCAACATCCCAGTGAACACCTTCAGGAACCCAACTGACTCTCTTCCTGCGCGTCTCGTAGCGGTCCGCAATGCGAAAGGTGGTTATTCTGGATTTCGACAGGTGTTCACTTTAATGTGACTGGACTGTGTATATATATATATATATATATATATATATATATATATATATATATATATATATACTGCTGGCCACTGTAAATGCAACACCCTGAAGGAAACATGCAAATAACATGGAATTTACAACATGCATTAGCGGAGGTGAGATATGCAAATGATTAGAATTTCAGCACACACGCACATCACGCGCGCCTGTGGCGCCACTTCAAAGCGCTATTTAAGGCTTAGAGATTTCGACGATTTCAAGTTCGGCAATTGTGTTTTTTTTGTGGTTTTTTCAAAAAAAACGATCAATTATGCCTCGTCGAAAACAGCGATCATCTTTTGATCAAGAGTTCGACAGAGGAAGGATAGTGGCCTACCGAGATTGTGGATAATCTTTCAGGGTAAATCGGTAGTCGTGTTGGACGAAACCAAACAACTGTAATGCGGATATGTGATCGTTGGATGCAGGAGGGTACGACGGACCGGCGTGTTCGATCGCATCCACCTCAGCGCACCACTTCACGTGATGACAGGCAAATTGTGCGCATGGCAGTGACGGAGCGCTCAGTCACATCACGAATCATAGCACAGCACATGCAGTCTGAACGCATCATCCAGTGTCTGCGCGTACCATTCGACGCCGTTTACAGCAGAGTGGTCTGTCCGCAAGACGTCCATTGATTTGTCTACCCTTGACGGAGAACCACAGACGTCTCCGCCGCCAATGGTGCGATGACAGAAGGATGTGGACGGCAGAATGGAATGAAATTGTCTTTACTGACGACTCACGCTTCTGTCTGCAACACCACGATGGTCGCATTCGAGTCTGGAGACACCGTGAAGAGAGGATTCTGAACAGCTGCGTTATGCACCGCCACACTGGTCCTGCACCGGGTATTATGGTATGGGGCGCTATTGGATGTCACTCTCGCACACCTCTAGTACGCATTGCCGGTACTTTAAACAGCCAGCGCTACATCTCCGAGGTGTTGGAGCCAGTTGTCCTTCCTTACCTTCAGGGCTTGCCCACAGCCATATTTCAACAGGATAATGCGCGACCACACGTGGCACGCATTGTCCAACGGTTCTTCGTCAATCGCCAGATTGAATTGCTTCCCTGGCCGCCTGGCTCTCCGGATCTTTCGCCGATAGAAAACATGTGGTCCATGGTTTCTCTACGATTGACCCAGATTCCATCCCCAGCTGCCACGGCAGATCAACTTTGGCAACGTGTGGAAGCTGCTTCGTCTGCTGTACCCCAAGAACTCATCCAAAGTCTCTTTGAATCAATGTCGAGGCGTGTGGCAGCGGTGATCTCCAACAATGGCGGCTACTCTGGCTACTGATTTTGGCAGGAACCACACTTCACAGAAGTCTATAAATTTAATCATTCGATACTTGATCAACATATTATCTACAAAATAAATTTTGTTGTGATATCTCTTGTCTTTCTTGGTGTTGCAATTTGGGTGGCCAGCAGTGTATGTATATATATATATATATATATATATATATATATATATATATATATATATATATATATATATATATATATATATATATATATATATATATATATATATATCCCCACTAAGAAAACTTTTAAAAATAAAAAAAAGCCAAGGTTCAAAACAAAAGTTATGACTAAAAAATGGTGTGATATCAAATATCCAAGTTTATTAAGTTCTGGTACTTAATTTCCTAATCACGAATTTTTCACATATAAGTGAAGTAGTTAAGCATGACTTGTTGATAGAAACCCTTATTCTCTAGACCAAACTCATCGTAACCTGTTTCTGAAAATTTAAGTTTTAAATATTTATACATGCCAGGCTTGTCGACCGTCTTTTTGTCTGTTTAAACGTCGAAAGTATCATATTTATTTGTATAAATTATTCATTTTAGTTTATTATGCAAAATATGTGTGTCTTATTATTTGGTTCTTTTAAAATGAATGTAGCAGCAATTTTAAGACGATCTCGAATTATGATATAAATTTGATATTTCGTTTCACGTCCCATTTAGACAACGTAACTCCAAAGCATCGTGTTCATAATTTTTGTAGTTTAATGCAAAATTGTTCCTTTGGGGAATGAAAACATTATTTATTATTTTTCTGTCTAGCTAACGGTTTGTTTTGTTTGACATCATGCATTAACTTCAAATAGAAGACTGATTAAAATGACTAATATCCCATTAATAAATGTTAAGTCCCAGTGCTTAATAAAATTGGATATAACACCATTTTCGCCGTACCTTTTGTTGGAATGATGCTATAAACATACTGTCTAACAGGGCACCGAAGTGCGCAGTTAAAATCTGAAACTGATGTTTTAAATTGACATTAACTATTTTTTATTTATTTATTTATTTATTTTTGACTTCTGTTATTTTAATGATTTTATTTTGAAGGTGACCGCCAAGCCTGGCATGTATAAATATTTAAAACTTAAATTTTCAGAAACATGTTATGCTGAATTTGGTGTAAGGAAGAAGTTTTTCTATCAACAAGTCATGCTTAACCACTTCACTTAGATGTGAAAAATTCGTGATTAGGAAATTATGTACCAGAACTTAATAAGCCTGGATATTAGATATCACACCAATTTTTAGTCATAACTTTTGTTTTGAAGCTTGGCTATTTTTACTTTTTTTAGTGGATATCAGTAATTTTTTTTGAAATAGGTAAATAACCATTCACAAACTGGGCTTTTGTAGGCAAACAATTGCCTGATACCTTGAGTCTCATCATCAGTTACAAATGTGTCACTTTGTTAACTTAATTGGAGCCCTTTTTGTTTTTTCGAATCTCTGTAATAGGCCTGGTTGCTTTTTCGTTTTACTTGTAATTTAGATGCCATTTTTCTATTCTAGTCAATCTTTATAAACACAATGGGAAATATTGTAATAAACACTATTTATACATCATCATTTGTTTGTCCGGCGTTGCCCGGGTATTTATTTATCTAAATTTTTTTTATTACACAAGAAAAGGAGTGGATTCTACATATAGTGTAAAATTTAAGTAATTTATAGTGCAAAATTTAAGTAATTTATAGGTATTTAAAAGTACATACAGTATACAAATGATAAAGTAAAATTACAAATTCATTCTATTATTAATTTAACTCAAAACTTGATTATAAACAACATTTTTAATTTCCTATATTCCCCTTAGTGACTCTGAAACTATGGATTCGAAACTACTCTCGGTCATTTTGGACATTTTATATTCACCCTTTCTCCCCCCGCCTCCCCTCAATATTGAGGGGGTTGAACTCACAAATAAACGGCATCGGGAGTGTCCCTATTCATCTCAGTGACCCAGAAAACTATGGATTCGACATTGTTCTCGGTCATTTTGGACATTTTATATTCACCCTTTCCTCCCCAACCCCCGCCTTCCTCCAATGCTGGGGGGCTAAACTCTCACTTTAACGGTATCGAGAGTGTCCCTATTCATCTCAGCGACCCGGAAAAATACGGATTCGACACTACTCTCGGTCATTTTGGACATTTTATATTCACCCTTTCTTCCCTCCCATCTTCCACCCCACTGCTGAGGGGGCTGAACTCTCACTTAAACGGCATCGGGAGTGTCATTATTCATCTCTTCGACCCCAAAACTACGGATTCGACACTGCTCTAGGTCATTTTGGACATTTTATATTCACCCTTTCTCCCCCCCCCCCCCGCCTTCCCCACCAATGCTAAGGGGGGCTGAGCTCTCACTTAAACGGCATCGGCAGAGTCCCTATTCATCTCAGCGACCCCGAAAACTATGTGTTCGACACTATTATCGGTCATTTTAGACATTTTATATTCACCCCTTCTTTCTCCCCTCACTTCCCCTCAATGCTGATGGGGGAGGGTGTCTGATCTTGCCCTTAAGAGGCCTCGGAAGTGTCACTATTAATCTCAGAGAAACCGAAAACTATGGATTCTACACTAATATTAGTCGTTTTCGATTATTTTTATCCCCCTTGCCCTCCTAGTGGTGCTAGGTGCCATAGGGATATGAGTCATAGGGATATGTCACACTAGGAGTATCTTACACCCCTCCCAGTGTTTCCCGTGGGAGTGAGAAAAACATTTGTACAAAATTTCTTCTCAGTCGGATGGACCGTTCGGAAACGCATAAAGGAAACACACACAAATAATCTATTTTATATATATAGATTAATCATTTCCTATATGTATATTTTGTGTAAGTATATGTATATTTTATTGAGAAATTAATATTCCTCGATTTTGCAAACCCACGTGGTTTTAGCAAAAAGTGAAATATGAATAATAATTTATACTTATTATTTAAATTCAATCCTTAGTATTTTCTATGGACATATAAAACAAACAAACAAATACGAACATACATATACAAAATAATTAAAAATTAAGATTACAGCAAAGTCTTATACGGGAATCGAACTCGCGCCCACGGCATGGAAGGATGGCGCCTTAACCACTGAACCACTGAGCGACAATCGCAAGTCTTCTATGATTGAATAGTTGGAAAAATAGCGGTGCTGCTGAACAATGGTTGCCATTTTAGCGTACTATACCTATAGCGTACTGAGATGCTAATTTTACAGTTTTATGCTAATTAAAGATAGAAATATTCATTTTTTTAACTGAAAGATATAAAAGATTTTAAGTTAGCGAATAACTTATCGAAAAAACCAAGCCTCAATCGAATGTGTTCAATATTAAACTCTGTACTTCTTAAAGTGTTGACGAAAATATCCTTGGCGAAAACACGATTCTAGCAAAATCCCTAACTTTACGGAAAATTAAAAATTCCATATCACGGTTAATTTTTAACTTTGAAAGTCCATTTTTATCTCAATTTAAAGTACTCGCTTCTAAGAATCTTCTACTTTTGTTTTAATTGTCTACGATGGTTGGTTCATTCAGAATTTTATAATTTACGCAAACTGCTTTAACATGGTGAAAATAGGCTAATTAGGTGCAGCGTATATAAGCAGTACAGCGGTTTGACGAATTTTTGTACTTGACGCGTATATTCTTTTGGCGTCTATTTTACTTTTTTTAGCTTGGCGTTGCAGGTCGACCGCCCTGCTTGATATATATATATATATATATATATATATATATATATATATATATATTTATATATTAAGTTAGTTGAAAAAAGTTGTTACACTTATAGATAAGAAAAACCGTAAAAAAAAAATTGTGAAAAAATAATATCTTCCGATCGCGAATTCTCTTCAAAGTTTTGAAAAAAATAAGAAAATGAAGATTTCTTTTCCAGTTTTTTGAAACCCTCAAAAGCTTGAAATTTGAAAAGCGCTAGTTTAGGTTGTGTAGGGTAAAGCTAATAGTACGTGAAAAAAATTAAAACCGTTGATTATTCAATATTAACTATTCGCGCATTGCCTTAAAAACTAGCGTAAACGCCGTATTTTGAAGGATTGCAATAAGACGTTCTTCCACGTTTCTTTTTGATGTAGCTGCATGGAAATGCCCTATTTTTTGGAATGTATTTGTAAGGAAAACCCGGATATCTGTGTGTATCCGATAAGTTTAAAGTGCGAGTGCGAAAAAGCCAAAATGATACGAGTTCTTGAACTGAGATTCATATATCGTCAAAGAAAGTACAATTTGGGCAAAACATGGTCTCTATACGTACTGGAAAC